>JAAMPC010001253.1:0-600000 GCA_016771965.1 Brassica carinata | reverse complement strand
GGAGAGCTCCCTCATTATCTGCTTAGCCACCATCTTCACTCTTCTCGGGTTCGCCATACACTTCACGCTCCTCTGGCGCACGGAGAGGTCCGTACGGAGGTTAGCCGGAGCCGTTGATTGCGGGAAGTGGAACGTCTGCGTCTTGGAACGGACGGTGGAGATTGAAGGATTGAGAGGGAAGAATAAGTGGGACTGGTGGGCGTGGAACACGTTAGCCATCGCCACAGTGGATCCTTAACCTCTTAACTCCTCTGTTCAGTGTTTATCGGTCGGAGAAGGAAGTAGTAACGAGACAAACAATATCCACTGTAAATGTTTCTGAGGGTATATCTGTAATTTGCATAATCAGCGGTGACGTGGAAGAGTTTAGTCCACGTAAACCGATACCGGTTTGAATTGAAACCAGGATTACCAATACAATTTCAATTTTCAAAAACTTAGCAGACAATAGATCAAAAGTACAAAACACTTTCAAAGATTCATCAGACAAGAACAACCCCCTTGTCTACTCCATCTCATACTTCAAAATAATAATAATAAATAAGCAGTAATTAGGTCAAATGGATCAAAAATTCAACAAGATTTTCGTCATCATACAACTCCATTAGTACCCAAAATTGTTTCACGCGCCCATCGAACTCGCAACCTTATCGAACCCAACCTCCTTCGATGTTGTTAATACCTCCAACAAGACCATCATCGATGAAATCCCCACCTCCTCGCTTCACCTTGTCCTCTGTGGGCTTCACCGGATAGTTCCCGGTAAAACACGCATAGCAGAAGGTTTTCGAATCTTCCCCCAAATGTTTCTTCAACGTCTCAAACGACAAGAAGGCAAGAGAGTCGCTTCCGATGTAGTCCCTAACTTCATCGACACTCATCCTATTTGAAATCAACTCCTCCGAGCTAGGCGTGTCCACACCGTAGTAACAAGAAGCAACTATAGGAGGGCTCGCGATCCTCATGTGAACCTCTTTAGCACCAGCTTCCCTCAACAAGCGAACGATCTTGGACGACGTCGTTCCTCTGACAATGGAATCATCCACAACAACAACTCTTTTCCCTTCCAAAACTCCACGGACGGGAGACAGCTTCAGCTTCACTCCAAAGTCTCTGATCTTCTGAGAGGGTTCAATAAACGTCCTCCCAACGTAATGAGACCTAATCAACCCTTGCTGAAACGCTACCCCGGACTTAGCAGCGTACCCCAGAGCAGCGACAACACCAGAGTCAGGCACAGCGATCACCACATCGCAATCAACAGGCGACTCAGTGGCTAAAATCTCACCAAAGACATGCCTAGACTCATACACAGACCGACCGAACACGATCGAGTTCGGCAACGAGAAGTAAATATGTTCGAAAATGCACTGCTTAGGCTCAGGGTGAGGCATCAAACACTGAGACTTAACACCATCTTTGTCAACAACCAAAACCTCACCAGGGTAAACCTCTCTCTCATAAGTAGCCTCGATTAAATCTAGAGCGCAAGTCTCCGAAGCGAACACAACAGCTCCGTTACTCCTCCTACCCATCACTAACGGTCTAAACCCGTGCGGGTCACGAACCGCCACAAGCTTATCCTCGGTAACAAACACCATCGAGTACGCGCCTTGGAGCTTCTCACACGCGTCAACGATCCTCATGAAGAACGGTCTCGCTTTGGAGATAGCAATCAAATGAAGGACAACCTCGGTGTCAGAGCTGGTATTGAAAATCGAACCGTTCTCTTCTAACTCGGCTCGGAGCTTCGTGTAGTTGACTAAGTTCCCGTTGTGCGCGACCCCCACGGAGCCGAATCGGTACCCGGCGACGAAAGGCTGGACGTTTTTGAGCATCGAGGAGCCGGCGGTGGAGTAACGGACGTGGCCGATTGCGATGTCGCCTGGTAGCTGGTCGAGTTTGGACTCGTTGAAAACCTCGGAGACAAGACCGACGCCTGTTATTGTCTGGAGGACCTTGTCTTTGCTGACGGTTACGATTCCCGCGCCTTCTTGGCCTCGGTGCTGAAGCGCGTGGAGGGCTAGGTAGCAGAGGCGCGAGGCTTCCGAGTCTCCGTAGATTCCGACAACGCCGCACTCCTCACGAGGCTTCTCGTCGTAATCGTCGTTGTTGTCTGAAAGAAAGGCAAGTGGATGGTTTTTGATTCTCGAGGAAGAAACAACTCCATGAGAAGAAGAGAGGGAAGCGGGAAGAGGAGAGGAAGAGGGTTTAAGGAAGGGGCTGCGGAGGAAAGGGAGAGGCTTGGAGGGCTTGTTGGGTTTAGCATTGAGAGAGATGGAAGAGGAGAAGCAAGAAGTGGCCGCCATGGATGATATGGTTTGTGTCTTTGTGAAAAGAAATGGCTCTTTTAGGTTTTTTTATTTTATTTTAATTTTGTTTAAAGGGTTAATTTGGGGAAAGGGTTTTATGACTGAGTATGTATAGCACACGTCAGTGAAGTGACCGCCTCACCCTCGACCTCGAGTATCTTTTTCCTTCGTCTTTAATTCTTTGCCCTTTGATATGTTTTGGTGGAGAATCTCTATTTTATTCGTGGTGGGTCCCGTATTTTGTATTGATATTTGTTGAACGTGTGTTTTTGTGGCTTACAAAATAGCTCAGATTCTAAGACGAACCGGATTGGATATGGGTAAGGTCGGTCGAGCCCACAAATTGTTTTGAAATATGAACTATGTTATGGGTTAAGAGAAAATTGGAGAACACCAGTGTTGTTTCAGTTTCAATTTGGTCAAGCGAGGTTAATTTATTTTGTTAATTCAGTTTCAATGTATCTGTATTTGGTATGATGTTCTCTCCATTTCTAAGACTGATGTTCATTCTTGGTGGTAGTGAGTAATGATGACCCATTCCATTCACTCACATAAATTGTGCCTTTTCTTCTACTTTCATTCTCCAGTGACCCAAAGATAGAGAAACAACAAATGGAAAGAAAAAGGGCCTTTGGCACATATACAATGTACGCTCCTCCTAATTCATTACCATAAAAAAGCGATTTTGTCCAGCAAACATGTCCAAATCAGGTATATAAGGCCTGGCAAATATTTAAAGAAAACAATTTTAATTTCCAAAATGGGCTTTCTTAACGGTCGTGACAGCCTGCTCTTAAATTTTATGGAAGTAAACCTTTTTTTTTAGCACATCAAGGAAGTAAACTAAATACAACAAATAAACTTGAACGAATCAAAATATTTGTTTTGTTTACCTTGTACTCCTTCATTTTCACCGGGAGTGTCATTTAGACAATTTTCACAAATATTAAGGAGTTCATTAAAATAAATTTATGTTTTCATTAATATTATATATCTGACCAATAGTATTTTAGATAAATCAATTTATTTATAAAATCAATGCATTTTGCATTTTAATTTTGAGCTGAAAAGTGGTATAAATTGCATTTGTACTGTAGAATGACATTCTTTGTGAAAAAAAAAAAATGAGTTAAAGTAACACTTAATATGAAACAGAGGGAGTATCTTTCTTCATTTAAATATATAACTTATTACAACTATAAGATTTTTTATATAAATTTTAGCTGATACTTTACATTTAAAAATTAAAAAAAAAATTGTTATAAATAATTAATATTTATGTATACTTTTTCTAAGTTAATACTTCATTGCACTTAAAAAATCTATTGCTATTGATAAGATTAAGAAACAGAAAAGAGCCAGATAAAAATAAAAAGCCATATTTAGAGTAATTTCACAATTCGACTAGATAGTTTCGAAATTTAAACAAAGATCAAGGACCATTTGAGAAAACCTAGCTGACCTTTAAATATCACACGCTCTCCCTCAACATTCCTCTGCTTGCCGAAACTATCACAAAAACTTGAAAACGCAACGCCTAAAAATGTTTTCTCTTTAACCTTTTTTTTCTTTCTCTCCTCCTTCGTAACATTTTCCAAAGAAGCAAATCTGTCGCTTGAGAGATGGGGAAGAACAATAAGATCGGAAGCGTCGTACGGATCCGTCAGATGGTGAAACAATGGCAGAAGAAAGCTCACATCGGATCCAACAAGGAGCCTGTTTCCGACGTTCCTCCAGGCCACGTGGCCATTTCCGTCGGCGAGAATCGGCGGAGATACGTCGTCCGCGCGAAGCTTCTGAACCACCCGATCTTCCGACGGCTCCTGGCGGAGGCGGAGGAGGAGTACGGGTTCTCCAATGTCGGTCCGTTAGCGATCCCCTGCGACGAGTCGTTGTTCGAGGAGATCATTAAGGTCGTGAGCCGGTCGGACTCGTACGCGACGTTGGAGGATATCAGGAGATGCAGACACGTGGGGATGGCGAAGAAGCTGGAGTATCTATGCGAATCTCGGCCGTTGCTTCCTGGGATTGCTGAAAAACCTGTATGCTAAAGGCTAAAACCGGAATCAATTGAGTTTGCAAACCGGATTTGAATTGAATGCTTTGGTTAGAGAGACTTTTTTCAATCTCTCTAATTAGAGATTTGGTTTCCTTTTAATGTCTTTTTTATATTTATTTTCGTTTTTGCTAATTTGATGATTCTAGTTTGGCAGGGAAATTAAGGAGATGGCAATTAGGGGTTTGATTGTTTTTTTATTTGGTTTATCGCTAATGTCATCCCAGGATTGAAAGAAAGGTTGAAGGAGGTTGTGTTTGGTTAGAGATCCTCAGTTTTAGATTTAGATGTTTTGGATTTAGTCAAAAATCCATTTTTATTTTGTTTTTGGCTATTTTCATTTTGTATGTTCAGATTTCTGGATTTTAACTGAGGAAATAATAAAGAAATTTGAAGATACTGTTTTGTTTATTATTTTTGAAATTTGTTAAATACTTTAATATGTGACATATTTATCTTCATTCTAGTCATTTATAATTAACTCATATTTACTTCCAATAGATATTGTTACCGAAATCCTCTCAACAAAAATAAAAATGTATATACATTTCTTCGTGACGTTTGCTAGCACTTCTTTTTTACAAATACAGCAAAATCTAATTTGTAAACTTACTTTCAAATTCTGAATTACCGTTTTGCTATTTATTAAAATTAGCTTGAAAAGATAGAGAAAATACAAACAACAAAAGCAAATAAAGATATATTTATCCTGTATGATTGAGAAATTGAACTGGGATCAGTAAGTTGTTTAGAGCTTGTATTGTAAGGAAATCAGCTTCCACATATGTACTTAATTATTAGGGATAATTATTATCTGGAATATGATATCGATACAACTACATATGTTTTACCAAGTTGTCATACCACACACAACATAGATTATTAGCATCATATTAGCAAAACATACAAAATAGTTTTTAAATATCATTCTTATATATAATTAATATTTTGTAGGTTTTATGCAAATTTTATACTATTTTCAAACATATCAAATAAAATGATTTTATATATAGTTAATTGGTGCAATTCGTAAGAATAGCAAAGAAGAAGAAAAACTAAATTTATAGGTGTTAGGTTTGATAATAATATAAATACAAGAAAAGAAATGCAATTACTCATTCTAAAAATTACTCATTTTAATAAGTATAATATAAATATTTTATTAAAAATGCATGACGAATATTTATATATCGGGTTGAGAAATTAAAAATTAAAACTACTTATATAACGAGTTGGAAATTTAAATATAGTTATCATTTATGACCAAAAACCTATCAAAACATCTCAAATATTATTTTCGCATATATATTTTAGTTTATGGAAAACACACACATAAACTAAAAATAAACTAAAAATATATATTTTAATTATTATGCGTAATGTCATAATAAAAAATAAATAATACATGAAAAAATAAATAACTATTATATTATTTATAAAAAACAAAGATATATTTCTAAAAAAATGAAAAAGTGGTTTCTCTTTTTTACTGGGAACCCAAATGTTGTAAATAATTCTTTCCAACGCGTATCAAACCCGACCAATGAAAGGCTAATAACATTTTCTTTACCACTAGCCAACTCGATATCAAGTAAATAAAAATGATATTGGTTAAATAAAAACAAATATTCGCGTGATATTTACATTTACAGTTATCATTTTATTTTTACTATCAGTAGAATTATGTAACAACAATATATGTATTATGTGATGTATTTTTGTCACCATTTTATTATAATTTTTATAGATTATATAATGGTGTAAAAAATATATAGTTACATTACGTAAACAAAAAAAACACCCACCCGGTCGACTCTAGTATGTACTTAATTATTAGGGATAATTATTATCTGGAATATGATATTGATACAACTACATATGTTTTACTAAGTTGTCATACCATACACAACATAGATTATTAGCATCATATTTGCAATACATACAAAATAGTTTTTAAATATCATTCTTATATATAATTAATATTTTGTAGATTTTATGCAAATTTTATACTATTTTCAAACATATCAGATAAAATGATTTTATATATAGTTAATTGGTGCAATTTGTAAGAATAGCAAAGAAGAAAAAAGACTAAATTTGTAGGTGTTAGGTTTGCTAGTAATCAAATACGAGAGCGTTTGTTTATTTTCCTCAGAGTTGGGTATTAGGTATTTGATATTTTAAAATATGTTTCTCATCCTAACCAACATCATAATATAATTTAATTGGTACGGTAGACGTGGTACCTCCACCATATCACCTAAATGTAAAGCTTATTTAACGGTAAAAGAATTTCCACTTTAAATGACTCAAACAAAAAAAAATCTCCAGCTTCTAATAAACGAAGAAACATATGGCTTTATTATGAGTAATGGTTATCGCTTTTCCTAAATTTAAATCTGGTCACGAATATGTCGGTTAAATTTCAAGAGGAACAACAGAAAAAACAAAATTATCTAAACACAGAACTGTACATGCAACATATTATTGAACATATCAAAATACCGAACATAAATGCCGCGATCAAATCAGTTGACATTAATAATAATCTATAGATTTAGTTGCATTTTAAAATTTGTATTTATGTAAAATTGAGTACTCAATAAAAACAGTTGAGAATGTTAAATTATACTATACTTTAAGTAGACAACAATATCTTAGTAAATCATATGGATGATGCGTAAGTGTTCATCAAAGCACTAATCACTTTAATAATTTTACGATGTACTGTTTAATATCTTAAATATTTTAAGTTAATAACCTCTATTCTACCGTAAGAATGTTAAGCGTTTTAGTTTATGTTCATACCATAACCTTTTTAAAAGATTGGATTAAGTTGATGCACTTCTGCCAAGATTAATAACAATACGGATTCGATTAATCTTGATCTTGATTTGTTTAAATACCTAAATTGGGCGGAACCGATAGAATTATGGTCTGAATATCTCTAACTCTTTTAACCAATCTAATAATCCAGCCGACATTAAAAATCGACACATACATTAGGGAGTAATTGTTAATGCACAAGTAGAATTTGAACGTTTCATAAAGTAAGACACTATTTGCTGTAAGATCATTCGTTGAGTAGTATGTGTCGTCATGAATCATAATCCTTCTAAATGATTATGATTTGCTTTTTTGAAAAGTGATCACGAGAGATCATAGTGTCTGCTAAATTATAAACTAACGAATGACATTCGTTGCATTGTTAATTACAACTTGCAAGTATTCTATTCTATCACCAAAATAATCTAGTTACAATATAATTGGATTATATTCTATTATTATAGTGGATTATATTTCAATATGAATCTATTTTACTTGTCATCTAATTTACCAATCAATAGTTGTTTGATTATGTTGATATAAGCTTTTTAATACTAAGGTTCAACTGTACGACTGTAGACTAACAATATGAGTATGTTGTAGTGGTCAAGTAATGTCATATAACTAGATATAAATAATTTTGCTTAATGCTAACGGTAGGATTTAAACCAAACAATCCATATTATTATACTATATTTTCAGTGTTCTTCCTAAGCATTTGTTTAAGTGTTCCTCGTAATCCTGCGCTTGACTAGCGATTTAGCGCTAATGCAATCGCCGCAGACGATGGATATAAAATCAATAGAACTCGGAATACGTGAAAAAATCTTGCATCAATTATAGAAATCAACGACTATTCAAAACTAGAGTTTAAAAGCGTGATTAATTTCTCCATCAACTTTTAAAATATAAATCAATTATGCAAATGACTTAATATTTGGTCGTAGGACGTCCAATCTTTTTACAACAGGTAAATAACTATTTAAATGCATCTTTAATACCTGTACGGAGTATGGAAAAGCCGTAGAAGGAATCGTTTAATTGCGCATGCAGTACACATATATAATGCCGACTTTAAAAATGATTAAGGGGCGCCATATTTGGAAACAGCTCAATATCATTTGTAAAGTCCTTTTCAATACAACTACTTCCATTACCATGCACTGAATCATCTTCTTTGCTTTACAGTACTGAATGTTTGTAAAATATAAATGTGTATTCAGGTCATTTTCTCTGCTTCAGTATATGTTTATATAAACATAAAGTAGATATTTTTAAAGTGAATTCAACATTTCCAATGTTTAGCATTTTTCTAGTTGGATAAAAAGAAGTCAGCCCTTTGTTGAATGAGGAAATAATAAACTTCCACTAGGACGTACATACAATATTGTGGAATGAGACAATTCAGTGGTGATCAATCAACGTTAAAATTAGTTTAGTTTTGGTATAAGAAATTTATCCAAAAGATATTGGAGGGGGACTATAACATAGAAAAACTTCTAAGTATAAATCAAGTAAGCAAAATATAGTTAAACTCAAGGATCCGTCAAATTTTGAGAGTGTACACAACGTTATGACCTTTTTCATATGCAAGTTTTCTACGTCTTGGTGTTCAAAATATTCAACACGCGATTGATATTTCATTTTAGAACATTTTAATTACTTTGACAAAAAAAAAGAACATTTTAATTAAAGATATCAACTGATCTTAAAGTGAAAAAAATCTTCATTTATTCATATAAAAAATAATATTCATTTCATTCATTAAAAATCTTCATTTTAAAGTTTTAACGTAGATTAATGTTTGAAACTTACTAGCGTAACTGATATTTATTTTTAATGATTACTATCAGTTTAGACTGTTTAGTTACTGTACAGTGAATTAGCTGAAAAAAACAATTAGTGTGGTTAGTGCGGTATGATAGTAGTAATCTAGTACAAACATGCATTCCCGGCAAAGCAGTAAACAGTACTACTATTATATACTAGTAATAAGTCCGGGTACGGATCGGATATCCAGATTTTTGAAGGTATTCGTGATTTACTTCGTACGTTACGGGTATCTAATTTTCGATTTGCTTTGCTTCGAAAAAATATGGATATCTGGAAAAACGGATATCCAAAAAATAAATTAATATAAATAATCTTAAAATTTTGACACAAATTTGTTTTGTAATTTTTTTCCATGATATATAAAATAAAAATTAAAAGAAGTAGTGAATCTACATATTTTGTAAAAAATTTAAACTTAGTTAACAAATATAATAACACAAAACTTAAGAAAAAGTTATAATTGTCATATTTTTTTTTTTTTTTTGACAGCATTTTTTTTCTTTTTTTATGTAATACTTTTATATAAGTAATAATGTGAATAGAATTTGTCAAACCATATGTTAGAATAATAATTATATAATTTTATACATTTAAAATTTTAAATATAATCAAAATATACATGTATTTATATATTTCTGGATCAGAGCGGATATCCGCTTTCCAAAATTTTAATATTTGTGATTTGCTTCGATTTAAACGGATATTGATTTTTAGTATTTGAGTTGCTTTGAAAGTTTACGGATATCCAGAATTTTCAGATCGAAACGAATAACGAATCGAATCAAATTTAACGGATAAAATATCCAGCTCTAACCAGTAATGATGAGGAACTAGTAGTTATAGTTACTGATGTGTTATCTCGAATTGCATATGGTGAGTTAGCCATTTTTAGTTATTTACACATATAAAAACTCTTTCAAAATATTGGTGGCTATTAATTTCTGTCCAAACCACCATTAAACATAAATGGTGACAAGTATATGCTGAACGTTTCCGAACTAACGGATCTCGTTGGCATTTAAAATTTCAATCCTAATACTAGTAACCTTTTTCCTCAAAACGAATGTAGAAAATCTTATCTGGCTCCGTACGTACATGATAAAGTACCCTACATTCTCTGACAAACCCATGTTCAAACATGCATTTTCAAAAGCTTATGTAAATGATTTGACATATAATCTTCTCTGTATAAGAACCCTAATTATTTTGGTATCACATGGAAGTTATTTGGTCAAGTCCAAAGTTAAGGGCATCTCCATCCCTACTCCATTTTTTCTCTAAAATAGAGTAAAAGTGATTATGGAGTAAAGAATGTTCCAACCCAACCCCATATCTCACTCCATAATGAAGTTTACTCCATAAATGGAGTAATCTATTTTTTTTTTGTTCATCACTCCATTATAGAGTGGAAAATGGAGTAGGATTAGAGCAATTTTACTCCATTTTAACTTTTACTCCATTTTAGAAGAAAAAATGGTGTTTTACATTGGAGATGCTCTAAACATCGTTTTTTCTGGTTAATGCTCAAAATGTACTGAAATCTGTGAAATGGCTATTTAAATTATTTTGTTTTAGGAGGTAAATGACAACAACAAATTAAACTGCACTAGAATCAATAAAAACTAATACTCCATCCGTTCCTTAATGATAGACTTTCTAGAAAAAACGTTTGTTTCAGAAAGATGTATTTTTTGTGTTTTCTATGAAAAAATTGCAAACTTCAAGAAAATTAATTGTTTTTATTGAATTACTATTTATTTAAAGTTATTGAAAATTACAGAAAACGATACATTTATTATGGTAGGTTAATGTGTTTTCTTAATATGTGTGAAAATATTAAAAAGTCTATCTTTTAGGAACAGAGGGAGTAGAAAAAATATAAACAGGTCGAAGAATACTTTTTCTTGCATTAATCAACTTCTCTCACAAAATCAAAATCTGCGAGGAAAACATTACATGCTTCTTTTTACAGATCTAAACCCATATAATCTCTATCTCATACGGGTTTCTTTCTTGTTAGACGAGTAAATTAACTCGTAAAAAACCCTAGATGGGCTTAAAATAGAAGAAAAAAAAACTTAAATAAGAGAAGAGTGCTATTTTTTTGTAACGATAAGCGTCTTCTTTTTCTTTAACCATCTCCTTCTGCTTCTTCTTCAAATGATTTAACTGAAGATATCATCGGATCATTGAGGTTAGGGTCTGAAAGACGAGTTCATCACAAGGAATGGTGAGACCCATGTCGTGATCGAATCCAAACTCTTCTTCAGCTCGGGTTAAAAGAGTTTGGAACTCAGGGTGAGTCAAGAAGGAGATTGGGACAATGTATCTGCTTCTGTTTTCTCCCACATAGACAGGGAAGTGTCCCTTTGGTACATCGAGTGGAAGGCACTCTTCATCGTAGTCTCCTCCATTTTTCTTCCCTAAGCTAGAACATCTCTTCAGAATCTGCTTCAGCATTGCTGTTTGAGTGAGTTTTGAAGATTTCTTCATTATAGCCATTTTTGGGTTCTTGAGAGAGAAAAGCCTTTAGTTGTGTGTGGAAGGAGAGAGAGATAGATATGGAGAAGGAGATGGGTATTGAGGAGTTGAGGAGTATATATTTATAAATAAAGATTACGAGAAGGACATGAAGACATGTGCATATGTGTGGAAGGAGAAGGTGGGAGCCAAAATGGCAAAGGCCAGCTGAGGATTTACTCTCATTGTTGGTCCTCTTTGTGACATTGTGGCCCCTAATTATCTCCTGGTCCTTACCAAGATACACCATAAATATTATATTGTTTTTCTATATTTTATTTTTCCTTTTTTCTTGGTTTAAATATTCACTTCAAACACGTATGTATGACTACTTGTTATAAAAATTATCGGTAAGCAAAAGAATCGCTTATGTTTTATTTTTCTAAACTCAATACTATATGCCTATACGCAACCATCTTTCTAAATCCGTTACTCTCATCCGGAGAGACAGTATACCTGTTTTCCATATAGATACGAGCTAGCTAAACTGCATCATTTCACAAAAATGGCTAGATTTATTATAGTCACTATCATATTAAATAGTAATATTAATTAAATTACATATTAATAACTAACAAAATATAAATTTTAATACTGAAGGTATTCAAACAGGTACATGTCAGCTAAAAAGTACATATTCTGGTAGCTAAATATCTAACAACCTTATTTATACGAAGATCGATTTCATTGGACAATAATTTTTTTTTCCTGAGATATGCGATGTGTCACGTTAGTTGAAGGCTTGCAGTGTCCAGTGGAACTCTAATCTAAATATGCGGTTACATCTTCGAACGGCTAGGTGAACTATATAACATCGATCCATCACTACTAATTTTATATTATTTAAACAAGTCAATATCGGATAGATATTATATAACATTTTACCGAGGATGATAGATAGGCATCTATCAAATGTGCTCAAGGGCATCTCCGATGATAATAGACAAAAATTTATTCTATAATTCATTTTAAAATAGACTAACTCTATTGTACAGTTGAATTTGCTCCAATGGTTTACTCTATAGTAGAGTGAAATACTCCTTCCGTTCATAAAAGATCCATGTTATAGTTTTTTCACACTTATTAAGAAAACATTTAAAATTGTATTTTCCAATACATTGTTTTCCTTAATTAGCTATTTTCAATAACTTTTAACCAATGAAATTTTATTAAACACAATTGTATTTTTTGAAAAGTACAATTTTTCATTTATTAATGTCTTGAAAATGTAAAAAATGTATCTTTTTAAAACAAATTTTTTTTCTAAAAAATGGATCTATAAGGAACAGAGGGAGTATAGAATAATGTTGATTTTTCTTCCAAATATAAAATAAAAAGTAACATTACTCTATATTTCACTATATTATAGAATAACTATATTATAGAATAAACCATTGGAGCAAATTCAACTCTACAGTAGAATTATTCTATTTTAAATGTGAAATATTGAATAAATTTTTGTGTATCATTAGAGATAGTCTAAAGGATGGTATAAGGGAAAGCGAACGAGTCTGGCCAGGATGGTCTTGGGAATATTTGCATTAAAGAACCAGAATTTTTATAAGACATGTAATATGTAGGATATATAACATGTTAAATTTGATAATTTTCACTCTTTATCACATTACGACAATTTGTAGTTAGTTATTAATTCTTCTGTAGTTAGAAATAAGCTAAGAAGTTTGGAATCCTTTATACATATACAGTTGTTAAACAGTTACGAAACTGTCATAGTTTCTGTAACTAAACTATATATATGAACATGTAATATTTTTAAGGGTTGTGATCTCTCAAATAAGAAACTGGATCTCGAATTTTTTTTTACCTTTTTTTACTTTTAGAGTTTTATATTGTTTTATCTGTTTAGATACTCTCTCTAGATACTGCCGATGGAATTGCCTTAATAGGGGACCCGTTCTTAATATTAGAAATATATCAAAAGCTTAAAGTGAATGGCCGAAGAAAATGCACACCTAGAGCTGGAAATTTTAATCATTACCCGCGGGCCCGGCCCCGTTTGACTGCCGTATTGCCATGGTCGAACCATTTGAAATTTTTAAATCGCGGGTGCGGGTGCGTGTCGAGATTATTTTGAGCGGGGCGGGTTTGGATCAGCCGAATTTGAATTGCGGGTACCCGCCAACCCGCAAATTAAAAAAAAAAAAAAATTGAAAAAAAAACATTTTTCGTAAAATATATAAAAAACAATAAATATTTGTATAATTTTAATTATAAATATATTTTTTTAATAGTATTTTTTAAAAATAACTATTATATAAATAAAAAATAATTATTTTTAGTTAAAATAATTATTATATAATTAGAAAATAATCATTTTTAATTAAAATAACTATTTTAATATAATTAATATTACCTGCGGATTTGGCGGGTTACCTGCGGATTTGGCGGGTTACCCGCGGGTTTTGGCGGGGTGGGTGCGGATATAAAAGTTTTTGTTTGCGGGTCATGCGGGTCGAGTTTTTGAATCGAAAAAATGATTCGACCCGCGGCAGGTCGGGGCGGGTTGACCCGCGAACCCAGCACTAGCACACCTGCCTCTCTCTCTCTCTTGAGAGGTGTCATCGAAGAGGGTGATTAACTTTGGAATGAGTACAGTACCGAAGAGTACAAAGTAGAAGAAGAGTGATGGAGTGTTGTTAAATGTCGTTCGAGAGAGTGTGCCTGCGACACTTCCAAACAAATTTCCTTTTCCTTTTCTTTGCAGACACCCCCATGTGCCTCCTCTTTCAGACTTTCATTGTAGTTTTTTCCTACTTTTTCATTTTTTGTTTTTAATAAAAAAATTACTGTTTATTAATTTCTGTGTTTTCTGATCGTTTTTCTTTTCCAACGGTATGTTGCAGTTAATCCCCAGCCTTAAAAAATACTCTAAAAATACGTCTTGGTATTTGTAAACCAAAAGAAAAGGAAAACTATTTAGGACACACAAAAAGATGAAAACAGGTCTGAGTCACCTTTATAGCGAGTTCACTTCACAGCATGATGTCTGAACTGGGTCTCAAGTACAATAATGCAAAACGGAAATACTCTTTGCAAAAGGAACTTAATTTTGGTTTTCATTTTCTCTGTGAGATTTCACTGGTAAATGATGGGTTGCTTCTTGTGGATATCTTTTTGTGGACTCAAACTAGTATGATTCGGATCCTAGGTTAGATTATTAGAAAACGATTAAAATCAGTAACGAACATGATGCATTCCAATGCTAGCTCTAAGAACAAAAAACATGATGCATTCCAATTTATATTATTTTTAACTATGAAATTTGTAGATCATTTTGCTCAAATAAAAAAATGTAGAAAAACAAACTTTGTTCTACACCAATGAGTTTAATGTTCAACAATAAAATGATGAAAAATCCTAAGAGAACGAATGAATTATAAGTCTAATATATATATATATAATAGTATATGATACTAAGGTCAAGTCCAACGGGACTGCAAAACGCCAAAATAGTGCTGTATTTGATGATTTTTCTCTCAATCACATTGCAAAAACAACGCCATTTTTGTGTGACTATATTTCTGTTACAACATTATTTTTTAATTAGATCTGATATTTTAATTAAAATAAATATACCATATTTCTTTTGTTATCTTTAACATTGATTTAATATAAAATATTAATTTATATGAAAACAAATTAAAAACTAGATTAAAAATACATAACAAAGTTTAATTCAAACACAAGAAATTTAAATTGCAATATTAAAACTTAAAAATAAAAATTGCATACAAGAAAAGAACTTTTAAAACATAAGCGTAGATAAATATCTAATAATTAGGGAAATTATTATTCATCCCATTAAAATAATTAGAATACGGAGTAGAAACTTCTAAATCATTTGGTGATATTTGATCTTCACCGGTAACTTGTTCTCCTTGAACTTGAGATGCTTGATATTGAGATCCATGATTTTGGTATTGAGAGCCTTCTCCATGTTCTTCAGGTTGGTTTGTTTGTGTTCTTTTCTTTAAAATTCTTTTTCTCTCGTTTTCAATATACATACGAGAAGTTGGATCAGTTATAGAGCTTAAATCTGTGAATAATATTTTATTCTCTTCTTTCATTTTTGCTACCTTAACCTTTTGTCTCTGAATTTCATTTCTTTCAGATGTGCCTTTAGTAATAGCTTTAATAAGCTTATCATTTTGCTCCATCATTTGTTTAAATTGCTCCTCAGATTGTAGTTTTTTCTTAGCTTTTTTCATACCCATCGGTCTTGGAGATAAACTAGAAGTGGTTTCTTCGGAATTCATATTTAAATCAAATGAATTCATACCAGGAAATGGAGATGACTCAAGATCAATTGAAAATGATGGAGATGATGTAACATTACGACCTCCTTCTTGGAATGTTCTTGATGCATTGGTGTTGTTATTTGCAAATTTTTCTATGCCTTTAAGGATGGGTCATACATGGTCGAATTTGAATCCTCTACTGTATTTGACATCTTGCATGAGCAACATCTTTGCTTGGTTCAACTGATTAAAAATTAACAAAAAATAAATAAATAATCAAGTAGATAAAATAAATTTATTAATATATAAAATTTAATATATAAAATTTAAAATTTAGTATAATGTAATTTGGCTTTTGTTATGTGTTTTTAATTGTTTAATGTAAGAGTTTGTTTTCATAATAATATTTTAATATAATTTTGTCATATATTCATATTTGAATTAGAAATATGTTTTACAAAGTGAATTAGAAATATTATTTTTAATTACAATTTTAATATAAGTTAATATATGTTAGTCATAAAATATTAAATATTCTACTAAAATATTAAAAACAAAGAATCTTTTTAATAATTTAGTAATGGAGAATATTCTTTTTAGTGTAAGATTTGGTGTTGTGGTTGGAGAGTCAAAAACATTTTTTTGATGACTCTGGTGTCCGGATGACCCGTAGGACTCCGACTAGCGCCCAAAGACCGTCCGGTGAACCCCCGTAGGAGCCGCCGGAGCCCGCCGAGGATCATCCAGAGGTGCTGGCCAGCCACATGTAATTGGACCAGTGGCCGCGCTCGTGTGAAGTGTCCGTATTGGGCCCGAAGACCCTCAAGAGCAACATCTGCCAGCGGTGGCCCTCGAACCCTTGACCTCCCGAAGAAGGGGCAGAGAGCGAGATAGTTCAACCACCACTGGACCACTAAAGCGCGGTTGGAGAGTCAAAAACATTTAGTATTAAAACTGCACTAAAATAGTGTAATTTTGACACTAAAATAGTGTTATGTGTTGGAGATGCCCTAACAACAACAATGAATAGATGGAATGACTCAGAAAAATATCTTCTATATATGAATTCTATCCTAAGGCATTACAATATGTTTTCGTATTAACGTGTCATCATTAGGAAGATTCTTAGAATCTCAAAAAAAAAAATTATCCATATAAATATATATTATAGTTTTTATCAAACTAACTATCAAATTGGTTAATAGTGTACAAAAAAATATTATTTCTTTCCTTAAATAAAAACTACGGAATTACCTAATATGATGAACACATATATGATAATTAATTATTATGAATAATACATATTTGATAACAAATTTTGTACCTTATCTCTTTTTTCTTATATTTTATATTATTAAAAAATTAAACAATCGTATTAAGTATATAATAAAAAATTTCTTATACGTTATATTTTGAAACTTTTAAAACGACTATAAAATACTAAAAATGATAAAAAATTCCATATTAAAAATTTTGTGATCAATGGTTTAACCTTTTTTTTTCAATCAAGATACAAATGATCATAAATCATATGAATATGAAGTCTCATTAATAGATATTCATATTATATATATATTAATATCATTTAAATTAAATTATATACTATATAAAAATATCAAAATATGTTAATCTCAATATCTGCAGTGAAAAGTTATTGAGATCTTAATATTTTAATTTTGAAATTTATATTAAAAAATCTCACATTACAAGTTTTGTGATTAACGGTTTTAATTTTTGTTATAGCAAAAATACAAATGTTAATAAAAATCGTATGAGTAGAAAGTGTCAATAATAAATATTTATATTAAAATATACTATATGTATATATATATCTATGTCAATATCATTAAAGTTTAATTATATACCAGTAAATAAAATGATTATTTTTATTTATTTACCAAAACATGATTGTAAATTAACAAAAGGTATTGATTTTGATTTATGTGCTTACTCTAATGTATATACATTTATATATACATATTATTTTTTAAATATGTGGGTTCTAATATGTTATTTGATCCTGACAATCCCATAAATACACTTTTTCAAATCGATGTGATTTCTAATATTGGAATCACTATATATATATATTATTTTATTCCTAAAAATCTTTTAATGAAATATCATGACAAGATTCCATTCACCTCATTTTGAGTTTGTTTGAAGAATGAGAGAAGGCCTGGGCGTTCGGGTCTTCGGGTCGGGTTCGGGCCGGTTCCTTTCGGGTCCGGGTCTTTTCGGGTCTTAAATATTTAGACCCAATAAGTACTTAGAAATTTTCGGTTCGGATTCAGATCGGTTCTTCTCGGGTCCGGGTCGGTTCGGGTCTATAATTAAAATACCCATAAAATACCCATAATTTTTCGGGTCTATATCGGGTCCGGGTCGGGTTCGGGTATTTAGGATCTGAAAAGGACATGATATACCCAATTCCATCAACTTTAGTTGAATATTTGTCATATATATCTAAAATTTTACAAAACAACTTAAATGAAACTATTAATAATTAAAATAAAACATTTTAAAACTCTAAATTTTACATTTTAAAGCTTTATATTACTTTAAAAATGTTAAAAAATAATAACAAATGTTGTTAACAAAAGATATTTCAACTAAATAATGAAATAATATATATAAAATAGAACACAAAAACATCATAGTTTTAGATATACATGTTTTTAAGTCGGGTACAAATCGGTTTGGAACTATTCGGTCGGTTCTTTTCGGGTCCGGGTCTATTCGGGTCGGTTCCTTTTTGGTTCCGGTTCTTTCGGGTAAAAAATATTTAGACCCAAAAGGTACTTGTAAATTTTCGGTCTGGTTCCGGATCGGGTATTTTTGGGTCAGTTCCGGTTCGGGTCTTCGGGTCCAGGTTAAAATGCCCAGGCCTAAATGAGATATTTGATCATTCGTCTAATATTTGTTTTTTCCTAATACCCTATCTAGCTATTATAATTGTATGAATGAGAGATTTGAACTATTTATTATAAGTTTTCTGGTTTATCATTTAATAACCAAACATTTCTTAGTTTATACATAGTATTCTATACAATAGTAAAATGGTAAAGTATTATATATATATTTTTTATCGGTGTACTCTTAAGTAATTAAACCTCAAAAGCGAAGACTAATAAAATAAGTAATTTGTTTTGTTGTTCTAGAATTAGATTTTTAGACCGAACTGGTGAATATATACTAGACAGACATTTATATTTTGAGTTTGCTGGTGATTTTCTTCAAAATTTTGATTCTTAGATATGTATCTAGAGTAGAAGTAATTTTTACAAATGTCTATCTTTTTTAATTGACACTTATGTAATTCACTGAATTCATAGAAAAAGTTAAAAAGAAACAAAACTCATATCAATGAAACAGAGACGAGAATGAAAGCACAGTCTTATAGAGGTAGAAAATGAAATTACTTATGGATAGTTAATAGTAAACAAATCAATAGCAGAAAACCTAATCTCTTTTCGTCATTTTACAATTGATGTTGCATGTCTAGTTTTGGTGATTTGTTTCAGCCGCAAAACTCAATTTTCTTTTATGCATATGAAATCTTAAAATAATTAAAACGAGTTGTAATACGTTAACTGTTCAACAACGATGATAAATTTAAGAAACCAACATTTTTATTCGTTATTTTAAAATCGATAAAAGTTATAACGTTACAAAATGTTATTATCATTTAATGAACAACATTAATATAAAAATCTTACGCATGTGGTTATCATGTACTACTACATGGTCCTGGACCTTTAATTATGTTGACATTTATAAGCTAAACAGTTTTGTTTTGTTGAAAAACAAAGTTCGAGTAGTTGGAGAGTATGTTTCAACCTATTTTTATTAAATTCTGTTAATCCGTATCCAATGAATAAAAAGTAGTTGAAGAAAGAAAACGAGAAACTTTTCCCACATGATAATTAGATGAGAAAAGCTGCATGTAAGGTAAGGCTGATGTTGCTTCCAATAGATGTCTCATCTACCTAAGATACTGCACTTGTAATATCAATTTTCTAATGAATCTCGTAAATATCTATGGTAATATCATATTGTAAGATCTTCATACTGTTAAGTAAAAGATAATCTTGCAGACTATTATTCTAAGATATGCAGGGACACTTTGTCAATCTCGTTTCCCGATATATATAATGTTTGACTGGAAGAAAAAACTATGTTCAGTTTGCATTGATCTCATCTAGAAAGAAGTAAAGAGCTAATTCTGATTTCGGACAGTACGAAATCGAACTTGGAAACTCATTCTTAAATCTCAATTAAAATTTAGCTCGTTTAGAATATTCTTTGGATATATAATTTGAACACCCGCGGGAGGAAAATATATATGCATCGGAAAGAAGAATATGAAACTTAAATCTTATCTAAAATGATGCGTTCGTACGTGTAATGCTCTGACGCAGTAGCGTTGTGTGCTGCTAGCCGGCTCTGTATACGCTCCCGTTCAATGTATTTTCTCATATTACCCCCAAAAAACGAAGGGAGAAAGCTGTTGATATTTACATATTAGCGTAAAAAATCTGATTACATTTTGTGCCTCAAACACAATCTTTTCGTGTTGGACTCAACCAGTCAGTGAGCTATTTTAGTCTTCAAAACTTAGCTTCTTTGGTTACAAATTTGGGGTTTTTGCCGAAACTAACCCACAACTTGATTTTAATCCCAAACCTATACCCAAACTTGAATCAAATGCAAAATTAACCTAAAAGCCTAGTGAAATTACAGCTCAACCCTTTGTGACCAAACAAAAAAATAGAAGTCATTTTTACGAATATAGCCCCAAGAAATCGCCCGAAGTCACCGAGATGTTGGAAGTCGCCCGGACGACCGGTTAAGTCGCCCGACGACTGAAGTTTAAGTCGTCTGGTACCAGTTTATTTTAAAAATAATTTATAAATCTTGTAAAAAAATATTTTGATGCGTGAAAAATAAAAATCAAGTAATTATAAACAGTTTTAAGTGATATAAATTAAGATATGATAAAATTGATTTGTTTTGAAGATAGATGAGTGGAAGTAGTGAATCATGAAATACTTTGGTTTAGGAGTTTGGCAAACATATGTTGTAGTATTGTATGTATTGTTAGGGTTAGATTTTGGAAAACTAAAATATTTTTTTCAAAAATTAGTTTTCACCTATATGTGTTTATTTATGTGTATAGTAAACACTTTTCAAGTTTGATTTGATTTTATGAAGTCTTTAATTAGATAATTAAGTTTAGGGGTTATGTTTAGGGTGTGGACGACTTATATTTCAGTCGTCATTTAATAATTTACTCGGACGACGATATTTTAGTCGTTTGTTGAATATTTACTCGGACGACGATATTTTAGTCGTTTGTTGAATATTTACTCGGACGACGATATTTTAGTCGTTTGTTGAATATTTACTCGGACGACGATATTTTAGTCGTTTGTTGAATATTTACTCGGACGACGATATTTTAGTCGTTTGTTGAATAATTTACTCGGACGACGATATTTTAGTCGTTTGTTGAATATTTACTCGGACGACGATATTTTAGTCGTTTGTTGAATATTTACTCGGACGACGATATTTTAGTCGTTTGTTGAATATTTACTCGGACGACGATATTTTAGTCGTTTGTTGAATATTTACTCGGACGACGATATTTTAGTCGTTTGTTGAATATTTACTCGGACGACGATATTTTAGTCGTTTGTTGAATATTTACTCGGACGACGATATTTTAGTCGTTTGTTGAATATTTACTCGGACGACGATATTTTAGTCGTTTGTTGAATATTTACTCGGACGACGATATTTTAGTCGTTTGTTGAATATTTACTCGGACGACGATATTTTAGTCGTTTGTTGAATATTTACTCGGACGACGATATTTTAGTCGTTTGTTGAATATTTACTCGGACGACGATATTTTAGTCGTTTGTTGAATATTTACTCGGACGACGATATTTTAGTCGTTTGTTGAATATTTACTCGGACGACGATATTTTAGTCGTTTGTTGAATATTTACTCGGACGACGATATTTTAGTCGTTTGTTGAATATTTACTCGGACGACGATATTTTAGTCGTTTGTTGAATATTTACTCGGACGACGATATTTTAGTCGTTTGTTGAATATTTACTCGGACGACGATATTTTAGTCGTTTGTTGAATATTTACTCGGACGACGATATTTTAGTCGTTTGTTGAATATTTACTCGGACGACGATATTTTAGTCGTTTGTTGAATATTTACTCGGACGACGATATTTTAGTCGTTTGTTGAATATTTACTCGGACGACGATATTTTAGTCGTTTGTTGAATATTTACTCGGACGACGATATTTTAGTCGTTTGTTGAATATTTACTCGGACGACGATATTTTAGTCGTTTGTTGAATATTTACTCGGACGACGATATTTTAGTCGTTTGTTGAATATTTACTCGGACGACGATATTTTAGTCGTTTGTTGAATATTTACTCGGACGACGATATTTTAGTCGTTTGTTGAATATTTACTCGGACGACGATATTTTAGTCGTTTGTTGAATATTTACTCGGACGACGATATTTTAGTCGTTTGTTGAATATTTACTCGGACGACGATATTTTAGTCGTTTGTTGAATATTTACTCGGACGACGATATTTTAGTCGTTTGTTGAATATTTACTCGGACGACGATATTTTAGTCGTTTGTTGAATATTTACTCGGACGACGATATTTTAGTCGTTTGTTGAATATTTACTCGGACGACGATATTTTAGTCGTTTGTTGAATATTTACTCGGACGACGATATTTTAGTCGTTTGTTGAATATTTACTCGGACGACGATATTTTAGTCGTTTGTTGAATATTTACTCGGACGACGATATTTTAGTCGTTTGTTGAATATTTACTCGGACGACGATATTTTAGTCGTTTGTTGAATATTTACTCGGACGACGATATTTTAGTCGTTTGTTGAATATTTACTCGGACGACGATATTTTAGTCGTTTGTTGAATATTTACTCGGACGACGATATTTTAGTCGTTTGTTGAATATTTACTCGGACGACTTACATGTAAGTCGCCCAGAAGTCGCCCGACTTCTTGGAAGTCTTCGACAAAGTCGTCGGACTTCCGTGAAGTCGCCCGACTTCTTGGAAGTCTTCGACAAAGTCGCTCGACTTCCGTGAAGTCGTCGAACTTCATGGAAGTCTTCGACAAAGTCGCTCGACTTCCGTGAAGTCGTCGGACTTCCGTGAAGTCGCCCGACTTCTTGGAAGTCTTCGACAAAGTCGCCCGGACGACTGAAGTTTAAGTCGTCGGTACCAGTTTATTTTAAAAATAATTTATAAATCTTGTAAAAAAATATTTTGATGCGTGAAAAATAAAAATCAAGTAATTATAAACAGTTTTAAGTGATATAAATTAAGATATGATAAAATTGATTTGTTTTGAAGATAGATGAGTGGAAGTAGTGAATCATGAAATACTTTGGTTTAGGAGTTTGGCAAACATATGTTGTAGTATTGTATGTATTGTTAGGGTTAGATTTTGGAAAACTAAAATATTTTTTTCAAAAATTAGTTTTCACCTATATGTGTTTATTTATGTGTATAGTAAACACTTTTCAAGTTTGATTTGATTTTATGAAGTCTTTAATTAGATAATTAAGTTTAGGGGTTATGTTTAGGGTGTGGGCGACTTATATTTCAGTCGTCATTTAATAATTTACTCGGACGACGATATTTTAGTCGTTTGTTGAATAATTTACTCGGACGACTTACATTTCAGTCGTCGGTGAAGAAATTAAAACAGATGACTTACATGTAAGTCGTCCAAATATTCCCTTTAAAATTTTTTAAAAATTATTTTCCGCTTAAATAATTTAAACCGACGACTTACTTGTAAGTCGCCCTGAAAGTTCTATTTTAGTTTCCGCTAAAAATATTTATTTTCCGCTAAAAATATTAAACTCGACGACTTACATGTAAGTCGCCTGCTTTAATTTTTCACCGGGCGACTGAAATGTAAGTCGCCCAGAAGTCGTCGAGTAAAAATATTTAATCTAATTGGATTTTTGTCTCCTATATAAAGAAAAATTTACACATTCTCTCTCCTCCTCTCAAATGGCTGCAACAAAATGTAATGTTCATCATTCTAAAACTCTCCAACCTCTCTAATCTCTTTGACTTGAAAACACCAAACTTTATATGAATTTTTCAGTTTTGTCTCATGTATTTCTTACTAATCTATCTCTTTTACGTGTTTTAATCAAATGGTACTCATCTTCCATTAATTTAAAGGTAAATCTATTAATTTTAGATATGTATTTTTGTGTGTTCTATAAATGTAGATTTATCTAATCTTCCACTCATTTTCTCTATTTTTAAGTCATTTGAACGTTTTTGGATATGCAGGTTTTTCAGATCTGGATTTGATATGCGTGTTTTTCAGATCTGGAAGACTTTGGACGACTTCATTAGTCGTCGGAAGTCGTTGGAAGTCGTCCGGACTTCTTGGAAGTTCGACAAAGTCGTCCGGACTTCTGTAAAGTCGTCCGGACTTCTGTAAAGTCGTCCGGACTTCTGTAAAGTCGTCCGGACTTCTGTAAAGTCGTCCGGACTTCTTAGAAGTCGTCTCGAACTTCATGGAAGTCTTCGACAAGTCTCCTTTCTTAATAGATCGGCGTTTTGGTAAGTTCTTATGTCGATTTTTCTTCATTTGGGAACTTCTTGTTGTATAAAGTTCTTACTTTTTTCCAAACTAAAACTCTCCAAACCCACTCTAATCTCTTTGACTTGAAAACACCAAACTTTATATGAATTTTTCAGTTTTGTCTCATGTCTTTCTTACTAATCTATCTTTTTTGCAGGTTTTTAATTAGATGGTACTCATCTTCCACTAATTTAAAGGTAGATCTATTATTTTTAGATATGTATTTTTGTGTGTTACGTAAAGGTAGATTTATCTAATCTTTCACTCATTTTTCTATTTTTAAGTCATTTGAGCGTTTTTGGATATCACGGGTTTTCGGATCCGGATTTAATATCACAGTTTTTCAGATCTGGATTTGATATGCGTTTTCAGATCCGAAGACTTCTTGACGACTCTTTACCCGTAGTGCCGAAGTCGCTTGGAAGTCGCCCGGACTTCTTGAAGTCTTCGACAAAGTCGTCCGGACTTCTGTAAAGTCGTCCGGACTTCTGTAAAGTCGTCCGGACTTCTGTAAAGTCGTCCGGACTTCTGT
The DNA here is from genome assembly GCA_016771965.1 of Brassica carinata. Classification (NCBI taxonomy): domain Eukaryota; kingdom Viridiplantae; phylum Streptophyta; class Magnoliopsida; order Brassicales; family Brassicaceae; genus Brassica; species Brassica carinata. The sequence goes on along the minus strand of JAAMPC010001253.1, from coordinate 574,965 downwards.
AAAGTCGTCGGACTTCCGTGAAGTCGTCGAACTTCATGGAAGTCTTCGACAAGTCTCCTTTCTTAATAGATCGGCGTTTTGGTAAGTTCTTATGTCCGATTTTTCTTCATTTGGGAACTTCTTGTTGTATAAAGTTCTTACTTTTTTCCAAACTAAAACTCTCCAAACCCACTCTAATCTCTTTGACTTGAAAACACCAAACTTTATATGAATTTTTCAGTTTTGTCTCATGTCTTTCTTACTAATCTATCTTTTTTGCAGGTTTTTAATTAGATGGTACTCATCTTCCACTAATTTAAAGGTAGATTTATTATTTTTAGATATGTATTTTTGTGTGTTCTGTAAATGTAGATTTATCTAATCTTTCACTCATTTTTCTATTTTTAAGTCATTTGAGCGTTTTTGGATATCACGGGTTTTCGGATCTGGATTTAATATGCGTGTTTTTCAGATCTGGAAGACTTAAGGACGACTTACCTGTTAGTCGTGCGGAAGTCGTCTGGACTTCTTGAAGTCTTCGACAAAGTCGTCCGGACTTCTGTAAAGTCGTCCGGACTTCTGTAAAGTCGTCAGGACTTCCTGTAAAGTCGTCTGGAAGTCGTCTGAACTTCCTAAAAGTCTTCTGACAAAGTCGTCTAAACTTCTTGGAAGTCGTCTGGACTTCTTAGAAGTCGTCTGGACTTCTTAAAAGTCGTGTGTTCTTGTCTACTCAAGTGGAATCCAAGCTTGTCTTTGTAGAGGAATGATCTATAATAGTTTTGTTTGTGGTCTGTTTTGTGAATTGCATGTCTACTCTTTTAGTTGTGAATTTTTTGTAAAATCAGTAATAATGTTTTCCAAGATGTATTAAATGTGCTAACAATGTGTTTACACATTTACAAATCAATGAAATAATAGACTTCAGTAGCCTTTTTCTTATCTTTGGATCTCTCATATGCAATAATAAACTCCAATGGCCTTTTTCTCATCTTAATAAACAAGAATGTTGGTAGCTTTATATTGATACAACATTTTAAGAAGTATTTTAACCTTTCTTCCAACTCATAACAATAGTCATCATTATTGTCTATAACAATAATACTTAAGAGATGGAAACAAACAATAGTAACTAGTCAAAGCATATCATATTTTATTATAAGTTTCGTTGAAAAACTTAGTCAAATTTAGTAAAACTAAGGGAGAGAACATATTTTGTAAATATGAGTTTTACATATCTTGAAGTTACTTATCACTCTTAAAAATACAAGTTATTCAAAACTAACGTAGAAGACTTAAAACTAGCGGAGAAGCGGACGACTTCAATCTAAGTTGTCCGCACGACTAAACTATCGTCGTCGGTCAACACGAGGTTATTTTGCAATTGACTTTGAAATCTGTTATTTCGGACGACTGAAAAATAAGTCGTTTACTATTGTTGGCTAAAAAACTCCAAAAAGCTAGACTACTTACATTTCAGTCGTCATAGGTTAGTTTTGCATTTGACCGATAATTTCAGAAGTTTGACTTTTCGGGCGACTTACATTTCAGTCGTCAGTGAAAATTAAAATAATAATATTTTTTAAAAGTAGGCGACTTACGGTTAAGTCGTCATAGGTTAGTTTTGCATTGAAAAAAACTTCAAGATTTAATTATATACGCATCTAATTTATAATTCAGTCGTTCACCAGACGACCGAAATGTAAGTCGTCAAGGATTTACCAGGTTTGACCGAATCTCGAGAAAAATCCGGGCGACTTACAAGTAAGTCGGCCGGACTACTTACAAGTAAGTCACCGCGGACTAATCAAGTATAAGTCGCCAATTAAATTTTGAAGTTTTTTTCAATTGCAAAACTAACCTATGACGACTGAAATGTAAGTCGCCTACTTTAAAAAATATTATTATTTTATTTTCGCCGAACGGCGAAATGTAAGTCGTCTGGGAAGTTAAACTTCTGAAATTATCCATCAAATGCAAAACTAACCTATGACGACTGAAATGTAAGTCGCCTAGGTTCTTTGGAAATTTTTGAAACCAAACAAAAACGCACGACTTAACTTTCACCGCCTCAGTTACGATTTCAAAGTCAATTGCAAAATAACCTCTCTCTACACCGTGACGACTTCCGTGAAAAGTTGATGTACCGCATCGACTTCCCAAGTAAGTCGCCCGATCTAACGATCTGGAAAAAACTCGATGTCATACCTTAAATTGGTGAGATAAGTTTCTTAGCATACATAAGGCTTCTCCAAGCACACAGAATCACAAACGAAAGTAATCCACTCAGAATCGTTACCTTCTATGACTCTATGAACCAAAAAAAATTTAGAATCAAAATCTTGGGTTTTTTAGCTCATTGTGGAGAGAAAGTGAGAGATATGTTGTGTTTAGTTCACAAGAATGGAAAAAGAAGAAGGGTAAATCGATTTTGGGAGCATTAAGAGCTTCAAATTGGTTGTTCATGGTGGTTGTGGTATTGATGACAATGACAATCTTGTAATTACTTGAAGATGATGAGGGTGAGAGAGTAAAAATGTCATTTTCGAAAAAAAAAAGAAAAAAAAAATTGATGGCATTTTCGTAAATTATATGAACTTGTGGGGTGAATAGGGCAAAACCAATTTTCAAAAACAAAGGAGGTTAGTTTTGTGTTTGACTTTAAGTTATAGGTCAATTCTGCAAAAAACCCTACAAATTTTGACTAAAACATCATTTTTACAAACCTATACCTCATTCAAGTGAAAGTAAAAAGAAAACTACACAGAATATATTTTCCATAATCGACGGGATTGGTTTAGTCACAAAACTTCGAAAGTTGGATGGGCAGTCATATTCTAAAATTGATTATCCCTATATATTAATTGAGAAACATTACAACTTATTTTTGTAGCCATATGTCATCACTACGATGATTCTTAGAATCATTAGAGAAATATGTTGTTTTATCTAATTATATAATAAATTTTTTATTAAACTAACCATAAATTCATTATTAATGTTCTTTATTATTTCCTTAAGTAAAAGTTACGGAATTGCTTAATGTGGCTAAAGTATATATGGTAATTAATAATTTTGAATAATAAAGATTTGATAAAAATTAGTGTATACTCTATCATATTTGTTTAATTTTAAACTATTAAAATAAATTAAACAACCACGTTAACCTTATATTAAAAATTTAGATTTTTCTGCATATGTTATATTTTGAATTTTTAAAAATGACTATAAATTATTAAAACTGTTAAAAGTCTCACATTCAAATTTTGCGATCCATGGTTTAAAATTTTTGTTATGACAAAATACAAATGATATAAAATCATATAAGTAAAAAATCTAATTTAATTAATTATTAAGATTAAAAGATATATATATATATATCGTTTTAAATTAAACTATATACCATATAAAATACATAAATATTTTAATTTCGAAATTTACATTGAACAATTTTTTTTGATAAAAGCTTTGAACAAACATAGACAACTTAATTTTTTTAAATTATAAATTCTAAAACTATTAATCCTACAATAAAAATTTTGTTATCAATAATTTAAATTTTTTTTTATAAAAGATATATATGATCAAAAAATCATATGAGCAGAAAACATCATTTGATAGACATTAATATTAAAAATATACTATGTATATTAATATCATTTAAATTTATTATATATCCTATCAAATATAAAAAATATTGTTTTGATTAATAAAATTGATTTATATGTTTGCACCGATTTAATTTTATATATAATAATTACTGAATTTCAATTGTTCAATATATATTTATTATTTCATAATATGTAAAAACATGTAATACATAAAATAATTTATATATATAATGTTCATCCCGCACAAGGCGCGAATCTTAACCTAGTTACTATCATTAAAACAAAACATGATTTTGCCTTAAACAATCCCACATGCACTGTCTTGGGAGTTAAGACCCATTCGTTTAGGGGCCACCAATCTAGGTCCTAATCATCTTTGTCCTAATCGACTCTTAATTAGATAAATATTTAAACCTTTTTTATGAGATCAACATTTTGTAAGGAAATCTGTATTAGATATTTGATCATTTAATGTATAATATATAACTAAACAAGAAAATTAGCAATATATAGTTGCAATTTCTCATAACTAGATCCTAATAGAAAAATTTCATTCATTTCATTTTTTTGATTTTTTTTAAAACATAATCGATTTTTTTTAAAACATAAACATTCACTTGGACCTAACCTTTAGGCTTTAGTCATATATTATATTCCACTAAATGTCATTAATAATTAATAAAAACATTAGAACTTCATTAGGAATACTTATGGAAAACAACATCATACTAATAAATGTGTTCCAAACAACATAATAATTAATCTTGTGTCCAAACAATATAAAACATTAGGTCATAATTTTTTAATGGCTGTTTATTAATATTTTTAAATTAAATAATTAACTAATACACTCAAATAGTTTATGGAAAAATAAAAATAATTACAACTATTTTTTCTGAAGGTTTAGATACTAAAAATAATTTCATTTAGTATGAAATCAATTAAATCAATAGATTATTTCACTTATATATTCATAAATAAAAAAATTAATTCATTTAAACTTAAAAAAATCATATTAAATTAAATATGGTATACAATTATAGAGTCGATAAATTAACATCAAATAAGTTTTGTAGTTATATTTTTTTTATCAAAATATTGATCACACAATTAATCAAATATATTACAAAATTTTATTAAATATTCATAATGAAACAGTTTGAAATAATTAAAAAATAATTAATATCTTATATAATTTATATATTTAATAAAATATAAAATAATATATTTAAAGTTTTCAAATACACTAAAATAAAATGTTAAAACATATTTGATTTTGTAAAAAAAAACGAATTTTGTTATAAAAAAAATGTCCGCTCTTTTATGGGTTAAAATCTAGTGGATTATTAAATTGGAACAAAGCATTAAAGGCAAGGCTATGCTTTTATGTAGTTTTAATTAGTCTTTTAGACGGTTGAAGAAATGCTGTTGATATACAATCTATCAACATTGCATTCTGTATTTAAGTTTTTTTTGGTTGATAACTTGATATAAAGGCAATGGCAGAATCCGTGCTTGGCGGTTATAACCGGTACAACAACTTATAGCTGATCAAGGAAAATCCGGATTCAACACCTTATAGTTATCCGAAAGTTGGAGACTTGGGTCAGTTTATGTTGTTCAACCACAAAGGTCTGGTCTAATCCACAGGACCACAACAAAGATATACAAATAAGAAAAATGAATATCCAAAGATGGAAGAAACAAGTTACAAAAAAAAAAAAAAAGAAACATGTTAGTGGAAAAAAGTAACGACACGTACAGGTACGTAGTCATGCATTTTATTTGTTTGCTTTGATGTTCTGTTTGATGTCCTGTGTAACAGGATGGATCGTGGGAATACGTCATTAATTGAAACAAGATGACCATGACCATATGGCCCATAGTGTTTTTACAAATTAGTAATTATTCATTTTTATATACTCTTTTATTCTATCTTTGAATTCTTTTTTTTGAATTAATGTTAAATTTATTCAAAAAATCTTCTTTGCATCAAGTGCAGCTTTGTTTAAAGAATTAAAAAATCAAAACTAGCTATTCCTCTACTCTTTAATTTTATTGGCCGGTAAATCAAATCAATCGAATAATTTTTTTTTTTTGATAAAAGCTTTGAACAAACATAGACAACTTAATTTTTTAAATTATAAATTCTAAAACTATTAATCCTACAATAAAAATTTTGTTATCAATAATTTAAATTTTTTTTTATAAAAGATATATATGATCAAAAAATCATATGAGCAGAAAACATCATTTGATAGACATTAATATTAAAATATACTATGTATATTAATATCATTTAAATTTATTATATATCCTATCAAATATAAAAAATATTGTTTTGATTAATAAAATTGATTTATATGTTTGCACCGATTTAATTTTATATATAATAATTACTGAATTTCAATTGTTCAATATATATTTATTATTTCATAATATGTAAAAACATGTAATACATAAAATAATTTATATATATAATGTTCATCCCGTGGCCTTGAATCTTAACCTAGTTACTATCATTAAAACAAAACATGATTTTGCCTTAAACAATCCCACATGCACTGTCTTGGGAGTTAAGACCCATTCGTTTAGGGGCCACCAATCTAGGTCCTAATCATCTTTGTCCTAATCGACTCTTAATTAGATAAATATTTAAACCTTTTTTATGAGATCAACATTTTGTAAGGAAATCTGTATTAGATATTTGATCATTTAATGTATAATATATAACTAAACAAGAAAATTAGCAATATATAGTTGCAATTTCTCATAACTAGATCCTAATAGAAAAATTTCATTCATTTCATTTTTTTGATTTTTTTTAAAACATAATCGATTTTTTTTAAAACATAAACATTCACTTGGACCTAACCTTTAGGCTTTAGTCATATATTATATTCCACTAAATGTCATTAATAATTAATAAAAACATTAGAACTTCATTAGGAATACTTATGGAAAACAACATCATACTAATAAATGTGTTCCAAACAACATAATAATTAATCTTGTGTCCAAACAATATAAAACATTAGGTCATAATTTTTTAATGGCTGTTTATTAATATTTTTAAATTAAATAATTAACTAATACACTCAAATAGTTTATGGAAAAATAAAAATAATTACAACTATTTTTTCTGAAGGTTTAGATACTAAAAATAATTTCATTTAGTATGAAATCAATTAAATCAATAGATTATTTCACTTATATATTCATAAATAAAAAAATTAATTCATTTAAACTTAAAAAAATCATATTAAATTAAATATGGTATACAATTATAGAGTCGATAAATTAACATCAAATAAGTTTTGTAGTTATATTTTTTTTATCAAAATATTGATCACACAATTAATCAAATATATTACAAAATTTTATTAAATATTCATAATGAAACAGTTTGAAATAATTAAAAAATAATTAATATCTTATATAATTTATATATTTAATAAAATATAAAATAATATATTTAAAGTTTTCAAATACACTAAAATAAAATGTTAAAACATATTTGATTTTGTAAAAAAAAACGAATTTTGTTATAAAAAAAATGTCCGCTCTTTTATGGGTTAAAATCTAGTGGATTATTAAATTGGAACAAAGCATTAAAGGCAAGGCTATGCTTTTATGTAGTTTTAATTAGTCTTTTAGACGGTTGAAGAAATGCTGTTGATATACAATCTATCAACATTGCATTCTGTATTTAAGTTTTTTTTGGTTGATAACTTGATATAAAGGCAATGGCAGAATCCGTGCTTGGCGGTTATAACCGGTACAACAACTTATAGCTGATCAAGGAAAATCCGGATTCAACACCTTATAGTTATCCGAAAGTTGGAGACTTGGGTCAGTTTATGTTGTTCAACCACAAAGGTCTGGTCTAATCCACAGGACCACAACAAAGATATACAAATAAGAAAAATGAATATCCAAAGATGGAAGAAACAAGTTACAAAAAAAAAAAAAAAAAAAAAAAAAGAAACATGTTAGTGGAAAAAAGTAACGACACGTACAGGTACGTAGTCATGCATTTTATTTGTTTGCTTTGATGTTCTGTTTGATGTCCTGTGTAACAGGATGGATCGTGGGAATACGTCATTAATTGAAACAAGATGACCATGACCATATGGCCCATAGTGTTTTTTACAAATTAGTAATTATTCATTTTTATATACTCTTTTATTCTATCTTTGAATTCTTTTTTTTGAATTAATGTTAAATTTATTCAAAAAATCTTCTTTGCATCAAGTGCAGCTTTGTTTAAAGAATTAAAAAATCAAAACTAGCTATTCCTCTACTCTTTAATTTTATTGGCCGGTAAATCAAATCAATCGAATAATTTTTTTTTTTTTCTTTTTTTTGATAATCCAGGGTTCCTCGCCACGGGCTTACCGGCCGCAAGCACGGGCCCACTTCACCTAGGGTTTTACCTACCGATCGAATCCAAGACCGCTGTCCAAGAGGCATGATAGTTTCCGCGTGGGGGAATCGAATAGTTTATTTTGCATAGTAAATGTTGTCTTCTTCGTTGGCGGTGTTGTTCGATGGTGACATTAGGGTCAGTGTAAGCACATGAACGCGTTGTGCGAAATTGATGCCTTAAAATCCTTATGCTGTATAACATAAATTCAAGTTAAAAACATGTTAGTTACACTATAAAGTAACTACTCTTACTAACTATCAGTTATAGTTTTGAGATATGTCGAAACATTTGACCCATGAACCATATTTTGTATCTTTAGCTTTTTCGTTGGATTTCTATACCGAGCTCCTTTGGGTTGTTTGGTTTAGACGGTTTAATGTTTAGCTTTAGTTTTTGGTTTTTACCAAAAATGCATTACAAGAGCTAAACCACCATGAGTGACTCGATTTTAATATATTGTATGTCTTTCTGTTTTCTGTTTTCCGCTGCTTCGTAAGTTCGTGTCCTATCCAGAATAGGTCATTTTCAAGACCACGCCCAAAACATAATTGGATTCAAACCCACTTCTCATATAGTTATAACGTGCAACTAACCACTAGACTATTGACAGTTTTCGCAACATATGACCGGCTAAATACTTAATAAAAGGGGGGTCGGAAGCGGAGGCTTCCTTCGCTTTGGACCAAGGCCGGCTCTATTCGATGATCATGAATAATAACATTGTCAATATTTATACCGCTGCATCAAAATATAACAAAAGCATTTATTAGATAGGACTGAAATGTGTTAGAACAGCTAATTCAGGACCCATCAGATCCATATTATATGCGTCAGTGTTTATGTATCCAGCTAATGCTTGTACTTTGAAGGCGTACGTCAAAGTATGCTATTGCTTCTTCAATTTTATGATGCAACTAGGATGAGACCAGCGTAGTGAAATTACTATTATTATTTTTATTGGAAAAAGGTTTAAATTTAATGATTTTCAAAATAATTTTTTTTTGTTTCGGGTAGTTATGTACGACCATGCCTACGATAAAATAGTCGGGGAAAAAACTTAAAACTAATGAAATATAGGCTTGTTTCTAGAATTGCACCGGAGCTTCATCGGGCGTCCGCTTCCCACCAGAATTATTAATTCGGAATCCTATGGGAACTTACATAATATCACTTCTAAAACGCTTCTAAAATATCTTATTTAAAAACACGCCGAAAATTTACAATTTTTGTTGGATTTATGCTTCTATAAAAAAACACAATATCATAAATAAGTAAAAAATTTACAATTTTTGTTGGAATTATGCTTCTGTAAAAAAACACAATATCATAAATAAGTATAAAATATAAATCATGCCGCCAATGTCATACAAAATCACTCTGCCAAAACGCACTAATGGGCTGTCGCACATGTCAGTTTATATTCTATTGATCTAAATGAGCTAATATATAATTGTCCGTATACTGTGTAATTATTTAACGTTAGCCCATTAATAATCAAGCCCAAAAAGCAAATTAGAAAAGTGAACCGACCAAAATCGTTTTTTATTCTCGTCAAACATCATCTCTTACAATCTTCATTTTCTCTCTATCAAGACCCTTTCTTTCCTCCTCTATTTCCCAATATTAAACTTAAAACCACAGTTTGACAACAAAAAAAATGTTATAAATCATGGAGTGGATTGCCATTAACCAGATCCGGCCCAAGATCAGTCCAATACCTAGAAGATGGAGAGATGGCCGAAGCCCTAAAGAGAGGAGAGAGAGAGAGCCGACTTCAGGAGAGAGAGAGGCGGCCACAAAGCTTAGAGAAAATGAAATCATTTCATTTTCCTATTAGATGTAATCTTTTCATTATTATGTATTAGTAGTTTTCCTAATCATAGTGAGTTTAGGTTTTGGATACTTTCCATTTATCTTCATCTTGTAATCCTTATATAAAGGAACCCCCTTGATCATTAATAAGAACACATGAATATTCAGTCTCTAAACTCTCTAATTACAACACGTTATCAGCACGATAGACTCCAAAACCCTGAGACGAAACCTAACCTAAAATCCGTCACACATAAACCCTAAACCAGGTGCAACTAAAAATCGATTTATCTCTCAAACCCTGAGGAACCAGACGACGAGCCACATATCAAATTGAAGCCCTTGACGAGAAGAATCCATCAGCGCAAACCGTTTATCGATCCGATCTCAGACGCGCCCACACTCGCAGAAACAATACGCGGCGCCGTCTTGGTCTTTTAGAACCCTAATCCCGAAGAACCCTAAATTGTTCTTGCTTGCGTTCCGGCTTGCAAACTCCGATCAAGCTCAACTCCGGTCAAGCAGCTTCAGACGTTCCCAGTCCGTGATCAACGTCCTCAGCCTCAGCTCAGCTTGCATCCAGCTCAGACCAAATCCCCGACCAGACGCAACCGTCCGCGAAAAGAAACAAGCTCGCGATAGCCCGCGGCAACGCGACCCGATAGGAGCCGTCCCGCGCCCGTCTCTGATCTTTGGAGGTCCGGTTTCTACAATCTGCAAAAGAAAGGTAATCCTAATTCTGAGAACATGAATCGAACCTGGTTGTTTTGTAAAGATTGAAACCCTAAAAGATAATCTCTAAAACTAAAAGCCATAGGTTAAATAGATCAATCCCCTATGAGTAAATCGAAGCTCTATAAGTTCGATCTAAACCTAAGAATGAGATTGATCCATTGATCAATTAAAATCAGAACCTTAAAGTTTTTTGAATCTCAAATCAAATCCCCTTGATCAAAGATCAAAGTTTTCAAAATCACCTAAAACCCTAATTTTGGAAAATCGGTTTTAATTTTGATTTGAAACTTGAGTGTTTGATTGATCGCCTAGAGCTATGATTATGATTGTTTTAAAACTTGAATCTGAATCTTGTTTAAACTAAAACTCTAATCTCGAATTTTAAAATTCCTAAAGGCATTGAAACCTTAAATCTCTCATTACTTAAAGCTTGAAAGATTGAAAGAATTTACATATTGAATGAGAGATAGGTTGCTAGATTATTTAATTCTAAAACCTAATAGATATGCAACTAAGCAATATGATTGAATACACTTAGATTAATAATCTCGTTTTGTATATGGCCGTGTGGCCTAATACATTGTACACACTTGCGGCCTTGTGCCCTTGATTGATTAAAAGCCGTTTGGCTAAATGCATATCCATATGGCCGTGTGGCCTAGTATCCAGATGGTTATATAAACCGGATTGCATCATGATCCGATCCATAAGATCGTTGTATCAAATAATGGCCGTGAAGTCTAAGCATTACAAAACATGACCGTGTGGTCCAAGTATCATAGAGAGACTTATGAAATCATATGCACTGATTATTTAATTGGTTGCAAGAATTCTAAATCATAAATTGATAATATGATTTCAGATGCCGAGATTTGAACCCATGGATTATACCATTCTAAATCTCTCTGGAAGATATTATCCAGAATGAAAATGAACACTTCAATTGCCCTGAAGTCTAGAGGACTCGGGAAATGTATCATTGAAAGAAATGATGAAATTGAAAGTGAAAAGTTAAGAGCCATAAACTATTATGAGCCATCATCTCACTGAGGAACTGAGAAATCAGTATTTACATATCAAGAATCCTCGTAACTTTTGGGCATAATTAAAGTCCAGATACATAATGGTGTTATTACCAAAAGGTCAAGCATGAATGGATGAGTCTCAGATTTCAAGATTTTGAGACAGTGGCCGAGTTTCACTTTGCCTTGTCTAGGGTCGTGTACCAACTGAGATTATGTGGAAAAGAGGTAACAAATAATGATTGTCTATTCAAGACATACTCCACATTCCATCCAGAAGATTTGTTGTCAAAAACATATCTACATAGAAAGAGGTTCTACCACTTACAATGACCTGATCTCTTGCCTAACGGTGATTGAGAATGACAAGGTACTAAAGAGGAGCAGTGAGATGAGATATCCTGATACAAATAAAACTAATATAGATCAGGATGAATCCAAGGGAGCCGTGTCTAATATAACTCAAGGAGTGGCCGGCATGTCTATTGACTAAGAGGGATCTCGACATTTTATTTTAAAGTCTCTGATTTGTGTTTTGCTTTAACCTAATTAAGCATTCACGTTTTTATATATAAATAAAAGTTTGTTTTGACTTCATTATGTCTTGCCTGATCTTACTTGAACATATAAATGGTTTTAAAGAGTTGCCTTAAGGGCATAAAACCAAGTAAGAAATCATGAAAGGGGTATAGTAAGCCTAGTAAAGAAACTATGGCTAAGGCATTGCCTTAAAAGGCATTATACACACCCAAAAGAACATGTGACCCATTGCAGTTATAATGTATGGTTTCCAAAATAGAAACAATGGGCAAGAAGGAAACAAGTTCCTTCAGATTTAAAAGTAAACGCCTAAGACCTTATAAGTGGTCGAGACTATACCTATGATCTCTACTGATCAAAACTATGTTATAAGATCAGTATGATGAGAGGCAAGAGCCGTAGTGGCCATATTGAGATACACCACGAAATTTTACATTATATGGCATGATAGGATTAGTCATCCTAAAGTCTAAACTTGATGCAAAGATTGAAAAGGCACAGAGTTATCCCGTAAAAGATCTCACGTTGTGAAACATGTACACAAAGGGAAACTCATTAGGCTTAACTGTCCCAAGCACCACGACCTTATAGTATGGTCATGAGGGGGAGAGAGGATAAACCCATGATCAATACTACAAGTTCATGTACTATTATAACGCCCAAACAATAAAGGCCATGAGAGACAACGGCCTTCGGCCGCAAAGGCAATAACCAGCCTCGTGTACTACTATGGTCTAAAACCATGTTTAGGACGGCCAAACCATAAAGGCCATTACTTGGCCATGTTATAAATGGCTCGGCCAAAAAAGGTCATTCCTCGGCCGTAGAGGCCATGATACAAACGGTCAAACCAAAGAGACCATTACCCGGCTGAAGAGACCATGAGAATAAACGGCTCGGCCGTGACTTGGCTGTGACTTGGCTGCATAGTGCAGGCTTGGCCGCACACAATCCATTACCTATAAAGGTTCGGCCATGTAAGCCATTATATATAAGACTAAGATTCTACAGTCTATAAGCTTGGGGACATTATGAATTTACATGTATAGAATGATAATATGCATCAGGCCATATAAGTGAGCATAGATATTCCCATCTCAGATTATATACGGGTCATAAAACCAGACATACACCATCTTAAGAGATTTTGAATAAACCACCACATACATATATGTGCCGTCTAAGATGGAACCTCAGAAGAGGATTGGGAATATATAAGAATAAGATCTTCTCCACGAATTCAAAGGACCGTGAGCCAAAACATAGGTGATTAAAATAGTGGCCAGGTACGGATTGCATGAAACAAATGAATCCGAATATTAAAGGAGAAAGATTATAAGCTGGATAAAGAATACGAATGGTTTTAACCATCATTGTCTTGGCAAAGATCCTCGGACTAGAGATTATAATTTAAGACGTCCAAAGAAAGATTATAAAGATAGCTAATTGAGATGCTAATCGAAATGCCAGACACTGTCTCGAGAAATGACTAACCAGCTTAGCACCAAATGAATGTCCTAGAAGAGACATAATCAAGTTGCTATAGAGTCTATACAAGATAGACCAAGTGTTCCATAAGATTAAGGAATCTCGGATAGAAAAAGAATGGTGTATAGAATACAGATCCGAGATTATAAGAGAAACCATACCAGACATTGAGAAAAGGCTGCGCAGCTACACATCTAAGGTACCAAACCATGTGGCTTGGGACGCCAAGCTACTAGGTAACAAAGGTCCTGGATAATAAGATCTCAAATCCATTGGATCATGTCTGGAACATAATGGAACCACATGAAAGTGTCGACACACACACACATTTGTATAAAGGTACATAAAGTTATAGCACTTGAACATAAAGAGATGAACGAGGATCATGAACCCACGAAAGAGTACTCATACAATCATAAAAGATCATAGAGATTAGAAAAGTTAAAACGTGGAGGTTCAAAGTATCTAAAAGAGAGATGGGCGTATTGGCCATATACATATACAGAAACGCCATCTGATAAAACCAGTGAAATAGATGGATCTTGTGAGATAAAGAAACCGTGAGAGATGTACATGATGTAGAGTGTTCATATTTCCTAATAACAGCTTTAGATCATAGCTTGTTACACAAGGTACTCACAGAGATCAAAGGAACATATTATAAGGAGATAAACTCCTATGTGGTGGTTGCTGCTATAGATTTCGAAATTGACAATGGTCTGGTCATAAGAAAGATATTAGATACAAATGATGTAGTAAGCAGCATATGGATCACTGGATAAGATGAAAGAACAGCTTCGTTCCTAAGCTGATTCATGGAGTGAAACATAAAGCAGCTGCATATAGTATGTAAAAGAAATTGATCACGCATGATCGTTGATCTTGGAGTTGTATAAAAGACAATCCAATACAGTCCATATATTTGAAATTCCTTGTGATTATACTAAACCTAAAAGAGGTTAGTAGACTGATACATAACGTATCTGTAGGCGTCCGGTCCTTCGACTAAAGACGTCCAACCCTTAAGCTAAAAGGCATCTGGCTTTCAGATAAAGGCGTCCGGCTCTTATCCTTTGATCACGGGCTAGTAAAAAAGATCAACCATCAGGTTGCAATCCGACAATCAGATCCCTTAAGGATCCGGCATAGCAGAACGGTCTGCTGCTGTATAAACTCCACAAAGTTTTGTCGTAAGGATAAGAAGAGATGTTTAATCTATCCTTACCTGTCGGATATAAAGTATTGTAGTCCATAAGCTCGTGAAAGCCGAAGTCCATGACCTAATTATGTATACTTAGCGTGTGATATGATCCACATCAACTGAGGTCATGAGACGCCATCATCATCATTAAGATAGGAATGCAAAGAATAATGAATACGACATTAGCTAAGGCAAAGAAATCGATGTCCACATACATGAGAGTGTTCGGCCGCAAAGCCATAATAAGAGATTATAAAACTCACAGCAATGATCATTGATCTTGAACACTCATGAGACAAGTAGTGGACATGTATAGACGAGGTCTATGACCCAGACATGGATTGGCCAGATCGAGACATAGGTTCATGATAACCATGTCTAGTACATTGTCCATAAGTACTTATTTTGTCCAATCAAAGTAAATAGTCAACAGTAGACGATCACGTCTAGACTATGGACACATGCAAACACGATTTGCAAAGGCCCAATAGTGATCCCCGAGAACAATATGGTTCACATTATTTAGCACATATGCTTTACCGGGACACTCGATGTCAAGAGACATGAGAAATGACCTAAGAGGTCAAAGTGGTCTAGATACGGCTTAGTAATAAACTTGGCCGATTACTCCCATCCTATACATACAAGAAATATCACGCACCAAGATGCGTTGAATGTAGAACCTACACTGAGGTTCACATCAGGGGGAGTAGTGCGTGTTGTACTCTTTTTCCTTCATCATGGTTTTGTCCCACTGGGTTTTCCTGATAAGGTTTTAATGAGGCAACATGAAGCGTACTACGAATCCTGTATGGTTATGGCATCCAAGAGGGAGTGTTATAAATCATGGAGTGGATTGCCATTAACCAGACCTGGCCCAAGACCGGCCCAATACCTAGAAGATAGAGAGATGGCCGAAGCCCTAGAGAGAGGAGAGAGAGAGCCGACTTCAGGAGAGAGAGAGAGACGGCCACAAAGCTTAGAGAAAAGGAAATCATTTCCTTTTCCTAGTAGATGTAATCTTTCCATTATTATGTATTAGTAGTTTTCCTAATCCTAGTGAGTTTAGGTTTTGGATACTTTCCATTTATCTTCATCTTGTAATCCTTATATAAATGAAGCCTCTTGATCATTAATAAGAACACAGAAATATTCAGTCTCTAAACTCTCTATTTACAACAAAAAAGTTTGACAAAAAAAAAAAAAACTTAAAAGCCACAGCGACTATTAATAACAAAATATTTACTCAAATTAAATTCAATAGTATTTACTGTATTGTTTCTAATTAATTTGTTCCCATATGAGGTTTTGCTTGATAATAAGTATAAAGATATTAGTCAGTTTTAATAAATTCTAAATAATAAAAATGTGTGCTAACTCGTTGGAATAATGCATCTCTGATGGAGTTGCATTTCTGTTACGACAAACCGTAGAAGATGAACAATGCATCTCTGATGGAATTTAATATTCATCTATTTATGACAGACCGGACGGCAATTGTGTAAACTTGCAAAATATGATGTTTATCAATGATGTCGAGATGATCAGTTTCTTTAAGAAAAAAGAAGATGAACGTTCTGCCTTTTGATTCCAACTCACAAAAATGGGTTTTAAAATGTCAAGTATATATATATATATGTGTTCTCTAAATAGTAAATCCAAAACATCAGTCTGTTTTTTTCTAATCTCCTCTCTCAAAATCAAGCAAGCATGTCGTAGTCATCCAATTTGTCATTGTACTAAAGCACCCTGCGTTTAATCTTGGAAGAATCAACCCCAAGTGATGAAATCTTCCATGTTCCGCGTTACTAAGAATGCTGGATCAGTGATTGTGTCTGGTCCTACACGAATGTGTCCTTGCTCTATATACGCCACTGCTTCTGTCAAGTGCTCTGCGTACTTCAGGTGAACCAGCACAGTCTATAGCCTGCGCCTGCAGAAGGAGGAAACTTATAACCGATCAGTTAAAGAGAAGCTTTTCCTAGTCAGTATAACGCCCATGTTGTATAGTGTTTCAAGAAGCAAATCAGTCATCTGAATCCGAAAAGGATCAGTAGGATCCATCTGTTTCATTACATTCGTCTGTTTCTGCATCATCCTACACAACCCTCGATATTTTTTGTAGTCATCACGACCACCCATGTGGTAACGATTCGTAATGAGGTTTTCGCGATGGCCGCCTTCTCTTTTCCATTCCAAGAAATTTGTTTTCCTTATAATCTTCTTCTCATGAAACTTGAGCTTCCTCATCAGTGACGGCTCTGGAAGGAACGAGGGAGGGAGATTAAGTGAGAGAGTTCAGCGCTGGGCAAGGATCAGCGAGGTTTATGATCAGTACTTATTCTTGGGTTCAGCTCGTGAACCTCTAGGTCAAAAATCTTTATTTCATATTTGATATCTTTTAAAAAAGAAAATAAAATATTGTCAAATTATATTATCTTTTTAAAACTAATAGCTAAAAAGAAATAAATAAAAAATAGTAATAATTACAAAAAAAAAATTTAATCGTCAGCAAAACATTAAACCCTAATCCCTAAACCCTAAATCCTAAACCCTAAACCCTTGGGTAAACCCTAAACTTTAGGATAAATCTTAAACTCTAAATCAAAATCACTAAACATTAAAACACTCAAGGGTTTAGGGTTTAGAGTTTTAGGATTTAGTGTTTTTATTTATAGTACGATTTATCCAAGGGTTTAGGGTTTACCCAAGGGTTTAGAGTTTACCTAAGGGTCTAGAGTTTACCCAAGGGTTTAGGGTTTACCCAAGGGTTTAGGGTTTACCCAATGGTTTAGGGTTTAGGATTTAGGGTTTAGGGATTAGGATTTAGGGTTTAGTGTTTTGCTGACGACGTTAAAAAGATTTTTTTTAATTCTTTTTTCTGTAACTAGTTTTTTTTTTTACTTTTTATTTTAAAAATATAATATAACTTGACAATATTTTGTTTCCTTTTTTAAAAGATATCAAATTTGAAATAATGAAATCCTATTAGTTGGTGAACCTCCTATGTTAATGTTTGTTTTTAATAATGATGAGTGTGACAACGTGTTTCTCATATCATAAAGTCTTTCTAACTTTTTTTTTTAAGTCTTGCTAACTTTTTGTATATTGGTATAACTAGATGTCTTGCCCGCATATGCGGGCTTAATCGTTTTACAAATATTTATTAGCTTATTTTTTATTAATTCAAAAACCAGCATAATAACTTATTATTTATGTTTTCAAAAAAATTAAATCAAAAAGATCTAATTAAATATATATGTTTAATTAAAAATTATTAAAGATAACATTGACTTTAACCACTGAATTTATTATAATTGTTTTATATTTTATTTTAAATTTTATAATTGAAAATATGTTTTAAGATAACAACACAACATATAGGAATTATCTTATTTTTAAAAAAACTTAATATTATTAATAAAAATTCGTTTTGGATTATATAATTAATTATATATAAAATTCATTAAGGGTATTATAGATATTAACCAGTATAACTTTTAACGTGAGAGCTCGATTGTTTTAAGATAACAACACAATATATAAGAATTATCTTATTTTTAAAAAACTTAATATTATTAATAAAAATTCGTTTTGGATTATATAATTAATTATATATAAAATTCATTAAGGGTATTATAGATATTAACCAGTATAACTTTTAACGTGAGAGCTCGATTATTTTAAGATAACAACACAATATATAAGAATTATCTTATTTTTAAAAAACTTAATATTATTAATAAAAATTCGTTTTGGATTATATAATTAATTATATATAAAATTCATTAAGGGTATTATAGATATTAACCAGTATAACTTTTAACGTGAGAGCTCGATTATTTTAAGATAACAACACAATATATAAGAATTATCTTATTTTAAAAAAACTTAATATTATTAATAAAAATTCGTTTTGGATTATATAATTAATTATATATAAAATTCATTAA
Organism: Brassica carinata; assembly: GCA_016771965.1. Lineage (NCBI taxonomy): Eukaryota > Viridiplantae > Streptophyta > Magnoliopsida > Brassicales > Brassicaceae > Brassica > Brassica carinata. The sequence continues at coordinate 556,198 of JAAMPC010001253.1, read as the reverse complement.
GGGTATTATAGATATTAACCAATATAACTTTTAACGTGTGAGAGCTCGATTGTTTTAAGATAACAACACAATATATAAGAATTATCTTATTTTTAAAAAACTTAATATTATTAATAAAAATCGTAGTCATCCAATTTGTCATTGTACTAAAGCACCCTGCGTTTAATCTTGGAAGAATCAACCCCAAGTGATGAAATCTTCCATGTTCCGCGTTACTAAGAATGCTGGATCAGTGATTGTGTCTGGTCCTACACGAATGTGTCCTTGCTCTATATACGCCACTGCTTCTGTCAAGTGCTCTGCGTACTTCAGGTGAACCAGCACAGTCTATAGCCTGCGCCTGCAGAAGGAGGAAACTTATAACCGATCAGTTAAAGAGAAGCTTTTCCTAGTCAGTATAACGCCCATGTTGTATAGTGTTTCAAGAAGCAAATCAGTCATCTGAATCCGAAAAGGATCAGTAGGATCCATCTGTTTCATTACATTCGTCTGTTTCTGCATCATCCTACACAACCCTCGATATTTTTTGTAGTCATCACGACCACCCATGTGGTAACGATTCGTAATGAGGTTTTCGCGATGGCCGCCTTCTCTTTTCCATTCCAAGAAATTTGTTTTCCTTATAATCTTCTTCTCATGAAACTTGAGCTTCCTCATCAGTGACGGCTCTGGAAGGAACGAGGGAGGGAGATTAAGTGAGAGAGTTCAGCGCTGGGCAAGGATCAGCGAGGTTTATGATCAGTACTTATTCTTGGGTTCAGCTCGTGAACCTCTAGGTCAAAAATCTTTATTTCATATTTGATATCTTTTAAAAAAGAAAATAAAATATTGTCAAATTATATTATCTTTTAAAACTAATAGCTAAAAAGAAATAAATAAAAATAGTAATAATTACAAAAAATTTAATCGTCAAGAAAACATTAAACCCTAATCCCTAAACCCTAAACCCTTGGGTAAACCCTAAACTTTAGGATAAATCTTAAACTCTAAATCAAAATCACTAAACATTAAAACACTCAAGGGTTTAGGGTTTAGGGATTAGGATTTAGGGTTTAGGATTTAGGGTTTAGGGATTAGGATTTAGGGTTTAGAGTTTACCTAAGGGTCTAGAGTTTACCCAAGGGTTTAGAGTTTACCTAAGGGTCTAGAGTTTACCCAAGGGTTTAGGGTTTAGAGTTTACCTAAGGGTCTAGAGTTTACCCAAGGGTTTAGGGTTTACCCAATGGTTTAGGGTTTAGTGTTTTGTCGACGACGTTAAAAGATTTTTTAATTCTTTTTTCTGTAACTAGTTTTTTTTTTTACTTTTTATTTTAAAAATATAATATAACTTGACAATATTTTGTTTCCTTTTTTAAAAGATATCAAATTTGAAATAATGAAATCCTATTAGTTGGTGAACCTCCTATGTTAATGTTTGTTTTAATAATGATGAGTGTGACAACGTGTTTCTCATATCATAAAGTCTTTCTAACTTTTTTTAAGTCTTGCTAACTTTTTGTATATTGGTATAACTAGATGTCTTGCGATATGGCTTAATCGCTTTTACAAATATTTATTAGCTTATTTTTATTAATTCAAAACCAGCATAATAACTTATTATTTATGTTTTCAAAAAAATTAAATCAAAAAGATCTAATTAAATATATATGTTTAATTAAAAATTATTAAAGATAACATTGACTTTAACCACTGAATTTATTATAATTGTTTTATATTTTATTTTAAATTTTATAATTGAAAATATGTTTTAAGATAACAACACAATATATAAGAATTATCTTATTTTAAAAAAACTTAATATTATTAATAAAAATTCGTTTTGGATTATATAATTAATTATATATAAAATTCATTAAGGGTATTATAGATATTAACCAGTATAACTTTTAACGTGAGAGCTCGATTCCAAAAATTTACTTCGCAAATAATAGTATAGATAACGTTAAGGGATCCCTAAATGTATGCGGGTAATATAATGTCCCTAGCAAAATTAAGTTGGACTAACATATTCTCAAATCAATTCTAGCGATGCCACATAAGCAAAATTGAGATGTAATAAACCGACACATCAACAAGCTTAAATTGTAAATATTACAAAATAGAAGGTTACTACTTCTTAAATGATTCTCAAATAATATATAAGTGATGTTGTATGGGTCGTATTAAAAAGGTTTTAAAAAATCAAGGACAAATATTAATTGAATATATACATACACATGTGAAAACATATAGGTAATGTATCAGTTATCACATACAGTAGAACCTTTATAAATTAATAATGTTGGGACTTTGAAATTTTATTAATTTATAGAGATATTAATACATAAAAGTTTCCTTATTTAGATTTATTATTTTAAGATATAATATATATTCTAAGATAAGAAAAATGATTAATTTTAGTGTATAATCATTATTTTTTGAAATTTGACATTTATGTTATTTCCTGTATATAATATATATTGCATAGAAGTTAAATGTGGTTTTATATATAATATTACTAAATCTCGTTAAAAATATATTAAGTGTTAAGAAAATATAAAGATAATTCCATTGTGAGTATAAAACAAACAATACAATAATAGGTACTTACTTATATAAAATATATATATACATATAAATTATTAATTTATAATTTTAATAGGACCATATATTTACATAGAATTTTCTAAAATATTATTATCTTATTATTTTATCGATTTATGTCAGATTTTGAACCGGCCTAAATTGGGACCGACGAAATTTATTAATTTATAGAGATTATTAATTTATCGAGTATTAATTTATAGAGGTTCTACTGTACTTTTATATATATACACACTAATAGTATTTACTGAGATAAGTTATTTTGATTATATACATATATATATATATATATTGAAACACAATTATTTTAATTATATACTCGTTGATGTCCCACACCTTGGGCGAACTAATATATATATCTAACAATTCTTAATTCTAATGTTTATTTTAATAAAAATTATTAATTTAGATTAATATTATAATTATAAAAGTTCAATCTTCATATTGGCAATCAATGTGTTGAATTACGTTCTTTTGTTTCATATTTTTATTCATGGGATGTGGATTTTGGATCAAAGAATTTTTCTATAGTAATAATCAAATTAGGAAACTTGGATTTGAAATTAATCATTTATGATAATTTTACTGAAAGAATTATAATTAATTACAACCCATAAAACGTCAACAAAATAATAATAACATAAGGGTGTTCAATCCGGTAAAACCGAACCATTTAAAACAGAACCGAAATAGAGAAAATAGATTGGATTTGATAGTATCAAATAAACCAAATGAATGTTATTTTGAAACCGAGTATATGAATATGGTTGAGTATATTAATTGATTCAACCGAAAAATCGATTAATTAGAATATATTAGTATACTTATATATTTTTTTTTTTGTCAACGCCCATCTTCTAAAAAAAATTAAATATTATTATTAACTAAATTGATGACTTATGCTAAAATGGAGAAGATGACAAGTAAGCAAATTCATTAAAATCATGGAGAATATAACAATTAATATAATATATTAGTATACTTATATATTATTTTTTTGTCAACGCCTATCTTCTAAGATCAAGTGGTAGTCGGGATTGAGTCGTTCCGAAGAGACGCTCTGTTCGGTTGGATCTGATCTATATGGGAAAAGAAAACTCCGTTTTTTCTCGCCTCCTTCGCAAGAGAATCTGCACGCAAATTTCTGGTCATGAGTAATAAATTTATAATAATCTTTATTTGGATCAATATTTACAATAAAAATCAGAGAAACTGACTATAATATTAGTCACTAAAACCATAAACTAAATATAATATAAACATAATTATGATATTATCTGTGGATATTGTTAATATCAGTTGTTAATATATATTTTATTAAATATTTTAAATATCATGATAATTATATATTAGAATATTAACAATTAATAGTATATATATATATGTATAATAGTTTAATGTTTATTAATTATCTTAAATTATGATAAATTTATATATTAAAATAAAAAATTAAATAATATTATTAATTAAATTGATGACTTATGCTAAAATGGAGAAGATGACAAGTAAGCAAATTCACTAAAATCATGGAGAATATAACAATTAATAGAATATATTAGTATACTTATATATTATTTTTTTGTCAACTTCATCTTCTAAGATCAAGTGGTAGTCATGATTGAGTCGTTCAAGAAACGCTTTGTTCTACTGGTCCGATCTATATGGAGAAAGAAAACTCGTTGTTTCTTTCAAGAGAATCTGCACGCAAATTTCTGGTCATGAGTAATAAATTTATAATAATCTTTATTTGGATCAATATTTACAATAAAAATCAGAGAAACTGACTATAATATTAGTCACTAAAACCATAAACTAAATATAATATAAACATAATTATGATATTATCTGTGGATATTGTTAATATCAGTTGTTAATATATATTTTATTAAATATTTTAAATATCATGATAATTATATATTAGAATATTAACAATTAATAGTATATATATATATGTATAATAGTTTAATGTTTATTAATTATCTTAAATTATGATAAATTTATATATTAAAATAAAAAATTAAATAATATTATTAATTAAATTGATGACTTATGCTAAAATGGAGAAGATGACAAGTAAGCAAATTCACTAAAATCATGGAGAATATAACAATTAATAGAATATATTAGTATACTTATATATTATTTTTTTGTCAACGCCCATCTTCTAAGATCAAGTGGTAGTCATGATTGAGTCGTTCCGAAGAAACGCTTTGTTCGGCTGGGTCTGATCTATATGGAGAAAGAAAACTCTGTTGTTTCTCGCCTTCTTCGCAAGAGAATCTGGACGCAAATTCCTAGTCATAGGTAACAAATTTATAATAATTTTTATTTGGATCAATATCTATACTATTATTTGCGAAGTAAATTTTAGTAACAGAGCTCTCACATTAAAAGTTAGAGCGGTTAATATCTATATTACCCTTAATGAATTTATATATAAGTAACTATATAATCAAAACGAATTTTTATTTATAATATTAATTTTTATCTTAAAACATATTTTTCAGTTATAAATTTAAAATAAGATATAAAATTCTCATGTTAAAAGTTAGAGCGGTTAATATCTATATTACCCTTAATGAATTTATATATAATTAACTATATAATCAAAACAAATTTTCATTTATAATATTAATTTTTATCTTAAAACATATTTTTCAGTTATAAAATTTAAAATAAGATATAAAACTATTTAAAATAATTAAGCGGTTAAAGTCATTGTTACCCTTAATGAATTTTATATATAATTAATTATATAATTAAAAACGAATTTTTATTAATAATATTAAATTTTTTTAAATAAGATAATTCTTATATATTGTGTTGTTATCTTAAAATTTATTTTTTCAATTATAAAAGTTAGAAAATAACAAATAAACAATGTATAATTAAATATTAATCAACTAAATTTGTATAAATATATTTACTAAAATATTTTTAATATGTGAATGTTTTCTTTTAAAATTTCAGCACAATAATAAACATATATATTTTATTTAAATTTACGTCATATATATATATATATATAATTTGATATTTGATTTAATGTTTTTGAAAACATAAATAATAAGTTATCATGTTGATTTTTGAATTAATAAAATATATATATTAATATATATTTGTAAAACGGTTAAGCCCGCATGTGCGGGCAAAACATCTAGTTTCAATAAAAATCAGAGAAACTGACTATAATAATAGTCATTAAAACCATAAACTAAATATAAGATAAACATAATTATAATATTATCTCTGGATATTGTTGATATCAGTTGTTAATATATATTTTATTAAAAAATTTAAATTATATATTAGAATATTAACAAATAATAGTATATATATAGGTAGAATAGTTTAATGTTTATTAATTATCTTAAATTATGATAAATTTATATATTATAAAAAAAATATTAATTAAACTGATGACTTATGCTTAAAGCACGGAGAAGATGACATGTAAGCAAATTTACTAAAATCACGGAGTATATAACAATTAATCAAATTCAATTCTCAAATAATAGTAGTACTAGGATAAGATCCGCGTCTTGCGCGGAATTAAGTTATTATTTTTATTATATTTTGGAGAATGAAACAATAGTTTGGCTTCATTTGGATTAGGGGTGTTCAATCCAGATATCGGGTTGGTTTCGATTCGGTTCGGTTTTTTCGGTATTTTGGTTAATAAAATATAACTACTATTCTAAATCCATATTTACTTTGACTTTAGTCTTTCACATACTTTTGAAAGATTTCAACTGGACAACTAAATTGATCACTCAATCTTGTTGCTTTAAATCATTAGTATATATATATATATATATATATATATATATTATTTTGTTTGAATATTTATTAAATAAAAATTCATTTGCGTCATATTTTATGATCATTTGTAACTTATTATAACAAAAAAATAATCTATTGATCACAAAATTTTCAGAGTGAGAATCTTCAAATTTCTAATAATATATAGACGTTTTGAAAAATTCAGAATATAACATATATAAAAAAAAAATGTTTTTATTATATATTTAATGTGATTTTTTTAATATCTTTTAATAATATAAAATTAAAAAAAGAACTAAGATACCAAAATTGTTATCAAATATTTATTATTCATAATAATTAATTTTCACATATATGTTAATCATATTAGGTAATTTCAGAGCTTCTAATTAAGGAAAGTGCAAAACAATATTTGGTAGATTATTTATCAATTCGAATATTCGATAGTCAGTTTAATAAAAAATATAATGTAAGTTAAGATGGACCAACCTATTTTTTTAAGAATAGTATATTTTATATAGTCATTTATTAAATGAGAATTTATAATCATACACTTCTATGATCATTCATATCGTTTTATAACTGAATATTTAAATCATCGATAACAAAATTTTCAATGTGAAATCTTTAATAAGTTTATAATTTATAAATGCTTTTGAAAATTCATTGAAAGTTTTAATATTAAAATATTTATCTAATCTTATGGTATATAGTTTAATCTATATATATATATATATATGTTTTATTATTAAATGATATTTTTTACTCATATGGTTTTAAAATCATGTGTATCTTCTTATAATATTAAATAAAAGTTCATATTAATACAATTTTATGATCATTTGTAACTTATTATGACAAAAAAAAAAATCTATTGATCACAAAATTTTAAGAGTGGTGATCTTCAAATTTTAATAATTTATAGACGTTTTGAAAAATTCAAAATATAACATATAAAAAAATATAAATGTTTTTTATTATATATTTAATGTGATTTTTAATATCTTTTAATAATATAAATTTTTTAAAAAGAACTAAGATACAAAAATTGTTATCAAATATTTATTATTCATAATAATTAATTTTCACATATATGTTAATCATATTAGGTAATTTCGGTAGCTTTTATTTAAGGAAAGTGCAAAACATTTTTGGTACGCTATTTATCAATTCGATAGTTAGTTTAATAAAAATATAATGTAAGTTAAGATGGACCAACCTATTTTTCTAAGAATAATATATTTTATATAGTCATTTATTAAATGAGAATTTATAATCATACACTTCTATGATCATTCATATCGCTTTATAACTGAATATTTAAATCATCGATAACAAAATTTTCAATGTGAAATCTTTAATAAGTTTATAATTTATAAATGCTTTTGAAAAATTCATTGAAAGTTTTAATATTAAAATATTTATCTAATCTTATGGTATATAGTTTAATCTATATATATATATATATATGTTTTATTATTAAATGATATTTTTACTCATATGGTTTTAAAATCATGTGTATCTTCTTATAATATTAAATAAAAGTTCATATTAATACAATTTTATGATCATTTGTAACTTATTATGACAAAAAAAAATCTATTGATCACAAAATTTTAAGAGTGGTGATCTTCAAATTTTAATAATTTATAGACGTTTTGAAAAATTCAAAATATAACATATAAAAAAATATAAATGTTTTTTATTATATATTTAATGTGATTTTTAATATCTTTTAATAATATAAATTTTTTAAAAAGAACTAAGATACAAAAATTGTTATCAAATATTTATTATTCATAATAATTAATTTTCACATATATGTTAATCATATTAGGTAATTTCAGTAGCTTTTATTTAAGGAAAGTGCAAAACATTTTTGGTACGCTATTTATCAATTCGATAGTTAGTTTAATAAAAGTGTAATATAAGTTAAGATGGACCAACCTATTTTTCTAAGAATAATATATTTTATATAGTTATTTATTAAATAAGAATTTATAATCATACGGTTCTATGATCATTCATATCATTTTTTAACAAAATATTTAAATCATCGATAACAAAATTTTCAATCTGAAATCTTTAATAAGTTTATAATTTATAAATGTTCTTGAAAATTCATTGAAACTTTTAATATTAAAATATTTATGTAATCCTATGGTATATAGTGTTTAATCTATATATATATATTTATTTTATTATTAAATGATATTTTTTACTCATATGGTTTTAAAATCATGTGTATCTTCTTATAATAAAAATGTTAAACCATTGATCATTAATTTTTAACATAATAATTTTAATAGTTTTAGTCATTTATTATCGTTTTTAAAAATTCAAAATATAACATATACGAAAAAATCTAAATTTTACTTTTATAGCTAATTTGATTGTTTAATTTATTTTAATAATATAAAATTAAATAAAAAATGATGGAGGAGATATATATTGTTATCAAATCTTTATTATTAAAATCATTAATTGTCATATATATATTAGTCATTTATGGTAATTCCGTAGGTTTGATTTAAGGAAAGAAAATAACATATCATATCATTATATCATATAGTTTGACCAACTTATGTATCTAACAACATATAAAAATCGAATGTGGACCTACTTATTTTTCAATTGAATGTAATTGATCACTACCTAATTGAGTGCCACCTATGCATTGGGGCCTATTTTAATTAATACAAAATTGAGATTACATCTTTTCAAATGTTCCTCGATTAATATATAGGGGATATATAGATTTTACTTAGTTATTAGAATGATTATTGGTCTTCTAATCCTCTTTGATAAACCGAATGGATTTTAGTAGTTACCGATCGATTCATAGCTCTTAAACGAATATAAACCAAAAACCGATTTGGTTCGGGAACTTCGGTTTACATAAATAATCATCGCAGCCCTAATTAGACGCTTTAGATCTCGCATGAGAAGCAGATGGTGGGATGGTATTAAACATAAGGTTGCCACGTATCTAGTAAGGGATGCCATTTATTGTTATGCTGCATTTATTTTTAGAACAATACTTAGGTTTACCCCTATGATGAATGGTTAATTTCATCTCACTCTTCATAACCAACCAAAATGACATGTAAAAATAGTTTAAGAAGGTAATAAAAAAAAAAAAAAATAGCTGGAAAAAAACAACACCGACATTAATTAGCGTCATTTGCAAAATTCTAAATTATAAAAACCTAAACTCTAAAACCATAAACTCTAAATCCAAAACACTAAACCATAAACCTCAATTCTAAAATCTAAACCCTAAATCTTAAACTCTAAACCCAAACTCTACACAATAAACCCTAAATCCTAAAATCTAAACTCTAAAGCCTAAACCCAAAACTCTAAACCCTAAACCCTAAATCCTAAACCCTAAACCCAAAACTTTAAATCTTAAACCCAAACCCTAAATCATAAATCCTAAACCCAAACTTCTAAACCGTAAACCTTAATCTTATTAACTAGCAGATGGGTTTACGGTTTAAAGGTTTGGGTTTAGGGTTTATGATTTAGAGTTTAGGGTTTAGGATTTGAAGTATTGGGTTTAGAGTTTAGAATTTGAGTTTAGGTTTTAAGATTTAGGATTTAGGATTTAGGGTTTAGATTTTAGGGTTTATGGTTAGAGTTGTGGGTATAGGGTTTAAATTTTAGGATTTAAGGTTTATTGTTTAGAGTTTGAGTTTAAGGTTTAAGATTTTTGGTTTATATTTTAGGATTGAAATTTATGGTTTAGTGTTTCAGATTTGTGATTTATGGTTTTAGAGTTTAGGTTTTTAGACGGTGTTAATTAATGTCGGTGTTGTTTTTTTTATCAGCTGTTTTTTTTAATTTTTATTGCATTTTTTAACTATTCCTACATGGTACTTTGATTGGTTATGAAGAGTGCGGTGAATGGGGGTGCATCTAAGTATTTTTCTTATTTTCATCTGCGTGCCCTGTGGTATGAGTCATAATGATTTTCTGAGCTCCCTACGTTAATACTAGTAGTAACCGGACATTGATCAATAGATTTCAACATACTGTATTTCCGATTTATTCTCACCATAATCTTATGTGAATCTTAAATATTTTCTGGAAAATAAAACTTAACTTGATCTTCGAGCCTTGGTTCCTCTTGTAAATGAAGTGTAAATAACATAACCCAAAGTTTAGGTACATCCACTCAAATTTGATTTATTTTTCCTCTTGTTTGTTCGAATAGAGATTTTTATGTTTGGTTAAACCCTGGAAGATCGTAGAACCCCTATATGTGTACGTTTGACATATTATATCTTCTCGAAAATGGAAATATAAATTACATTTTCGAGAGAGTTACTAACTTACTATACCACTCTAACACAATAATGAAGATTGAAGAGTCTCATATCTGTTGATTCATATTTGAAAAGTTTTCATATATCAAACGCTCCCTCTATAATTTGGTGGGTCACATCACATGTTCTCTAATTATTTCATATGAAAAGCCATTATCCGAAAGAATTGACATATAGGTGTAAAGCAACGAAAATGAAATCGAGCGCAGAAACATGGATATCCACGAATGGACCGTCACAAGATCTTTCAATAACAATTAGTTTTTGTAGGTCAAACACTAACATATTCAAATCCATCCAATTATAAAGCTTCGGAACACAATAATTTAATTCGCCTTTTGACCTCCATTATGTCAAATACAGTCGAACGATCACGGGGACACAAACAACTAAACAAAGAACCATTAGTTGCACTTGTCTCAAAGAGTTTTGGATTTTGTTCATTTAGCTTTTTCGTTATTGCTTTTTATGGGTACGTTCAATTCATCTCTATATATGCAGCCATTATCTACAGTGGTTGTCACAAATGCAGATGCTTTTGTTCCCAAATAATTTAACTCTTTTTGCACGACTGAAAAATATCGAGTTAAATATCAATATAGAAATTCTATAAAGTTCAAAGAAATGTGCTTTTTCTTTCTTACATTTTAATGGTTTTTCATTTTCTTTCTGTTCTTCAGGAACTATATTTTCTCGCTGAATTAATACCATTTCTTAACTTTTTTTTTTTTTAACTGGGGTATCCTGCACTGAGAGGCCTGCACTAATCCCCAAAGGGAGGTGCAGCCCACGGATAGACTCTCTCTCCGGGTATTCAAATGGGCCCTAAATCATAGGCCCATATCCGTGTGGGTGACAGGATGGGCAGTTCGCCACCGCCTAGCGTCGAACCCGTGAGCACGACAATTCGCCCCAACTTCCGGGCTACCTCATCCCATTTCTTAACTTAGTGAGAAAAAATCTGAACCTAACTAAAGTGCCTTCAAGTTAGGACCGGACCCAAGTAGCGGAATGGTGGATGTCATTTCATATTCATAGCTGGTTTAATGACAGTCTGAAACGTGGAACGAACTAAAAATGTTCAATACTATGTGCTGTGGATTCAGAGCCGTGTTTATAGTCTATTGAAAAAGACATCTGCCTTAGGCCCCCAATAAATATAAGATGACTTGGGGCCCCAAAAGAAAGTTTCATTCATACTCTAATGGTTTAGATGTCTTAAGAAGTTGGTCTCAACCTGAGTTCGACCAAATACCTCCTCATAAACTTCTTCTTTCTATAACATGACATGCATTCAAAATTATTTCTGAAAATCTTGCCTCAGGCCTCTCAAAAGTCTCGCACGGCACTGTGTGGATTTACTTTAACCTTATATAGAGAAACGATGCATGGGATAATTAATTGGAATTCATGTATTATTTATTCTCTACTTCTTGCATGTGGGCTATGGCCTATTTCAAAGTATGGGACTATGATCGATCGTGTACCTCACCCCACAAACCAAAAAGTCCTAATCTGAAACAGTTTGCTTAATATGGTACGTCAAATCACTCGGGCTTATTTATTTTCTAGCAAAGCATTGTATATATATCCAGTTTCCTCAGGTCTCAAAAAAAAAATATATATATATCCAGTTTCCGAACACACCTTTTATATGTCTATGGAATGTCTTTATCAAAAAAAAAAAAAAAATTCATACAAGTTGATTGTAACATGTTTCTCCTTTCTTGTATTGGTTCGATTAATATAAGATATGGGTAGGTTGTTAACTTGTTATAATTCATCTGTTGGAATGGTAGGGTCTAATTATAAACATGCTTCACCAAAAAGAAAGAAAATACAAAGTGGTTTCTAGAAACACAAGGCATAAGCATGTGAACTTCATCCACTAGCTCCACCTGATATGTTCCTCAAACTATTACTCTCGTAACTTATAATCCGGTCCTAACTTGAATTCATTTAAGTCAGATTTAGTTATTATCTAGCAAACCATTGTATACATCCAATTTCCGAACACATTTTTTGTGTATCTACGGAACGTCTTTATCAAAAGTAATAATCTCAAACAAGTTGATTGTAAATGTTTGTCCATTCGTATTTTGATTCTATTCATATAAGAGAGTAGGTTGTTATAATTCATCTTCGGGAATGGTAGGGTCTTATAAACATGTTTCACCACTCAAAGGAAAAAATATTGGTTCTAAAAAGACAAGGCATAAGCATGTGAACTTCATCCAATAGCTCCACCTGATATGTTCCCCAAACTATTACTCTCGAGTGAATTGCGGTCACAAATTATTTTAGTTTCCCTATATATACATGGTGCACTTTGAGAACCTTGCTTACAAACTAACTAATCCATTTCAATAGAAGACCAAGATAGTAAAATATTCGTCACTTAAGATTCTTTCTTCCTTTCAAGATCTCTTTTTTAATTACTTGCATTGATCCTCAAATTAAAATGGGTATTCAGTTGATTGGACTGTCTCACGCCAAGCAAAAGCTTCAAAGAAGCTTATCAGCCAGAATTGCGAGCCTCTTGGCGATGTCGGGTACTAATAATGTCCCAAAGGGTCATGTGGCCGTCTACGTGGGTGAGACTTACCAAATGAAGAGATTTGTGATACCTATATCATATTTAAATCATCCGTTGTTCCAAAGTTTGCTGAATCTCGCGGAAGAAGAATTTGGGTTCGATCATCCCATGGGAGGTCTTACAATCCCTTGCACTGAAGACTACTTCACTGCTCTAGCTTCTATTCTAAATTGTTCATGATAAGGGAGCTCACTATCATCCCAAGATTCATTCAGATTATTTATACAAATATATTGTGTTTTTTTTTTCTTTGAGTGTACCCAACTCAGTGTAGAGAATAACTTGAGATTGAGATACTGTGAGTCTCTTTCAGTTTTGGATCTAAGAAGATATTGCCAGTTCTTTTAACTGTTCCACTTGTAAAGTATTCAATTTCTCAGAAAATTAATTTATGTTTCTTTTCTATGTCGATTTGCTTACTTTTCCAATATGTATATAGATTAGATCTTCGCTTGTTTTTATACAAGCAATTTTTATGGGAGTAATTAATTTCTTTTTTTGCCACAGTAATTCATTTCTTTTGTTGCCACAGTAATTCATTTAAGAAAGAACTTCCTAATGTAAAATGTTCCTAACAAATTACAATAGTCAGATACATGTACCCAGGTTGACGTTTTGTAATTTATTTTAAAGGTACCCAACCTAGTAGTGAAATAACTAAGTCGAGGTCCCAAAAAAAATTTATGTAATACTGCGAATATGTCATTTTTATTAGAAATACAGATTTTATATTGCTTTGTAATATATAATAACTTAAAACGAACTAAATATTTGTAATATTGGTTCTAAAAAGACAAGGCATAAGCATGTGAACTTCATCCACTAGCTCCACCTGATATGTTCCTCAAACTATTACTCTCGTAACTTATAATCCGGTCCTAACTTGAATTCATTTAAGTCAGATTTAGTTATTATCTAGCAAACCATTGTATACATCCAATTTCCGAACACATTTTTGTGTATCTACGGAACGTCTTTATCAAAGTAATAATCTCAAACAAGTTGATTGTAAATGTTTGTCCATTCGTATTTTGATTCTATTCATATAAGAGAGTAGGTTGTTATAATTCATCTTCGGGAATGGTAGGGTCTTATAAACATGTTTCACCACTCAAAGGAAAAAATATTGGTTCTAAAAAGACAAGGCATAAGCATGTGAACTTCATCCAATAGCTCCACCTGATATGTTCCCCAAACTATTACTCTCGAGTGAATTGCGGTCACAAATTATTTTAGTTTCCCTATATATACATGGTGCACTTTGAGAACCTTGCTTACAAACTAACTAATCCATTTCAATAGAAGACCAAGATAGTAAAATATTCGTCACTTAAGATTCTTTCTTCCTTTCAAGATCTCTTTTTTAATTACTTGCATTGATCCTCAAATTAAAATGGGTATTCAGTTGATTGGACTGTCTCACGCCAAGCAAAAGCTTCAAAGAAGCTTATCAGCCAGAATTGCGAGCCTCTTGGCGATGTCGGGTACTAATAATGTCCCAAAGGGTCATGTGGCCGTCTACGTGGGTGAGACTTACCAAATGAAGAGATTTGTGATACCTATATCATATTTAAATCATCCGTTGTTCCAAAGTTTGCTGAATCTCGCGGAAGAAGAATTTGGGTTCGATCATCCCATGGGAGGTCTTACAATCCCTTGCACTGAAGACTACTTCACTGCTCTAGCTTCTATTCTAAATTGTTCATGATAAGGAGCTCACTATCATCCCAAGATTCATTCAGATTATTTATACAAATATATTGTGTTTTTTTTTTCTTTGAGTGTACCCAACTCAGTGTAGAGAATAACTTGAGATTGAGATACTGTGAGTCTCTTTCAGTTTTGGATCTAAGAAGATATTGCCAGTTCTTTTAACTGTTCCACTTGTAAAGTATTCAATTTCTCAGAAAATTAATTTATGTTTCTTTTCTATGTCGATTTGCTTACTTTTCCAATATGTATATAGATTAGATCTTCGCTTGTTTTTATACAAGCAATTTTTATGGGAGTAATTAATTTCTTTTTTTGCCACAGTAATTCATTTCTTTTGTTGCCACAGTAATTCATTTAAGAAAGAACTTCCTAATGTAAAATGTTCCTAACAAATTACAATAGTCAGATACATGTACCCAGGTTGACGTTTTGTAATTTATTTTAAAGGTACCCAACCTAGTAGTGAAATAACTAAGTCGAGGTCCCAAAAAAAATTTATGTAATACTGCGAATATGTCATTTTTTATTAGAAATACAGATTTTTATATTGCTTTGTAATATATAATAACTTAAAACGAACTAAATATTTGTAATATTGATTCAAAATATTTAGAGGAAGCACCGTAAAGAAAGGCACGAATACAATTTCCCCAGCCAATTTTTATTTATACATTTTGGTTTTAATTTTAACGTTGTTTGACTTAAAAAAAGAAAAGAAAATAAGACACCTAACCAAACTGATAATCAAACCGAACAACTTTTTTTTTTTTTGTTAAGTATGTGAATTTCATTAACTTAATAATGAGGCATAGAGATACAATGGACTTCGACTGATCTAATCCTATTGAATCTAAGTCGCTAAGTCAACAAGACAAAGCAGTGGAACCATAGTAAGCCACAAAAAAAGTAAAAAGACTCACTAAGACTAAAAAGGCTCAGTCACAACCATGAGGCTGCGAGAAGGCTTAGCTAGTTTAACAGATCCTAAGACAACCATTTAGCTAACAGGAGACCAGAGAGAAGATCTTGAAGTCGGCACCTGCATCAAGATCACTCGGGTCAGTAGAGAATCGCAACCGGAGAACAATCCGAGGGGCTGCAGACCATCCCGAAGGCGACATCAAAAGAAGGACAGGCGAAGCAGGATTGGCAAGCCCTGGTCCGGCCATCGCAAGCAAATGAAGTCCACTCCAGACGTTGCTATCTCAAGAAACTGCTACGCCATACTCTGAGAATCCTAGCCGATGTAGAGAAACCGGTATATGAAGATAAGGTGAGTACATGCAGGTGGAAGCAGAGGTTTAAACGGCTGGACTCTGGTCCAACCACGCAAGCAGAGCACGAGGGATTCCGGCCACAGAACACCAAGAGAGGCAGAGGACAACAACCAGCTTCCTTCTGAAGCTTGAAGAACAGATGAGCTCGAGCTCCTTACAGCAGGCGAAGCAGGAGGAGAGACTCATTCTAGGAAGTCAGACGAGCAGAGTAACGGCACGAAACTCCAATCCAACCCAATCCCAAACAGATTGAAACCCAAAGAAACACCAGGTGGTTGTTGAGGAACCATTACTGAAAAAGAAGTCCCCGACGGTGAGCCTCGAACCGTCTTTTCAACTTGGAACAAGAGGGGGAAGTTCTTACCAAAGCAGTCGCAAGCGGAGACAGGGGAGAGACAGTGGAGGCAGTATCCTGACCAGAACGGCGAAGGCAACGACGCAATGCCACTCCGGCGAACCCTCCGGGAGAGATCTGACCCAGATCTACTCCGGGTGAAACCCTAGATCTACCAGCTTGACGACGCCTCCAACTCAGATCCGGCTCACGACGACATCGCCATCTCTCCAGGGAAGCTGAGGACACCCACAGCCACCGGTTTGAATCGTCTGGTCCGGCCGCAACCCGACGATAAACAGAGGAGATGAAGCAAGGAGGAAGTGGAAGAGACCGAAGCATGAGAGGGCAGAGGCTAGGAAACGGTGACGAAATGAGGTGGCGACCGACGGGTAGAGACCCTCCGTCGGCCACCGGAACGAGAGGTGAGAGGAGATGTCGAAGCGGAGAGTTTGTGGGGAGAGAAGATCGAGAGAAAACCGAACAACTTTAGTTTTAGGCTTTTAGCACTATATATGTATTTAAATTCAATTCAAACGAGAAGTAACTTCAATGAAGACATCTTCAGCACAAGGGATCGTGAGATATTTCCTGGAATGATCTGTGCCAAATTCATTTTCAGAGCTTGGAACAAATGATGTTTTAACAACAACAAATCTCTTCGTCTCTTCTTCGTCTTCTCCAACGTATACAGTAAAGTGACCCTTTGGTACCTTGATTATGTGCCTTAAACTCGAGATTTTTGTAAGAACTATTCTCTTTGCTTGAAGAATTATGTCTCTAGACTTAATCATATCTAGTTTTCAAATTAACTAACTTTTTATAGCTTGAAAGGAGATGCATGCATGTGTAGCTTTTTGTGGATATATGTAATTTACAGGGATGAAGGTTTGTTATTCAATGTTATAAATATTAAAAACTTGATAACATATATGATAATTAATTGAAATAAATAATAGTGGATTTATTATGATATGATTTGCCTTTTCTCTAAATTTAAGAATCAAATCTACATATATATATACTATACTAAAAGTTAAATATATTCAAAGGAGAGCTATGCCACATAGGATTAAAAATTCAACCAATAAGAAAGAGTCATCTATCTCATCTCTTAAAGCATCTCTCTCTTAAGCTTTTCTCGCGGTAAGGTTAACGATTCTGGCCTTTTCCACTTCTTCATTCATCTTCATTGCCTTTCAGCTTCCCTTTCAGTTGTAAATCACCATTCAACTTCTCCTCCTCCCACTAATACATCTATTTTTGCATACATCAAATCGAATACAACAACTCCACAAATTACTATTCCACTTCCCCTCTAAACCCTATATATATATATATATATATATATATATATACGCCAACTCCACTAATACTGCTCAAAACATTTCGTAGTTGCAGAATACTAGGTAGATTTTAGTTACAGAATCTACGGCTCCGCCTTGAAAGTTAGGCTTCCATGTCAGTTCTGATTTTGTTGGCCTTTTACCATCAGACAGAGAATACTAGGTCGATTTAGGTTTGGAAGTCTTCCATCTGATTGGAATATGTACCATTTTATTCAGTGTTTCCCAATTTGTTTATATCACAATGCTGCAACTGTAATTAACATCTCAAGCAGATGTAAATTGCTCAATCGGATGATGTGGAATTGTTGTTTTTCCTTCCAAAGCAAAAGTTTTTCGTTTTTAATTTTTGGAAGTTGCTCGCTATTCTTTCTTTGGTGTTCGTAACTCTCCTCTCCATTATGCTGCCGCCTGCCACCAATGGCATCCCAGTTTGTAAGATCTCGAGATTTTAACAAGTTTTGATCTTTATGGTAAGGATGATCCTAATATGGGTTTTGTTGTTTATATCCACAGATATTTTATGTGTTAGTGGAATCAGGAGTTGATATCAATCTCTGTAACTAACGTGGACAGGTTATAGCTTTGTACAAACGACTTTGGTGCAGGCTTGCCAACATGGTCATTTGGAGGTCGTTTTGGTGCTAATGTAAGCATTTGATAAACTTTTATTCTCACAGATTGAGTGATTGTGTTTGATTAATCGGGTTGATAGAATCACATATCATGTTAGATAACAGTAGTCCTCTTTATATCATGTTACGTTACAGTGAAGTGACTCAGCTAACCAAATCGTTTTTTTGTTGTGGTGTGTGTCTTGATGAATCAGTCTCGCTGCTCTCTGTTGCTGCTATCTGCTAGAGGAATGCCGCTTAATAATGTAGGCAAGTTTAAGAGCTATCGGATCGAGCCACTAAGACCCAAAATGAAATTCAACTTCATTGCCTGTTTTATTTTTGTTTTTAATGTTTCTCAGATTAATTAAAAAGGAGCTATAGTGGAAGATAAGACCAAGAAGAACAAGACCAAGAACAGAGCAGTCCATCTATATGTTGAGCTCTGCGAATACACATAACAAATCAGAAAGACAAGACATGGTCCTTTTCTAGAAGCTGTAAGAATCATTATACATCCTTCCTTTATCAAATCATCTCCTTTTATCACATATCTCAGACTCGGATCTTTAGATTGAGACACAAATGAGACCTTTCTAATTGCAGAATCTGCTGTTGCGTGTTATGGATGCCTGGTGGCCACAGCTCAGAGGCTTCGTCTTACATTTTATCACTTTTTCAGAATCTCAGGAACTCTAGGTTTTGGAACCACAATTGGGCATCACGCTGGTCTAGAATCGGTGGAGTTCTGGAACTGTTTAGCTAAAGAGACAAAACGATCTTAGATTTCACATTTTGCTTTAGATCAAACAAGGAAACAGAGGTAACAGTGATTGTATTCCTCATTCATCAATTATTATCGAGTGTTGTGTATACTAAAAGTTTTACTTGCTTTCTTTTTGTTCAATTTTTAATTTTTTAATTTTTTAATTTTTTTAACGACTTCTACTATATTATTCATTATTCTATTGGTTATTTGCAACTCAATGCCAGTAGGCAGTAGCCATATCCCTTTGTTTCATAATATAATGACTCCTAACACTTCTTTTTAACTGATTTTGTATTTTGTATTTATTTCATCACAAAACTTCTATAAATGTTTTATAAATGATTCTTAAGTATTTAGACCATTTTCAATGATACACAAAAAAATAAACTATAATTCACTCTAAAATAGAGTAAGTCTATTATAGAGTTGGATTTGCTCCAACGGTTCACTCTATAATAGAGTTACTCTATAATATAGTGGATTATAAATTAATGTTATTTTTGTGTATCATTGGAGTTATTTAGGAGAATTTAGTTTAGTCTTACTTTTTATCATAGATTTAAGTTAATTATGAAAATTGTTATTTTTAACAAAAAAAATTAGAAAGTGTATCAAACTTATGGTAAAATTAGAAATCCCCTAATTTAATAACATTTAAATATGTAATATGAGCGTTTGTATATGAACAATTTAATATCCTTTATATACTAAAGCACAAGTCACTTGAGCAATCAAAATTTGACATGTGTAATTTTTTTTTTCAAAGCCTAAAAAAAAATCAAAACTGTTTTTAAAAAGTTAAAATTCAACATTATACAAAAAAGTCAAATCTCTATCATGTTGGTTTGATTTTAATGTTTAGTAACTGCAAAAAAATTGTTTCATCCCCTTTTTCTGCAATTCAAACTACCTACATTCCTAATTTTTCTCATAATTTTGATCTCACGTTCAGGTTTACTTTTCCATCATCAAACTGCTTTTTCTCAAACTGTTTTCTTCTCTATATAATTTGGAATCGTCGTCAAGCTCCGCCATATTACTCTTCGGGTTTCTCTATATTCTCATAGTTTCAAATATTTTGGTTATCAATATAGTAAAGAAGTCCTCAAAATTTTTACTGCATTTTCTTTGTGTCCTTATTCTCACAGTTTCACTTCACCATTCTCGGCTTACGTTGCGTAGTACGAGAGGCGACATACTAAGATATTCAGACTGAAAATGGCACTTAAATATATTCTGGAGTCTGGTGTTCGAAGTTATAAAAGAAGTGGAAAAAAAATTTGGTCGAAAGTGGAAACAAAAAGTTAACAACAAAGAAGGTAGCGAAGTATTTCTCTAATTTTTCTCGATAGATTGTTTTAGTATCTGTTTTTGTGACTTATCTTTAGAAAAATTCTGTTACCTATTTCAAATGGAGAAAACATATTTGAAAAAAAAAAATATTGTAGCTATTAATAAGGAACAAAAGAGAAATGAAAAAAGAAGAAAATGAGTAACCATAAAAATATATAAGGGTTTTTAGAGGTCAGGAGATGATGAACATGTTAGAGAAAAATGATGAAGAAAAAATTTCAAATGTTTTTCTGTAGCATCAAAATATGTATATTTTTCATAATTGATTTTTGCTATTGGGTCTCTATGAGGTGTCAAATAATAAAAAATAGGTATAAATTTTTAATAATATGTTGTCATAATTATAATGATTTTACTGTAACAAAAATAAGAATTATGGAAAATTTATTTATAAAACAGATACAAAGAAACTGAATGAATCAAATATAGTACTTTAAACTATATTTATATGTGTTGGTATATATCTTAATTTCTAAATACAAGAAATATTGTTATACCGTGACCAACTTTTTAGTTTGAATATAACTACCTCACAAGCCATTCATAAATATTTTTTATATAGTATTTCGTTAAAATAATAACATATTCTGATTAATAATTATAAAATTATTATGTATTAATAAATAATTTTAAATAAAATTATTTTGACCCATGCGTAGCATGGGAGTAACACTAGTATATCATACATTAGAAGGCACATTGTCCTATTTTGGTTGTTTTAAGTATCTTACAAACATTTGTATTATTTTAATACAAAAAAAACTAACTAGATGCAAAATCACAACCCAAATCTTAATTATTATTTTTAACAAAAATATTATTTCGATTTATATTTAATAATCTATTGCGATTGTACCATACAAGATATTTCTTAACATGTATTTTTTTTCCTTAATGGGGAGAATTCACGTATCAGGATACAAAAATATATAAGACCATCATTAATTTTAGTCTCTTAACTGGGGTTCCTAGCTTTTTCTTAGATTTTAACTAAAAAAACTAAAAATTGTCTCTTAAATAAGAGATAGAAGAGCCGTCGCTTACCCGAAAAATGTTAAAAAAACACAAAAAAATGTCAAATCATGAATTAAGAACTCCGGCTAAGAGATCAGGATTAATCATGCCATAACCAACGCTTTGTATCTAATATCTATAATGTCTTTTATTTTCGTTCTTGGAAAATCGATGTTGAAAATAGGAACCTCATGAAAACTAATAACATTTAAGAAAATGAGATTTAGCAGAGAACGACATATAGAAAATAATATTTAGTAGATATATTTAGTCTTCATAACATAAGAACCTCATTAAGTGTTTGATTGGTAGAAGCTATAGATTTAATTACTTTGCTTTAGAATATAAAATGTAAGTCTTTCTATTGTAGCTATATAATCTATTGATATAGATTTATATCAATAACTTTCAAATAACTTTGCTCAAAAAAACTTTCAAATAACTAAATATAAAATTTAAGAAAAAAATTAATTTTCAAAACCAATATAATTTTTAATTTAACTTTTGAGTTGTATCTTTAAATTATTTTCTTAGAGCATGGTTAAATTAAAGTAGATGTGGAAAAAAAAAGGTGTGGAAATCATTCAGAGTAGTACTTACCAATCACCTTCGAAAACTATAATATTTTTCTCAACAGTTCTGAAATTTCAAAAAAAATAAGAAATTAATTGTTTACTTTATATCGAGGTATCTACAAAACATATTTATTATAGCCAACATTTTTAAAATTGGAAGAAAAATTTCAACAACCCCACTTTATTTTTCATGTATACTACTTCTAGAAAGATTAGTTTTCTTGGTAAAAGCTTAAACACTTAGCCACTAATTATACAATACGAATCAGCAATATAGAACGACCAGAGGAGTTAGGAAATCAAAATTTTAAATGATTAAATTTTTAACCTATTTTTTACTATGGCAATGTTTTAAATAATGTATTTTTATCATTATTTACGTTTTGCATTCTAATAAGTTATAATTATTTTAGTAATTTATATTTATCATAGTTCCAATATATACTATATATTTATATAAGAACATAATATTTTAAAAATAAAACAAAAATTATGAAAATAAACCCGGGCGTAGCCCGGGAAAAACTCTAGTAAAACTAAAAACTACTTAGATCCTCTTGAAAATGAACTTACCCAATTCATCTAAATTTCTGAATCTACCAACTAATTTATTTTAATAGATCTATCTATATCTATATTTAAAAGATCTATCTTGTCTATATTTTTATAGGCCTAATATATATATATATATATATATATTGTTACGGAGAGTCTAGATGGTTCTAGACCGACATAAGTGGAGATAAAGATAAGTTCGGTTGTGAAGATAAGTGAGAATAGATATCGTTAGATTCTATAGTATATTTGAGGATCACGTTACGTGTATGTATATATAAGTCACGATTGTGATGATGAATAGAACAAGAACCCTTTACCCTTTTCTCTTGTTTACATGGTATCAGAGCCATAAAGGCTAGATCAAGATTTATTTTTACACGAGAGAAACATGAGCTCGGAGAAATCAGCGATTGTGAGTTCATCCAAGCCTGGAGAGGGGCAGATGTCACCGTATTATCTGGCTCCTGCTGACAATCCTGGAATGTGTATCTCTCCTGTGACTCTGACGGGAGAAAACTATGCGGAGTGGTCCTCCGAGTTGGAGAACGCACTCAGGGCCAAGCGAAAGTTTGGTTTTATCAACGGTAGTTTGAAGATCCCTGATGAGAAGGAGAATCCAGTGGAGATGGAGATGTGGAGAACGGCTAATTCGATGATTGTAGGGTGGATAAGAGTGTCAATCTCTCCCACCATTCGATCGACTGTACCGTTCACTCCTGATGCGTCCAAGATGTGGTATGATCTCAAGAAGCGCTTCTCGGTGGGGAGTGCGGTTCGTGTTCATCAGCTCAAGGCTGAGTTGGCTTCGTGTAAGCAAGATGGTTCTAGTGTGATGGAGTATTTTGGGAAGTTATCTCAAAAGTGGGAAGAGCTGTTGACTTGTAAACCTTTTCCAGCGTGTACTTGCGATGCTTCTGAAGTGTATGCCAAGGAATATGAAGAGGAGAAGGTACACCAATTTCTTATGGGATTGGATGAGGCAAGGTATGGAAATGTGTGTACAACTCTAATCGGGTTAGAGACGTTGCCGACCTTAACTCGGTTTATCAACGAAGTCGCGGCGGAAGAAAAAGGATTGGGGCATCGCCTTGAGCCTAAAGAAGCACCAGTTGGTTTCAGCGCGAAGGTAGGAGGAGCTGAATCACTAACAGGAGGAGTTATGGCTGCTATGGCTCGAGGGCGGAGTTCGGTTGTGTGTGATCATTGTGGAAGAACTGGTCATGAGAAGAAGGAGTGTTGGCAGCTCATTGGATTTCCAGACTGGTTTAATGAACGTAATCAATCTGGTGGAAGAGGTGGCCGAGGACGAGGTCGAGTGAGATCTAACAACCTCAAAGCCAATGCAATGCAAGCATCTACTGGAGGAACGACAAATAATCAGAATTCTGCGATTCCACAGCTGAGTGCAGAGCAATGGGCGTCGCTAACCTCACTTTTGGAGCGACAAAAGCCGGCCTCAATACCAGACAGGTTGAATGGTACGGTACAAACGGGTGAAGTTATTATAGATACTGGCGCATCACATCACATGACAGGGGATATTACATTACTTACTGAAGTTAGGAGTATGATACCTTGTCCTGTGAGCTTTGCGGATGGTAGTTGTGTTATGGCAACTAAGAGCGGTAGCTTGAAGTTGTCTGAGAAGCTTACGTTGTTAAACGTTCTTTACGTTCAAAATCTGAATTGTACATTGTTATCAGTTGCGAAACTGCTTAGGCAAACTGGTTGTCTCGCAATGTTTACTGATACTCTTTGTGTGTTGCAGGACCGTTTTACGAGGACTCTGATTGGAGCAGGTGAGGTGAAGGATGGTGTCTATGTTTATCGAGATGTGACAGTAACGAGAGGTCATCGAGTCAAGGCGTCGGAGGATCAGACTTTGTGGCATCGTCGACTGGGGCATCCCGCATTTGGTGTTTTGAGTTATTTACCATTTATTTCTGGTGTTAAAGACGTCCCAAACAAGTTTGGTGGATGCGATATTTGTTTTCAGTCTAAACAGACAAGAGAGTTGTTTTCAGAAAGTTCTAATAAAAGTTTGGGTTCATTTGATTTAATACACACTGATCTTTGGGGTCCATATCGTGTACCGTCGCCATGTGGGCAGTTTATTTTCTCACAATTGTAGATGACTATTCGAGGGCTGTGTGGATACATCTTCGCTTGAGAAGAGTGAAGTGAAAACAGTTCTCCCAAACTTCATCTCTTTGGCGCCTAGACAGTTTGGAAGGAAGGTCAAGACTGTTAGAAGTGATAATGGCACGGAGTTTATGTGCTTGTCAAGGTACTTTGCTGAGCAGGAATTCTTCATCGACGTCGTGTGTGAACTCGCCGCAACAAAATGGCAGGGTGGAGAGGAAGCACCGCCATATCTTGAACGCTATGAGATCACTTTTGTTTCAGGCGAAGTTTGCCCGTAAGATTTTGGGGAGAAAGCATTAACCGCTGCTCACCTTATAAACAGAACCCCATCAAAGGTTCTACAAGGAAAGTCCCGTATGAGTGTTTGTATGAGAAGAGACCAACGTATGATGATATTAAGATGTTTGGTTGTCTTAGCCACAAGACAAGGCAAGAAGAGATAAAGATAAGTTCGGTTTACGGCAGGAAGTGCATCTTTGTTGGATATCCGTTTGGGAAGAAAGGATGGAAGCTTTATGATATGGAAACAAATGAGTTCTTTGTGTCAGGGACGTGGTGTTTGATGAGGCTGTGTTTCCGTATGGAGGAAAGAAGAAGACACAACACCCGCACTGCAATGGAGTTTGGGTCATACGATGATGATTCTCAGTCGAGCGCAGTAGTAGACAGGGGGAGTGTTGATAAAGAAGTGGTTCCAATGGCAGAGCGTGAGTCAGTCACGGAGGAAGACAATAACAACACAAGTGCTGACATGGAGGTGACGACAGAACAACCTGTAGCAGAGGAAGTGTTGGGACGAGGACAACGACAGCCAACGCAGTCTGTAAGGTTGCGTGACTATGTGCTTTACAACGCGCACAAGCTGCCTGATAAACATAGCACCATCTCTCGCATCACCACCCCAGTAGAGTCGTCGACTTCGGTTCCAGGTAAAACACATTACCCTATTACTGATTATGTGACTGATGCTGCGTTCTCAGATGCTCATCAGGCTTTCCTTGCGGCTGTGAGTGATGGATTGATCCCAAAGAGCTACAAAGAAGCTTTCAAAGATAAGAAGTGGCGAAAGGCAGTGAAGGTAGAAGTAGATGCTCTCGAGCTGAGCAGGACATGGGATTTGGTTGATTTACCAAAAGGAAAGAAAGCTATTGGTAGTAAATGGGTCTTTACAATAAAGTATAATGCGAATGGAACGATAGAGAGGCACAAAGGTCGACTTGTGTGTTGTGGAAATCATCAAGTAGAGGGAGAAGATTATGAGGAAACATTCGCACCAAAGGGCCAAGATGGACACTGTTAGAACACTTCGAGGTTGCTGCGCAAAGAACCGGAAGTGCATCGATGGACGCTCACAATGCGCTCTTACACGGAGACTTGGAGGAAGAAGTGTACATGAGGCTACCGCCGTGGTTTCATTCAGACGATCCAAACAAAGTTTGCAAGTCGAGGAAATCTTTGTATGGTTTGAAACAAGCACCTAGGTGCTGGTTTGAGAAGTTAACAAAGGCTCTTACTGTGGTTTGGTTTTGTGCAGTCTTATGAGGATTACTCGCTGTTCACATACATCAAGGGAGAAAAGAGTGTGAGAGTGCTCATATATGTTGATGACTTAATTGTGGCGGGTAACGATCTCGATATGATGATAAGGTTCAAGAAGTATTTGAGTGATTGTTTTCACATGAAGGATCCGGGAAAGGCAAAGTATTTCCTCGAATAGAGATCGCAAGAGGACCTCGGGAATGTTCTTATCACAGCGTAAGTATAAACGATATAGTCAATGAGGTTGGGTTACTTGATGTAAACCGCGAGTACGCCAATGGAGATAAATCATCAGTTGCTGGCCGATGATAGTCCTCTTTGTGTTGACCCTATAAAGTTCCGAAGAGTAGTAGGTCGTCTAGTGTACTTAACGATCACGAGACCAGACTTGTCATATGCAGTTCATGTACTGTCTCAGGTGATGCATGAGCTACGTGAAGCTCACGGAATGCAGTGATGAGAGTTCGAGGTATTTGAAGGGGAGTCCAGTCAAGGCATTATGTTACGATCGGATAGTGATCTGAAGATACGAGCTATCGCGACTCGACTACAACTCGTGTCCACGCATAAGGAGATCATTGTCGGCTTATATGGTCTTACTCGGAACTCGCCTGGCGTGGAAAACCAAGAAGCAGGACACGTTGTCACACTCTTCAGCTGAAGCAGAGTATCGCGCAATGTCGGATGCTTTGAAGGAGTTGAAATGGTTGAAGAGACTCTTGGAGGACCTTGGAGTTAAGCATGAAGCGCCAATGGAGTTGTATTGCGATAGTAAAGCGGCTATCTACATTGCTGCGAATCCAGTATTTCATGAGCGGACGAAGCATATTGAGAAAGATTGCCACAGCGTGAGGGATGCAGTTAAAGCAAAACTTATTACTACAGTTCATGTCCGGACCAACGAACAACTTGCAGACATCTTGACAAAAGCTTTGGGGACCTCATCATTTTGTCACTTGTTATCCAAGTTTGGAGTGTGTGATTTGCACTCTCCAACTTGAGGGGGAGTGTTAAGGAGAGTCTAGATGGTTCTAGACCGACATAAGTGGAGATAAAGATAAGTTCGGTTGTGAAGATAAGTGAGAATAGATATCGTTAGATTCTATAGTATATTTGAGGATCACGTTACGTGTATGTATATATAAGTCACGATTGTGATGATGAATAGAACAAGAACCCTTTACCCTTTTCTCTTGTTTACATATATATCTATTTTTAGTAGACCTATCTATGTCTGTTATAATTTTTTTGAATATTTACATGTTTTTTTGTAATAATCTTATAGCCGCCATAAATTAGTGATATTCAAAACGAATTAATCGATTATATATAACATTATAACCGCATATGTTATCAACAAAAAAAGCTCATAGACGCCCACGGATTGGTACATTAATTCCAATTCACTATTTGGTATATTATAGTTTCGGTGGAATCTTTCCAGCGGTGTCAGACTAACAATGAGTGGTCGTTCAGTTTCGTTTTCTGATCCGAGATTTCATCAACAATTCCATGTTCCTTTCGCATGCGTTACTTCAATTACCGTTATATACTATATTCCATTAATGTGAGGAAGACATAATATATTTGGTTTCAAAAGTTTAATCATCTCTATGTTCAGTATAATAGAAATGCCTCAATTACAATATGCATCATGGTATGTTCATGGTTAATATTAGTAAATTTCTAATTTTCTACTAGTCCATATGCCACTGTTGATCTTGTATTTTATTTATTGATATCAAAATAACTATACACCACTATAATTATCATGTGTTTAATAGTAAAGCTACGGTTGTGACAAGAAGACCCAAACAAAACAATCATTAGATGCCATCAATAGTCACCATATATAACTTATAGTTATAGATAATCATAAATAATCACCCGTATGATTTTGACACTGGACTTAGGAGCCACGAAAATCTATTGGAAAGCTAACGTGGTCCACCTCTTATATCTGAAAACCCCGTATACTTAATTTACGTCCTAGATGCTTGGTCCAGTAATGGAACTTTGGCATAATTCTTAAAATCTCTAAAAAGAAATTAAACATAAAACTGATTCAAAATCTTAGAAGAACATATATAGAAGAACAAATGCAAAGCTTCTTTCTAAACACACGCGATGATGCGTAAGCCAAGTATTTTTTTTAAGTATTTTTATTATCAGTTTCTATTGGCAACTCTTCTTCTTTTTTCTAACTCTTTCAACATAAAAAGGATACCAATCACTAAACGATATACATAAAGCATCTTATATATTCCAAATGCGAAGAATAAGATGCAGCGAATAACCCTTCTGACGCCACTGTCGCCTCAGTCATTCGAAATGGAGGATGGAACCTACGGCCTGCTCGCTCTGAAGAGGCTGTTGCATTTCAAATTCACTTATCCACGGTTTATTTTCCTCACCCTTCAGCTCCTGACGATGAATTTCTTTGGTGTGCTAATGATATTGAACTTGATCACTTCTCGGCTAAGCATACATGGGAATCATTACGCCCCAGAGCACCCACTCAACAGTGGACCGCTAATGTGTGGTTCAAAGGAGCTATTCCTCGTCATGCTTTTCATTTCTGGATAACACACCTAGACAGGCTACCGACCAGAGCTAGGCTATCAATGTGGGGCTTACAAGTCCAACAATCATGTTGTCTCTGCGATCAAGCATTGGAAGACCGAGATCATCTTTTCCTTAGGTGTGAAGTTAGCGAGCACCTTTGGACCTTAATCTTGAGGCGTCTAGGGTATGGGAGATTCTTCTTTCACACTTGGTTGGCGTTTGTTACCTGGATGGGAGATAGGGACTCAGTCACTCCACTAACCCTTCGTCGCTTAGCCTCTCAAGCAACCATCTACACCATTTGGACAGAGCGCAACAGCAGACTTCACAACAACGTCTCCTCTTCACCGGCGGCCTTGTTTAAGAAATTGGACAGACAACTCAAGGATATCATCCTTGCTCGAAGTAACAGGAAAGCTTTCAAGGGCCTAATGCAGCGGTGGCTTGCCACTGAGTAGCGATAGAAATTTTTCTGTTTTATCAGTTCTCTGCTTTTCAATCGGGTTTTCACTATGTTTTTAACTTTTTTGCCATTGTGATTGCCTGTCAGACTTAACACTATGTAAAACACAACCAGCTCATTCAAGTAATGAAATTCATATTCTTAGCAAAAAAAAAAAAAAAGATGCAGCGAATAATGTAAGATAGAAAAACAAGAATGTAGTAGGCCACACAGGCAGCGAATAGCTATAGTTCTGTGAGGATTTAGTTTTCGATCTATTCCATCACTAAACGGTGGTATGTTGCATATTCAAACTCAGCCCTAGCAACAGTCACAATCGTCATCATCGAAATCACATGCAGAGATAGTCAGACCTTATCCAATGGCAAATAAATTCATCAAACTATTTATCGAGCTGTATTAAATATTTATATATAATCAAAAAGATTTTTATTTTAATATATAATATATAAGTAGTGGCGACGCACCAACGCTAGGTGGTTGATCGGGTTTTGTCTCCAATGTTGCACCTGTTTCGATTGAAGGTGAACAGTCGGCTTCTGACTCCGCGTAGCATCGTCTTTGGTGTTGACGGCGGCTTTGTTTCTTTTTTTGGGTTGTGTCTGGCGTCGGCCGATTGATGGTCCACGAAGTGAACGATGGATGAAGATGGAAAGAGGAGGGGTAGTGGTGTCTCTTCCTGGTATGCTCGATAGTGGAGATTGGGAGACGGTTTTCGGCAGAGGTCCGGTGAAACGCCAATTAGGTCTCCGGGAGGTGGCCATGTGACGCGTGTTGCCTCGTAGGTGAGGATTTCAACACGTGTACCGTCCACGTTAATGCTTGACGCGTGGAGTGAGTTGTGTTCCGGTGAAAAAGATGGGTCTTACTGTTTTGGGCCACATTTGGTCTTGTGGTCAAAGTAGTTTTATTTCGCCCTTATGTTTTAGGCTTATGTTCTTTGTACGGTAGATGGGGTTAGCCCGTTGGGTTTTGGCCCGTTAATAATAATAAAAATAGATGGCAAAAAATATATATATATATATATATAACCATCTCTATACTAGCTCATAGTTCGTCCCAGCAGTACGGCCCCTAGTTTGAGAGCAAAGGAAAAAATATACTTTTATTATTAGGACTTGGAATTCAACCATTGCTAAAAGTGGTTCAAGAACTGGACCCACTTATTATGACCCAGGTCACACTATTCACCACTTCGAGGCTCCAATTAAATATACCCATCCTTTTATATTGGCAATCATATAAAAACGTACATTATGTGCAGTCACATTTTACAAATATATATGGTGACTTTACATAAAGATGAGCTAAGCCATGTGAGCCAGATGGATGACGGGAGGGCCCAACAGCCCATAACTTTTGGGTTTTTTTAAGTGAGAGATATCTCATCTTGCTGTTATTTTAACATTCATGTCATTTTTATCTGGAAGCTGCATGCTTTAAGTTTGCTACTATAAATAGAAACTTCTTCTCCTCCTTGTCTATCAAGTCACTTGCTTCAAAGATTTTTTTTCATCCACAAAATTGTTAACGTTTCATTTAAAAACAAATAAGAAGATGGGTTTAGTGCGGTCCATGCTTCCAAATGCAAAGCAAATCTTCAAATCACAATCTATGAGGAACAAGAACGGTTCACCATCATCAACAACAGCTTCAGGGCTTGTTCCTAAAGGTCACGTAGCGGTTTACGTTGGCGAAAGAACGGAGAAGACGAGGTTTGTGGTTCCGATATCATACTTGAACCATCCTTTGTTCAGAGAGTTTCTTAATCGCGCAGAGGAAGAGTTTGGATTTCATCATCCAATGGGCGGTTTGACGATTCCTTGTCGAGAAGAAGCGTTTCTTCACCTCATTACTTCTCAGCAGCTGCATTGAGGAACGCATTGATTAATTAATAGTTTTAGTAGGGTTTTGATGAATCTTTTTTTTTGTTGTAGAAATGAATCTTTTTGTTGTTGTTCTATCTGAGAATTATATGAAATTTAGTGTGTGTGTGTATGACACTTGTTCAAAGTTTGTGTTTCGAAATAAGATTTTAATCGTTGTGCAAGTATTCATATCCAAACCACTAGAACCTGAAGATTTAGAGGCTGATTGGATTAAATTTTTCTAAAGCTTGTGAAGGATCATGAACTTTTTGAAGCTCTTTTCGCGAAAGATCATATTTTCTGACATTTTTTGTTTGATTAATGCTTAATATATTAGGAATCAAATATGAATTGAAACAAACTTAATGGCCAAATATTACTGCTTCTAATACTACTGTTAAAGAAAAAAAATATTATAAATATGGAAAGCTTTTACATAATGGGAAATCACTTAATTACATAATTGTAGTTATTTATTTTGAATAACCAGTTCTGACTTACATCATTATATATTTAAAGGAATGGTGGATCACATGCACTCTGAATAAGCTAAATTGGTTGTAGTATGTAACCGTTGATGAATCAAAATAGGACATACATTCTTCGAATAACAAACAAATTATAAACTGTTAAAAATGTCTCAAACAGAACTGCTCAAATATTTTATGAAACTTAACGATAAATCATATCTAATTATTGCATATATAGATTGTCAAGCACATGTTACTCTCTGCTATTAGGAAGATATAATTGTGATAATAACAATAATGCAAATACAACACGTGACCGTCTTTACAATAACTGAGTTTTCTTATAACTACCCTAATCATGCATAAATGCATGCGATTTATACTAAATATTCTAAATTTCTAATTAATTGTTTCAGATCAAACATGTAACTGAAACATTTCAACCGGTTGGTTTGATCTTATTGAAAGAATCGAACCTTCCTCCGCTGTATAATGTGGATACCAAATGTTGGTCTTAAATAAATTCATCCAACTTTGTGTTATTGTAGAATCAGTGATGAAGACTGAACTATTGTTGATAAGTTAAGGGTTCTAAGAGAAATCATACTAATAATATATAAAATAAAATAACTCTTTAAGACACACAACTTCTCCCTAAATGTTACCTTGAACTTCTTGATTCTACATAAGAACTAAAGAAACAATGCATGTTCAATGTTTTCTCATTTTCTTGACTACAAGCTTAGTATTACACAAAAGGGTCCTCTTACAGATTTTTAAAATTATAATAAATTTAGATTTTATAGTAACTGTTATTATGATATATAGAATTAAGTTTTGTAAACACAATTTTAGTTAAGACGCAAAGGTCATCTCGAGTGGGGCTCTAGGGGTAACACATATAGACCAAAAGCCACCATTTTCAAGAGCCAACAATAGACTTGTCAAAAATGTATATAGTCATCAATATTTAATAAGGACACTTGTTTCTGTTGTCTATTCATCAGAACCAATAGGACCAAGCCTGTTTTTATGTGACGGCCAGAGATTTTAATCAGAGAGAGAGAGAGCATGTGAGTTCTGTAGCTTTGGTGGGTCCCTATCTGATTTTTTTTTTTTTAATCAAAAGTGGGTCCCTATCTGATTATATTCTAAAGTCACCCAGAGAAATTAGTATCAGCTTGATGCTTTTCTAGGTAAGAAGCCCTAGTTTATTATTAAGCAGATCCCATGTGAAAACCTCCAAACTCCTAATTTTTAAATACAATAAAATATTTTGTATCATTAAACTCAAATTCGAAGTTTGATTCCATGACCTTTTTGAAACTCTATAAATAACAACTAACTGAAACACAACTCCACCAAAAAATATCAATTCAATCTTTCTCCACTTTCATAAAACAGAGTATTCTAGTAAGATTCTATAAATCTCATTACTTTAGAAATGGCTATTCGATTCTCGCGTGTTATCAACTCTAAACAGTCGCAAAAACAGCAGTCTCGTGTCCCAAAAGGACATGTTGCGGTTTATGTCGGAGAAGAGATGGAGAACAAGAAGCGATTCGTGGTTCCGATCTCGTATTTGAACCATCCTTCGTTTCAGTGTTTGCTTAGGCGAGCAGAGGAAGAGTTTGGTTTCAACCATCCAATTGGTGGATTAACGATTCCTTGCAGAGAAGAAATATTCGTGGGTCTTTTGAATTCTTATGGTTGTATTGTTTGAACTTGAGACATCTTTTGGGAAGCCACATTTTTTTTCCATTTTATATATTTTTTGTTTTGGTTGTTCCCTTTGTTTATTTCTGCAAAGGAGAACATGTTGAATCAGCCTGTAAATATGTTGTATAACCAGTTAAATCAGGTTATAATATTATGTACTTCCACAAAAAACATTGATCAAGAAAGATTTTTATGTTTTCAAAGATAATCTTAGCCTTGATTCGGAATATCCAAAGTACCTTAGCCCGATCGATGATTTCTAGGTGAAGCTAAGAATCACATGGTTGCAGAGGTTCAATGGTAAAATCGGAGTTAATTAAACCTGACCAATGTCGGTGTTAGAAACCAGTCATTAGCATTTATTTCGACCCATTATCTGCATGGCCATATCATTTATCTAAATTGTTTTAACTTTAGTCACTAACTATTCTTGTGTTCAAAAAAAAAAGTCACTAACTATTCCATTCATTGCCTATTATTTATCGAATTTAAACCCAAAGACCTTCGTTATCAAATAATTGGGTAGCAATATAAATTTTGGTGGCAAAAAAATCAGTATTGTATAAACAAAACCAAATTCTTTATCTTAAATTTATAAAAAAAAAAAAAGTTTATAAGATAATAAATAAAAGAATCCAAACCTTCTCTCTTTTTTTTTTACTTTTTTTTTTTGATTAAACACAGTTTCTTCAACGACTTTTTTTGCTTTTTAAAACAATATAGCACACAGATTTAGAACCAATTGCGCTGGCCATTTTCTGGACTAACGATAGGTCTTCATTGTAAGCTCCTTTTTCTGATTGTGATGCATTAACTACTGTATCTTGTCAATCTCAATTAGAGGTATATGATTTGCAAATATTTTCGGTTTGGGTGTGCATGGTAGATAAGATCATGGCAATTATATCTTGTATTACTTGTAAAGTTGTAAGTTACAGAAAATGACATTTCAACAAAAAGATCAGAACAACGGTCAAGAACATCTTGAAAATCTACAAGACGCGAATCAAATAAAGGTAACGGCCATGTTATAATGTAACTAGGAATAAATTTCTTATATACTTTGTCGCATAAACACAGACGTAATATATCAACATACGTATGCTAAGTTCTAGAGGTAGTATCATTATAGCACATTAAGCTATATATGTATACTAGGATAACTGCCAAATAGCAATAAGAACATCTATCTAAAGAACTATCAATCAAACACAAATATTAACTTCTCACATATCAATAAGGAAATAAATAATGTGGAGTCGCCAACTAGTAGATCAAGAACGATTCCGAAAAGCATCTATATGATCCGAGACTGAAAATTGGGTGATTAGATGCGGCTCAGCAAAATGATAGTATTTAAATGTAATGATTTGTTAATTGAAGTATATTTGCGGCCCTAATGATTCGCATCTATCAGACGAAAACCAATCCAATGATTAACCAAATTGAGCATTTTCTATATTTAAATCTGAAATATCAAATTGGTTATATCTATCCTGAATTTTTTCTTCGTGTTGATCGTTATTTCAGCCAATGTGACAAGTTGCTCGGTGTCTTCTTTGCATGTGCTTGTCCACTTGTTATTATCTTTTTGAAAGCACACACACTTCTATGCCGAAGGAAGTAGAACAACTTTCATAAGTTCAAATAATATTCAGAGAAAAAGGATATAATAATAATATTTTGACTTTTCAGCTTAGTTTTATATTTTTATATTAGTAAGAACAAATAATTTTTTGTTGGACTTCATGAACAACTTGCATGAGGAAAAAAAACACAATAATTGCCCTTAAATTACTGAAAAGCTATTAGTCGTTAATTTAAAAAAAAATCATTATAACTTTAAAAAATTTCATTATTATAAATAGAGACAATCATCACCCCACCTTTCTTCATCTCAAGCATTGTGGTGAAAACCAAAAAAAAAAATCGTTTAGCATCTTTGGTCCTAAAGCAAAAAAAGAAAGATGGGGTTGAGTCGTTTTGCGATCACAACTGCAACAAAGCAGATACTGAAGCTAAACTCCCTGGCAAGCAGAAACCGAACATCATCAGCACTGGATCATGTCCCTAAAGGGCATGTGGCAGTGTACGTAGGAGAACAGATTGAGAAGGAGAAGAAGAGATTCGTGGTTCCAATTTCGTTTCTGAATGATCCTTCCTTCAGAGAGTTCCTTAGCCGAGCAGAGGAAGAGTTTGGATTCAATCATCCAATGGGAGGCTTGACCATTCCTTTTAGAGAAGAAGTGTTTCTTGATCTCATTGCTTCTCGGTTACAATGAAGTTAAAAAGAGAAGCTAGATGTCTCTTGATCTTTTCATTATCTTTTTCCATGTATTTTTTTAATCATGGAGAATCTTGAAGTGGAATTTTACAGTCTCATATTTGGTTTATCTCTAATAAAGTGATACAGAGACAAGTTTCTGAAGTCTTTAAAAGAATCATTTACCATTTATATATGAATAAATACAAACTTATAGAGATATACATACCAACTGTTTTACCATGCAATTAACTTCATGTCACTATGCAACATCCTCATGTGGACAGCAAGAACCATGCAGGAAGCAAAACTTGAATGTTTCACTTTTCTGCTCCGATTCTGGAGGAATGTGATGTGACATGCACTGAGTATCTCGTTGCGTGTGGAAAAAAAAAAAAAAACTCTCGGAGGTTAACTAGGATCAAAATGAGAGAAGCCTCTTCTCAGTTCTCACTCAAGTGACAAGTTCCCTAGCCGAATGCTGCGTTGCTGGCGAGTGATTTGGTTACCTAATGGTACTTGAGATGATCTTAAGTCCCCTGGCTTTGTAGAGAATGGCGAATCAAGCTTTGGTTGAAACCAGTTCTTCAAAGCAACACCATTAATTCTTAATTTAGCATCCTTTCTGTGATAAGGTATCCCCAACCTTCTCAACAAGGCAGAAATGTCTTGTCCAACCCTGTCAACACAAGGGAAGTTCTTAGAAATAATATATATATAACTTCAGATGGTAAACATAATCTCTGGATAATTAAAATAGAAAATATAGGATACTCATCAGTTTACCTTCCTGCAAGGTCAATTGTCTTCTCTCCTTCAGGAGTTGTAATCTCCTTCTCTTCTATGGAAATTATCAAATTTATATGAGGTATCTTTGCACCTGAAACAAACATGAGATTAACAGGTAAGAGATTTTAATTACAGACCTCAAAGCCATTGAAAATTCAATCAACCAGTTAGATCTTCCCAACTAACTAACCATTTGTTTAAGATTTTTATCCTAAAGTTGATGATCTGATAGTGGATATTCAGATCAAGAAAAGCCAAAAGACCAATAACTATTTAAGGGGTTGAAATTAAATTAAAGAAGACTAATTTAAAGTTATATCAAGAAAAGTTAGAGAAAACAGATTATCTTACCAGCTGCAAGGCGATGCTTAAGACCTTTAAAGATGGTTAAGAGGTAAACCTGTCATATATTTCATGACATTATTAGATACATGGGAATCCTAAAAGTGCTAAAACAGTGAGATATTGATCTGTTTTTTTTTTATTCAATATACAATTCATGATCACTGGAAGAGTTAAACTATAGCCTTCCTAGCTATTATTATGTAAAGTTTATTCCACTATAACAAAAGGGTTTTACCTCAGCCACGTTTTTGGGCAGTTCTGTCGTGTCAAAAAACAATGGAACTTTATTGAAGGACATAGAAGGAAGAACTCCAAGAGAAGTAGCCTCCTGCAAATCATGAAAAATAATAATATAAACTCTGTGGACGTAATGAATATCTATATGAAGCTACCAACATTACCTCAAGAAGTGAAAATGCTCGAGGATCATACTCTCCAAACCCATCTACTAATGGGAATATGTTATGCTGCTTTTGTGAAGAAATGTTGCCTAAATTCGAAACCAGCCTATCCCTCAAAGCAGCATCATGTGGAAGTTGCAAGCATCCCAAAACTTGTGAAACTACTTCTGTAGTAGGAACTGTACCACCTGATATTGTCTCACGGTAAACCATTAAGGCCATTGATGTCCTGAAAGAAAGGGAAGTTTATCAATATCAACATTAAGAAGAAGAGTGATGGACTGCCTTAAGATTTGAAAGAGGAAGCTATACTGACCATTTATTTTCAATCTGAGGTCGTCCTGATTTGAATGACACAACAGGTTCACCAGCTGCAGATGCCTTCTCAAACCTTCGCTTGCAAAGGCCTTTATAGAATAGCAAAAAAGAAGAAGTAAGAAACATAAGTGCTATATTAAGACAAACGCTTACATGTTTGATTGCATTGAATGTAAAATACAAAAGCTTACTTGTTATGCATCTACACATGATGAAGTTTGGTGATACTCCATCTTCTTTTGCTCGAGAGAGAAGCTTGAAACTTACCTCAAAGTCATCCTTTCTACACACGTAAATTTCAGAGAATACAGAATTCTCAAATCTGCACTGATTACTTACTAATCCAAACAAAGCCTAAATAATTCAATTTAAGAAGAAGTTACCTTTCACTTGCCAGCATGAGCATAGAGTAAGTGATAGTGTTTGGTGTTAATCCCAAAGTCTTTATCTCATCAAGATATTCCATAGCCTTGGGAAGTTGACCACCTTCACCTGTTGATACTCTAAGGTGTCATACCAGTAATGATTTTTCTTTTCCGCCTTATACTTTTATCATATTTATTTATTTATTAATAAGGGTAAAAGATTAAGATAGTGTAATGTATGAGGTCTTACACAAGGCGGTTATAAGAGCATTCATTGTTGAAACAGTTGGTCTAAGTTTGATTGACTTGATCTTTTCATAGAGCTCCAGTGCTTTCTTCCAATTTTTCGCCTAAACCAAAAAGAAAAAGGGTATCAGTAGTGTTCAAGACTCTTGCTACAACTATAAAAGGCAACATACATTACAACAAGCTCCCATCAGTGAGCTATATGTTATGGTTCCCAGACGTATGCCTTGAGATTTCGCATCCTGAAGAATGCCAAAAGCTTCCTCTAACATTTTTGCATGTCCCGCAACATCGATCAATGCACTAAAAAAGACCTGCAAAGGTTAAAACCAAGATTGCACATATAAGTAAGATGGCTTTAGAAGCACTTAAAATAAATTCTCTTAGTTAAAGTGTTAAACAGTTAACTCCTAACACACACTTCCATAAGTTTTAGCAGGTAATCTTAGAGATAACATGTTCATGCCTCATAAAGATATGGAACTTCTTTTTTTTTTGAATACCAAGAGGTTCGGGCCAAATCTTGTAATCCTCATAGGCCGAAACCACAGCATGTAATATTAGTTTCGTCCCAATAGTCACTGAACTAGGGAGCTCTGACATAATGGCCAGAATCCTTTCCAGTTGGATATGCAACTTCAACATGACACATAATTCAAAAATAGACATACCTCATCAGGGACAACACGTTTCTCTTTCATGTCACTGTATATGCTACATGCAAAATCCCAGTCCCCAGACTTGCTGCAGCTATTCACAGCAATGGTATAGACTTCTGAGTACCCTTTATTCCATATTGATGGATCATCTTGTACACTTCTTTAGCTCGTACCACCTGATATTGTCTCACGGTAAACCATTAAGGCCATTGATGTCCTGAAAGAAAGGGAAGTTTATCAATATCAACATTAAGAAGAAGAGTGATGGACTGCCTTAAGATTTGAAAGAGGAAGCTATACTGACCATTTATTTTCAATCTGAGGTCGTCCTGATTTGAATGACACAACAGGTTCACCAGCTGCAGATGCCTTCTCAAACCTTCGCTTGCAAAGGCCTTTATAGAATAGCAAAAAAGAAGAAGTAAGAAACATAAGTGCTATATTAAGACAAACGCTTACATGTTTGATTGCATTGAATGTAAAATACAAAAGCTTACTTGTTATGCATCTGCACATGATGAAGTTTGGTGATATTCCATCTTCTTTTGCTCGAGAGAGAAGCTTGAAACTTACCTCAAAGTCATCCTTTCTACACAAGTGAAAAGTCAGAGAATATTGAATTCTCAAATCTGCACTGATTATACTGATCCAAACAAGCATAAATAACTCAACACAAAAAGAAGTTACCTTTCACTTGCCAGCATGAGCATAGAGTAAGTGATAGTGTTTGGTGTTAACCCCAGAGTCTTTATCTCCTCAAGATATTCCATAGCCTTGGGAAGTTGACCACCTTCACCTGTTGATAATCTAAGGAGTCATACCAGTAATGATTTTTCTTTTCCGCCTTATACTTTTATCATATTTATTTATTTATTAATAAGGGTAAAAGATTAAGATAGTAATGTATGAGGTCTTACACAAGGCGGTTATAAGAGCATTCATTGTTGAAACAGTTGGTCTAAGTTTGATTGACTTGATCTTTTCATAGAGCTCCAGTGCTTTCTTCCAATTTTTCGCCTAAGTTAAAAGAAAAAGGGTATCAGTAGTGTTCAAGACTCTTGCTACAACTATAAAAGGCAACATACATTACAACAAGCTCCCATCAGTGAGCTATATGTTATGGTTCCCAGACGTATGCCTTGAGATTTCGCATCCTGAAGAATGCCAAAAGCTTCCTCTAACATTTTTGCATGTCCCGCAACATCGATCAATGCACTAAAAAAGACCTGCAAAGGTTAAAACCAAGATTGCACATATAAGTAAGATGGCTTTAGAAGCACTTAAAATAAATTCTCTTAGTTAAAGTGTTAAACAGTTAACTCCTAACACACACTTCCATAAGTTTTAGCAGGTAATCTTAGAGATAACATGTTCATGCCTCATAAAGATATGGAACTTCTTTTTTTTTTTTTTGAATACCAAGAGGTTCGGGCCAAATCTTGTAATCCTCATAGGCCCGAAACCACAGCATGTAATATTAGTTTCGTCCCAATAGTCACTCGAACTAGGGAGCTCTGACATAATGGCCAGA
Source organism: Brassica carinata (assembly GCA_016771965.1). Lineage (NCBI taxonomy): Eukaryota > Viridiplantae > Streptophyta > Magnoliopsida > Brassicales > Brassicaceae > Brassica > Brassica carinata. The sequence goes on along the minus strand of JAAMPC010001253.1, from coordinate 515,666 downwards.
ATCCTTTCCAGTTGGATATGCAACTTCAACATGACACATAATTCAAAAATAGACATACCTCATCAGGGACAACACGTTTCTCTTTCATGTCACTGTATATGCTACATGCAAAATCCCAGTCCCCAGACTTGCTGCAGCTATTCACAGCAATGGTATAGACTTCTGGAGTACCCTTTATTCCATATTGATGGATCATCTTGTACACTTCTTTAGCTCGTTCGACCTGGAATAAAACTTATCCTTTAATCAAAATAGAAAGTAAAAAACAAAACAAAAAATGGAACAAAACCAAAAAAAAAAAGCCACACACCTGACCAGCATTGAAACATGCCTTCATCAACGCACCAACCGTGATATGATCAGGGTCTATAGGGTGCGTCTCAGCCTTCATTTCGGCTAACACATCGAAAGCACGGTCAACAGCTCCTGATTGGCCACATGCGGAGATGAGGGCGTTGAATACAACCCGGTCTGGCTTAACATTCTACTGCATCGAACATGTCATCAATGTAATAAAAGCCTTGATGTTACAAAAACATTTAGTAGCCACAAAGCAAGAGGATAATATCAGCAATCTAGAAACATGATAGGAGGCAATACAAACCTTAGACCTTAAAATACCATAAGCACCAAATGCCTTGGCTACTTGTCCAGCTCTAGCACAGCCATCAATAAGCGCACCAAACGTGTGAAGGTTGGGTTCTACTCCAGAATTTGCCATCTGGTGGAACACCTGAGAATATAACACCACAGAAGTGCACAATACATGGCACAATAATACCACACCATTCAGACAAGACTAAAAATGAACCAGCCTATTATGTTTCTTCATGGAAAAGAAGATTAGTATACCTCAAACATTGCATCAACTTTCCCGCTTTTAGCACAACTTGAAATCAAAGTTGTGTAAAGTTTGCAATCAGCCATCATACCATTCTCTTGCACCAGATGCAGAACTCCACGAGCTCCTACATAAGTAAACATTTTAAAAGAATGATGAACTTTAGCAAGATCAAAAAATTAAATATGGATAATAATATCACCTTCTATGTCCTGGGAGCTGGCACATACAGACATTAACATATTGAATGTGCTCAAGGTTGGATTTGGAATCAACTTGGTAAAGCGAAATGCTTCCTTGACAGCTCTTTTCTTCTTGCAGAGTTTAAAGAAGCTTGCGTGATAAATCTGATGTGAGGAGATAGGAAAAATAAGATCAGTTGAATCAATACTAAGAACACATCCATATTGCTCATGAAAGCAGTCATACCTTGTTCATGTCCAATAGATCCTTTTTCTCCAAATCCTCAAGTACGTTTATGCAGTCCATTAACCTATTATATAAGGATATTACACCCTCAAATTCAAACAATGCAGTAACATTTGTTTGGTAATAAAATTTCCCATTAAAGAAGAGCGAAGAAGGCAGAGGACAGCCACAAGATAAAACACTGTTTTTTCCAAACCAGAGAACATTTATTACCTCCCATCTCTAAGTAACCGGTAGTAAGCATCAGTAGTTTCTGGAGAAAGCCCATTGCTATTAAGTATCTGGGAAGGGAACTCAGGCATGTTTTCATCAGTTGGGTGAACCACATGCTTCTTCCCATCATCTGGAACTTCCCAGTCTCTTCTTACATCTTTCCTTTTGTGGGATAAACCACCGTTACCGTGTCCCACAAGATTCTCTTCCTCAACATAGCCTGCAAAGGAAAAGTAACTTTACAGCATCATCTCATGGATTGGCCTTACAGGAAAGTACCTCACTGTCAACGTACCAGTAGCCTGACCAGAACTTGGTCCTGAGAACTGAGTATCAATTACTCCACCGTTCTTGTGGTCTAGCAGTACACTATCAGTTGCAGTAGAAGTAAGAGTAGGAGAGACTGTTTTAACACTTGCCAGCCTTGAAGAAGTGGGTGATGAATGATTAGACCCATAAAATGTATGAATTTCTTCTCTTTTGCTCTCCGTGAAAATGCTGTATTTAACAGGCTTCTGGATCAAACCATTATACTTGTTCTCGAGAGCATGTGTATCATGATCTACCACATGTGGAGAAGCAACCGAATGAACTCCCACCACTTCCTGTGAAAATCCATTATCCGTAACCCTTTGCTCTTCGTTGTTTTCAACTTGCTTTTCAGGTGCTTTTGCTCCCAATGTAGCTGATTCCACACCAACAGACCCATTACTAATAGAAGATGAAAGGCGCTCATCTACAAAACTGTGTTCACTAGCAATAGTGCTGACACTGGCAACAGCAAACTGAGACTCCTCAGCTTCCATTTCTTTGGCCACAAATGAATCATACTCCGCCACAGCAGCTTCCCGGACTTGATGAGCCTCCTCTTCCTCAGATTTGGTGGCACTTTCTTCGACCTTCTTTCTAAAACCTCCATTTACTTCCACAGGAGCTCCATCATGAACATCAAAATGTTCGATTTCCCGCTGAATCGTAGCACTACTGATGTTTCCTCCATGAAGCGTTTCAGGAGATGCTGCAACCTGAAACAAGTTTTGCCAGTCAAAATTCTCCTCAAATTTCATCCAAAAAAAAAAAAAAATCAGAAGGAAACTTAAAATTGACTCACCTTGTCGGAAAGTTGACTGAACTTGTCGGAAGGTTGACTGGCCTTGTCGGAAATTTTCCGTTTTCTGAAAGATTTTGGCAATAAGCGAAAGCAATGGCGGAAAAAGCGGTGACAGCTACCACAACAAGGATCAGACCAGAGTCGATAGAAGCTCTAACGACTAAACGAGGCGAAGAACGACCAGGTTTCCGTTTTCCGGCGCGAGCTCGAAGATGATGATGAGGATGAGGTGGACGGAGAGTGTGGCAGGAGCCGAGGAAATCGGTACGGATGGAGCGGAGACTAGAGGCCGGAAGAATCACCGGAGAGTAGGAAGTTAAGGTGAGATACTTCGACGACGAAGTGGTGGAGATGAGGGTGGAGGTAACCTCCATTGGAGGAGAAGGAGAGAGAGAGAGAGAGAGGAGGAAAGATGATGAGAGGATAAAGGAAAGCATAAAGAGGAGAATAGTGAGAGGTTATGAAATAACGAACGACTCAGCTGTGGACCATATGCTGACGTGGCTTTAACGGCCGTCAATTCGTCAACGTTTTCCTTATCATTTTTCTCTTTTGTTTTTTCAATTATGCAAAGACAGAAAAATAATCGAATCACTTTGGTAAATAAATACAAAGTGGGCTATTCTGCTAAAAAGTGAACCTAATAATCCCATCAAACGTTTAAATAGGCATAATTAGCATCATTCCACCTTAAACCAATATCTATTATTTTCTTTTGTTTCCTACATTTCATATATTCAAGATTTTTGAGCGGTCACAGCCGAAGAAGGCATGTTAAATTAGTGGAACAAGGCTGAATAAGCCATGCAAGTTGCATATTTCTAACATCACTGCCGCGGATCAAAAATAATAGCAGATACTCTATGATGTATGTTAGCATGTCGTGGGGTGAAAGAAAAATGGTTTATTCCAGTGATAGACCCTAGTTAGGATACTAGGAGCCGTCGCGTGTCTAAAAATATTTGATGAAGTTGATGGTGTTTGTAGTTTTCTTTGGTTTGGAACTTTGGATATTCACATAATGTTGTGACCGGAAATTTAATCGAATCACTTTGGTAAATAAACACAAAGTGGGCTATTCTGCTAAAAAGTGAAACCTAATTAATTATAATCCCATCAAACGTCTAATTAAATCGGCATAATTAGTATCCTTCCACCTTAAGTCAATGTCTATTGTTTTCTTTTGTACTACATTTCGTATATTAAAGATTTTTGAGTGGTCACAACCGAAGGTATGTTAAATAAGTGGAAGAACAAGGCTGAACAAGTCATGCAAGTTGCATATTTCTAACGAAATATGATCACAAAGTGTTGTTTTACTTACATTTGTCTAAGTTTCGTAATCCTATGCAGCGTGTTATACGTTTTGTAAAACTTCGAGGGTTATATCGCAGGGTTTTTAGTGAGCTGAATGACATTTTTATATGTTCTGCATATTTTACTATTTAACTTATTAACTTTAGATTTGAATAATAAAGATGTTGATCGAAAGGTTGTATAGTTTGGAGAACGATTATTACTAGATCAGAAGAAAAAAAAAATTAGCATTGTCTATTGGCTGACTCCAAAAGTTTCCTTTGCCAGTGCTTTGATTAGATATTAACTCTTGTTTTTTGGGACATAATGTTTATTTTTTAGCTTATTCTTGACAATAATGTGATATAAGTTGAAAATGGTAACATCACTGCCGAAGATCACAAACAGTAGCGGATTCTCTATGATGTTAGCATGTCGTGGGGTGAAAGACATTTGACGAAGTTGATGGTGTTTATAGTTTTTCTTTGGTTTCGATATTCACATAACGTTGTGACAGAAAAATAATCGAATCACTTTGGTAAATAAACACAAAGTGGCTGGCTATTCTGCTAAAAAGTGAAACCTAATAACCCCATCAAACGTCCAAATCGGCATAAATAATTAGTATCATTCCACCTAATTTTCTTTTATTTCCTACATTTCATATTTTCAAGATTTCTGAGTGGTTGCAATTATCTCAAAAGAAAAAAAAAGTGAAGTATATAAATGATTAGATATTGGGCTTCTACTTTCGGCTCGGCCCACCTATGCAGAAAAAACGCCGTCCGTTTGTCGGGTCCATCCATCTAACAAATAAACAAATTTTATTCGCATGAACGAGCAACCTAAAATCCACGCAACTTTAAACCATGGTCAAACTAAATTTAACCACGATTAATCTCCATCCCTACACGTGTCGTCAACCAACGGCCACAAAACATAACTTCCTTTTCGACATTGAATCCATCTCTCTATATGAACACCCATCGCCAAGAGCCTTCAACAGCACCATCACCACTACTAACACAGCCTCCTCCTCCTCTTCGATCTCTCTCTCTTTCGATCAAAATGGCTAACCCAAGAGTCTTCTTCGACATGACCCTCGACGGCGCCCCCGCAGGCCGCATCGTGATGGAGCTTTACAAAGACACGACGCCGAACACCGCCGAGAACTTCCGAGCCCTCTGCACCGGCGAGAAAGGCGTCGGAAAGAAGGGGAAGCCTCTCCACTTCAAGGGATCGGCCTTCCACCGCGTGATCCCCGGGTTCATGTGCCAGGGAGGCGATTTCACCGCCGGGAACGGGACCGGCGGGGAGTCGATCTACGGCGATAAGTTCAAGGACGAGAACTTCGCGAAGAAGCACACCGGGGCGGGGATCCTCTCCATGGCGAACTCTGGTCCCAACACCAACGGATCTCAGTTTTTTATCTGCACCGCGGAGACGTCGTGGCTCGACGGGAAGCACGTGGTGTTTGGGAAGGTTGTTGAAGGTATGGAGGTTGTGAAGGCGATCGAGAAGGTTGGATCGTCTTCTGGGACGACTAAGAAGAAGGTTGTTGTTGCTGATTGTGGTCAGATTGCTTAGATCTGAGTAATCTCTGATGATGATGAATGTTATCTTTTGCTTTTTTAATGTTTTTTTTTTTCTGATCGTTAAAACCCTCAGGGTTTTTTGGATTTGACTGCCTTTGAATAATTATGAATAACTATGAGCTTTTTATTTATAATTGTTGTGAATCTTATCTCAACGGATCACTATGAGCTTTAGATTCTGTAAATCACGTGTTCTTGATCCATGTCTTTAACCAAAATGACAAAAAGAACTTTAAATTTGGCTAATCGCAATGTGGGGTGGTTGGTTGTATATGACTTGGGATCTGATGGAAAAAAAAATTTGGCTAATCGCAACCATTGTCTTTATCCGACGGCCATTGACATCTCGGTATCACGAATAAACAAATAATAATTTGGTTTAGGAATCTTTTAATTTTTTTACTGTAAAGTATGCAATCTCGTGCTTGCCGTTGACCATCTCTGGCTCTGCGTTTCATCTAGGCATGGCGTTCGGGTCGCGTTTTTCGGATTTCGGTTTCTTTTATAACACCTTCTAGGTCCCATTCTAGTAAATTTGTAACTACGAGTCAGATTCCGATATAATACATCGGGTTCAGATCGGTTTTATATCACATCATAAAACTCATAAAGTAATCATATATCGTTTGGATTCGGGTTCTATCGGATCAGTTCGGATATACTCGAAATAAAATCTAAAATTTAAAAGTAAAACATAAGAAATATATATTTATTTATATATAATTAAGTATTTAAGATAGTTATTTAAATTTTAAATACTTATAGTTAGATAACATATCAAAATAAATATGAAGTTAAATATTTGAAGTATATATTCATGTTTCATATACTTTTTTTTGTATATTATTTTGGACATTCGGATCGGTTTCTTCAGATATCTTTTCAGATTTTTCGATTTTTTCGGTTTTTCGGATTACCTGTTTCGGTTCGGTTAATAACACTTCGGATTAGGATATGTTTTGTACCACCTTACAAGACCCATTCAGATATTTTTTACATTTCGGACCGGATACGGATCGGGAATTTCGGTTCGGGTTCGGTTAGGATTTCGGGTTACGGATATTATGCCCAAGCCTAGTTTCATCCTCTATGAACCACACCACTTCTTTGAAGGCATTACGCTTGCTTTCATGGAGAAACGACTTACATCAAAGCAGCTCGTAGAGTTCATACCCGAAGGTTGTTACAAGCAGTTTCTGACAGCTAGTGGCCTCAAGGGAGACGATACATACCTAAACCTTAAAAATTGTTGATTGAATAATATTAAAGCATAATGCTTATGCTAATATTCTACCAACCAAGTCTTAAGAATAGCTATGAAACATTATCGTTATTGTTGGAGGTGGGCTGCGCATCCCATTAATATCGGTCTGGTTCTGAGAAAATCTCACTGTAACCTAGACCCAAAAAACAAGGATTGACCCAATTTACTAAAAAGTTACAAGTGACGAAAGCGACGTGACAAGCTTGCTCCCAACCCATACCACCGGCAAGTGTGCCAATCAGTCAAAAGAATATACAGACGAGTCGGTGATTCACATTTAATGCCTTGAGACGAAGCAAGCTGAACCCGCATCGCAGAGAATATGTGATCTCACTCTAACACGAACCCAATATATGACCTCATTGCAAAAGATGACAAACTGTCTTTTGTCGGAATCGGAGAGCACTCGTCTATAAAAAAGACTTTGTTAACCGAACAAAAAACTTGATTTTTCCTGAGTATAATATACTTTGCGACTCTGTAAGGTTGATCTCGATTCGAACATCGACCTCGCTTCATATTTGTAATCCCCTCTTATACTTCGATTTTCTTCTAATACAAACGAGATTTCCCGACCTACTTTTCCTTTAATGATATTTATTCATCTCATAATTATACATCCAAACTCACACTTCAACGGTCTTGATCATCACATTGAAATATTAATGTAAAGCCTTAAAAAGAATCGACTATATTTTTAGAAAAGCATTTATATATTATTGTGATCTCTAAGTTCATCTCAACGTATCACTATGAGCTTTTAGGTTATGCAACCAGCAACCTAATGGCTAATCGCAATCCTTGTCTTTAATCAACGACCATTGTGGAAGTCCCTTAGTCTAGTGGTTTGACTAAAGGTTCATTAATGCTTCTACATCCGGAGGTCTGGGATTCAAACCCCATAAAACGCAAATTATGCATATTATGGAGAAAAATGATTACAAGAGGTTTTCAGCATGGTGCAGGACGTATCATCGAACATGGATCTCATAGGGCGGCTCGGCGTGATGCAGTCAGACGTGTATTCTCATCTGATGGTAGAATTATCTGCCGCAGGATCGTCCATGTAATATTTCTCAGCGTTGTAATAGCATAATTAATCATACGTTAAAAAATAAAAAACAACGGCCATTAACATCTCTTGCTCAGCTCTCCATGGTGGCAAATAAATAAATACTTTGTTTAGGACTTTACAAAAGAGTATGATAATTGTATTTAACTGTTAATTAAAGTATGCAATATAACAAGAATACTTTCTTTAATCATCGTGAGAAAGAAGCAACCTGCTGCTTGCCGTTGACCATTTCCTGCTCTGCCTTTCATCTTCTCCTCACATCATGCTCACCTCAACGTTCTCGATCCAAGAAGCCACAATCCAAGACATAAGACTTGCTTTCAACGAGAAACGACTTACATCAAAGCAGCTCGTCGATTTCTACCTCGAAGAGATCTCCAAACTCAACCCGATACTCTTTGCAGTCATCGAGACGAATCCAGACGCTTTGATTCAAGCTGAGAACGCAGACAGAGAACGCGAACTGAAAGAGGTTACCACTGAGCTTCCTTTCTTGCACGGTGTTCCGATTCTCCTCAAGGATTTAATCTCCACCAAGGACAAGCTTAGCACCACGGCTGGCTCCTTGGCCTTGCTCGGTTCCGTCGTGAGACGAGACGCGGGTGTTGTCAAGAGACTGAGAGAGTCAGGTGCTGTGATCTTGGGCAAGGCGAGCTTAAGCGAATGGGCTCATTTCAGATCTTTCGATATCCCAAGTGGTTGGAGCGCACGTGGTCTCCAAGGAAAGGTCAGTTTCTTCCATCACTATATATATATATAGAAAGTTCTGTAACTTGGGAATCAAGGTTGGGTATTAGGGCTGGACAAATAAACCAATCTGAAAATCTGAGCCAAACTCGACCTGATAAAAATGACTTCGAATCGATCCGAAACCGACTTAAATACCGAATAGATCTTGTTTCACGATATTTCAAGTTCTGGGTTTTATCCGAACCGAACCCGAATCCAAATGAATTTCTGAAAAAAACCAGAATTTTTTAAAATCCCGAAAAGAACTTGTACCAAACCGATTCTTTTAATAAAATATATTAAAATATTATTGAATATCTAAAATAATAATCTAGTACATGAATAATTAACCCATAATAGGTATGATAAGGTCTTTGAATGTTTTGCAGAATCCGTACGTTTTAACAGCAGATCCGTGTGGGTCAAGTAGTGGTTCAGCTATATCAGTGGCGGCTAATCTTGTGGCTGTGTCACTCGGGACTGAAACCGATGGTTCCATCCTCTGTCCGGCAAGTCAGAACTCGGTGGTCGGGATTAAACCTACCGTTGGGCTGACTAGCCGGGCTGGTGTTGTTCCTGTCTCCTTGAGACAGGACAGTGTAGGGTAAGAGACTTAGAGAGCACTCAACTTTACTAGTGATTTTTGTACTAAGTTTGTGTGTTTGCAACGTTAAGGCCTATATGCAGGACAGTTTCGGATGCTGTTATTGTCCTTGATGCTATTGTGGGTTATGATCCCTTGGACGAAGCCACGAAGACTGCATCCGAGTTCATACCCGAAGGCGGTTACAAGCAGTTTCTGACAGCTAGTGGCCTTAAGGGGAAGAGACTAGGGGTCGTTATGAAGCATTCTCTTCTTCATCATCCCATTGAAATGTTAAGGTAAAGCTTTTTTTCTTCTTAAAGTCTCCATTGTCATTCAATCAAATCACTATCTTTCTTTAATGAAGACGAGAAGGCGCCACCGTCATTGAAGTTCTGTCGATACAGAACATTGAAGTCATTATGGACTGGACCAAGAGCGGAGCAAGGACAGCACTCTTGGCTGAGTTCAAGATGTCTCTCAATGCATATCTTAAAGATCTTGTGAAATCACCGGTCCGGTCCTTAGCAGATGTTATTGCTTACAACGAGAAATTCGCTGAAGAGGTAAGTACTAAACTGCTAAAACGAACTTACTTTTTAAAATATGAAGTCATGCTTTAGATCTAATTTGAATATCCGGAGAAACAGTCTATCTGTGGATTCCACCTAATTTTCTTTTATTTCCTACATTTCATATATTCAAGATTTTTGAGCGGTCACAGCCGAAGAAGGCATGTTAAATTAGTGGAACAAGGCTGAACAAGTCATGCAAGTTGCATATTTCTAACATCACTGCCGCGGATCAAAAATAATAGCAGATACTCTATGATGTATGTTAGCATGTCGTGGGGTGAAAGAAAAATGGTTTATTCCAGTGATAGACCCTAGTTAGGATGCTAGGAGGCGTCGCGTGTCTAAAAAGCATTTGATGAAGTTGATGGTGTTTGTAGTTTTCTTTGGTTTCGATATTCACATAACGTTGTGACAGAAAAATAATCGAATCACTTTGGTAAATAAACACAAAGTGGCTGGCTATTCTGCTAAAAAGTGAAACCTAATTAATTATAATCCCATCAAACGTTTAAATAGGCATAATTAGTATCCTTCCACCTTAAGTCAATGTCTATTGTTTTCTTTTGTACTACATTTCGTATATTAAAGATTTTTGAGTGGTCACAACCGAAGGTATGTTAAATAAGTGGAAGAACAAGGCTGAATAAGCCATGCAAGTTGCATATTTCTAACATCACTGCCGAAGATCACAAACAGTAGCGGATTCTCTATGATGTTAGCATGTCGTGGGGTGAAAGACATTTGACGAAGTTGATGGTGTTTGTAGTTTTCTTTGGTTTCGATATTCACATAATGTTGTGACCGGAAATTTAATCGAATCACTTTGGTAAATAAACACAAAGTGGCTGGCTATTCTGCTAAAAAGTGAAACCTAATAACCCCATCAAACGTCTAATTAAATCGGCATAATTAGTATCATTCCACCTAATTTTCTTTTATTTCCTACATTTCATATATTCAAGATTTTTGAGCGGTCACAGCCGAAGAAGGCATGTTAAATTAGTGGAACAAGGCTGAACAAGTCATGCAAGTTGCATATTTCTAACATCACTGCCGAAGATCACAAACAGTAGCGGATTCTCTATGATGTTAGCATGTCGTGGGGTGAAAGACATTTGACGAAGTTGATGGTGTTTGTAGTTTTCTCTGGTCTGGACATTCACATGATTTTGTGAAAGAAAAATGGTTTATTCCAGTGATAGACCCTAGTTAGGATGCTAGGAGGCGTCGCGTGTCTAAAAAGCATTTGATGAAGTTGATGGTGTTTATAGTTTTTCTTTGGTTTCGATATTCACATAATGTTGTGACCGGAAATTTAATCGAATCACTTTGGTAAATAAACACAAAGTGGGCTATTCTGCTAAAAAGTGAAACCTAATTAATTATAATCCCATCAAACGTCTAATTAAATCGGCATAATTAGTATCCTTCCACCTTAAGTCAATGTCTATTGTTTTCTTTTGTACTACATTTCGTATATTAAAGATTTTTGAGTGGTCACAACCGAAGGTATGTTAAATAAGTGGAAGAACAAGGCTGAACAAGTCATGCAAGTTGCATATTTCTAACATCACTGCCGAAGATCACAAACAGTAGCGGATTCTCTATGATGTTAGCATGTCGTGGGGTGAAAGACATTTGACGAAGTTGATGGTGTTTATAGTTTTTCTTTGGTTTGGAACTTTGGATATTCACATAACGTTGTGACAGAAAAATAATCGAATCACTTTGGTAAATAAACACAAAGTGGCTGGCTATTCTGCTAAAAAGTGAAACCTAATAACCCCATCAAACGTCCAAATCGGCATAAATAATTAGTATCATTCCACCTAATTTTCTTTTATTTCCTACATTTCATATTTTCAAGATTTCTGAGTGGTTGCAATTATCTCAAAAGAAAAAAAGTGAAGTATATAAATGATTAGATATTGGGCTTCTACTTTCGGCTCGGCCCACCTATGCAGAAAAACGCCGTCCGTTTGTCGGGTCCATCCATCTAACAAATAAACAAATTTTATTCGCATGAACGAGCAACCTAAAATCCACGCAACTTTAAACCATGGTCAAACAAAGCTAACCAAGATTAATCTTCAACCCTACACGTGTCGTCAACCAACGGCCACAAAACATAACTTCCTTTTCGACATTGAATCCATCTCTCTATATGAACACCCATCGCCAAGAGCCTTCAACAGCACCATCACCACTACTACACAGCCTCCTCTCTCGATCTCCCTCTCAAAAAAAAAATGGCTAACCCTAGAGTTTACTTCGACATGGCTCTCGACGGCGCCTCCGTCGGCCGCATCGTGATGGAGCTCTACAAAGACACGACCCCCGAGACCGCGGAGAATTTCCGAGCCCTCTGCACGGGGGAGAAAGGAGTCGGGAGGATGGGGAAGCCGCTCCACTACAAGGGATCGTCCTTCCACCGCGTGATCCCCAACTTCATGTGCCAGGGAGGCGATTTCACCGCCGGGAACGGGACCGGCGGGGAATCAATCTACGGAGCCAAGTTCAAGGACGAGAACTTCGTCAGGAAGCACACCGGGCCCGGGATCCTCTCCATGGCCAACTCTGGTCCCAACACCAACGGATCTCAGTTCTTCATCTGCACCGCGGAGACGTCGTGGCTGGACGGGAAGCACGTGGTGTTTGGGAAGGTGGTTGAAGGTATGGAGGTGGTGAAGGCGATCGAGAAGGTTGGATCGACTTCCGGATCGACGAAGAAGAAGGTTGTTGTTGCTGATTGTGGTCAGCTCTAGATCTGATTCTTTTGAATCTGATGAATGTTTGCTTTTGAATGTTTCTTCGAGTTTGTAAAACCCTGTGGGTTTTGAATTTGACTGTCTTTGAATAATTATTATGAATAATTATTATGAATAATAATTGAGCTTTTTAACTATTATTATCATCTCTATTGAAACCAAAGAAATTCATCAGCTTTAAGGTTCTGCAGCTCACGTGATCTTTAAATCTTGCAAGACGACAAAATAGAAAGACTTTTAATTTTGCGTTCTTTAATCAACGGCCAGCAGTCATTGGTGGCAAATAAATAAATATTTTGTTTAGGAATATGCAGAGTATTGATAATTGTATTTATCTTTTAGTGTAATGTATAAAAAAAAAATATTCAAAGAGTATACTTTTTTTTTTTAATGATCGTGAGAAAGAAGCTAGCTGCTTGGCGTTGACCATTTTTGCCTCTGCGTTTCATCTTCCGAGTCCACACATCATGCTCACGTCAACGCTCTCGATCCAAGAAGCTTAAAATGTGGCAATAGAAAAAACGACGACATTGAACAATCCAAACTAGATGAAAGAGGTGTATCCCAGGAATCAACGTCCCCCTCAGGACATGATGATAGCGAAGGAGTTCCATTCGGGATAACCTTTGGAGGTTTGAGATTCTCAGAGCCAAAGCTCATTGAGATTGCCTTTGACTTCGAACAAGCTACATTGATCAGGAAGCCACCCAAGTTCGAAGCTAGTAGTAGGCAACAGAAACAAAGCTGCTGTTTTGTATAAACGTATCTTTGTAATGTACATTTATTTGGCGAGTGGACAATAACTTACATAACTTTTTATCATTGTTCCATCTTTTGTCTTTCCCTTTTAAGTTTATATAAGCTCAAACACTAAGCTTAGGGGAGAAGTCTGAGCTTACAAAAGGAGATGAAAACTCATCAAAACAAGCCATTCTGATACGCTCTGGCGTGGCTGGAGTCTCCAGAGGGAACCAGTTGGTGAGACCCACCTCGGTTCTAGCAGCTTTGATCGCTTCCTTGATCGCAAAGAAGACTGATGATGCAAGAAAGAACGGTGGCTCACCCACTGCTTTAGATGAGTGTATTGCCTTTTTATTCGGATTCCCCTGTTTCAATAAAGTACAATCTCAGCTTCAGTTTCAAATGTGTTTGTTGCCACCATTCAAATCTTGTTAATGTAGTTGCATACCTTGAGAAGAGAAACATTAAGGTGGAAGGAACGTCGTTAATGGAAGGTATTTTGTAGTTTCCAGGTCCGCAAGTCAGTAAAGTTCCCGGTCGAATCCATGAATGAGCTGCATCTCCCCATTTGAGTTCTTCTAAAGCTACCCAACCTAGTCCTTGTACAAATGCTCCTTCTATCTGCAAACAGGGATTTCAAATAAACAATATTTTCTTCTTCAAGATTGCAAAATGTGCTTGAGGGTGAGAGAAGAAGAAGCACGCACTTGTCCAACATCAATGGCGGGGTTAAGAGAATATCCGAGGTCCAGCATTATATCAGCTGCTCTTGTGTGAAAATCACCAGTCAGTGTATCTATCTCAACTTCAGCAAAGGAAGCTCCATATGTGTAGTATCTAAACGCATTCCCTTTTCCAGATATCCAGTCAAATCCAATATCGGGAACGATGTGAAAACCGTGAGCTGATAGGTCTATCCGTTGAAAGTAGCACGCACTTACCAGCTACATGCAGCCGCAGGGAAAGAGAGTTTTCATCATAATAGGCATCATCAAACTGGTCTGAGTTTATATTAAAACGCAAGAGAGAAAGAATATACCTCGGCGAATGTGTTGAAACTGTGCTTAGATGCAACAGGTTCCATTCTTGCTATAATCTGCTCACAGGCGTCTAAAACTGCAGCACCATACATATCAGAGCTCGCAGAAGCAGCAGTTGGTGACGCATTTGGAACCTGTAATGATACCGTAGAAACATTTTAGAGCAAGAACAACGTTGTCTGATTTTTTGTCTTGGCCTAAGGTGCTATGTTCTGCTTGTAACAGAGATCCATGTTAAATTCTAAAAAAGTCAGAAAAATTTACCTTGTCGGTGCTTGTCTCTGACACGAAAACAGAACTAAGCGGAATGTTAAAGGCGGATGCAGCAACTTGAGCAACCTTTGTATGCAATCCTTGACCCATCTCCACACCTCCATGTGTCACCAAAACAGTCCCATCGGTATAAACATGAACAAGAGCACCTGCCTGTAACAGCCACACAATGTTGTAACAATAAAATGGATGGAAGTATCCAAAAAATCTTATTCTTTACAGTTAGATTACCAAGTACCGAAGGAAAAAAAATATTACCTGATTCATGAACTTTGTAGTGAATGATATGCCAAATTTTGTGGGAACTAAAGCTACACCACGCTTTTTCCACCGATTTTGGCTATTAAACTCATCGGCTTCGCTACGAGCCTTTAAGAAGTTGGAGGATGCTTTCAGCTCTGTCCAAAGCTGTTGCAATGTGCAGTGCTGAAGGGACTGAGAGTAATGTGTGATTGATCCTTCCTCTTGAAAGTTCATCTCCTAATGTAAAAGCAAATACAGCAGAAAACATTATAAAAGGAAACCGACAAGAAAAACTACTACAAACTCTCAGGACAATGAAGGTCAGAAAAATATTCAACTCACTTTGATTTCTTCAGGGCTTTTGTCAAGCTCAGCTGCGATTCTCTGAATCCAGTTTTCAGTAATGAGCATACCTTGGGGCCCTCAAACCCCGGAAAGCAGTGTTGCTGGGAAAATTAGTAAAGCAAACGTTCCCTATGATCCTTACGTGTGGAATCTCATAAACATTATCCGAGTGAAACATGGCCCGTTCGAGAATAGCAAGGGAAAGATCCAGAGAGTTTCCACCATTGTTGTAGATTTCAAGATCCAACGCCAATATTTTTCCTTCATTTGTAAACCCAACCTGTAAAATGTAGCAGAAAAAAATCAAAAGGATTCTTCTAGTTATTCTAACAATCAAACTCTTGCTTCCATTATCTGTTGACTAATATACATTGCCTAAGGATTCAAGGAAAAACTTGAAATAGCAGAGAAAGATACCTTGTACTTTCCAAGGAAACTGTGACGATGACCAGTTATCATCATGTCCACATCTCTGTCCAGTATGAGTTTCACAGGTCGATTCAGTAGGTAGGAAGGAACAGCAGCTGCAGCAGCAATGAAAGCTGATCTTGTTTCCTTACCACCAAAGCCACCTCCAATTCTTTTGGTTTTGCATACCACTTTAGACATTGGAAGACCGAGAACATGAGACACATATTTCTGGTGCTTTTGAGGAGCCTGCACACAAAACACAACCACCAATACTTGCTTAAATAAAGACAACATTATCATTCAGTATCTTAAACTAGCTGATCCCTAATGGTTTTCTGTTCCAGGGAGCTAATGACAGTACGCTATAAGTGAGGCAAATACTAAATACTTACTTGAGTGGATGAAATCATATGAACTTCGTTTCCTCCATCCAGTGTCCAAACCAAACTCCCATGAGGTTCCAAGTAAAAGTGTTCTTGACCACCGATTTGAACTTCTCCCTCTATGATTCTGTCACAGTCACCAGATTGAAAGCATAGCTCTACATCCCCTTTCCTTAGTCTTTTCTCTGTGTTCGGATGGAAACTTTTAGCATTAATTGCCTCCTTGACTGATAATATTGCTGGTAGTTCCTCATATTTAACGTCAACTTTTCCTGCTGCAGTTTTTGCATTCTCATGTGTATCCGCTACAACCACACCAATGACCTGAAATACCAAATGCAATTCAATGAGATAATTGTGAAGGAAATAAACCAGATTTATATGGAAACTCTCGTTTACTTTCTGGCACAAGAACAGTTTTGCCAGAAACACTTCTCTATGACGCAGAGAACTTTCATCTTCGTTAGCAACAACAATTGGTCCCCATTGAGACTCCATATAAAATATCAGAAAGAAAGCCAAAACTGAGGTTTCAAGTTTCTTACTTGTCCAACACATGTGACCACGTCCGTAGCAAATAATTCTTCGTCAGCAACAACTGGTCCAATCATGTTATCCCCAGGAATATCTTTGGCAAGAAACAGGCCAACAAAACCAAGTGAAGATTTGGCAGCCGAATCATCAATAGAAAGGATGCGAGCATGTGGCACTTTGCTTAGCACTAAAGCAGCATGCAAGGCATTAGGAGGCACTGGGGTATCATCAGTATATTCTGCTTCTCCTGTGACCTACATGAAAATATAAGAGTGTTGGAAAAACTTATAGAATTATTTTCTACTCACTAAGACAACAAATTACACCAAAAGAAACATTTATTAGCTAGAGGTTCTCAACTATCCTAATAGCAAATAATATCCAAGCACACCTAAGCTTATGGAGATGATAATGGAGAAGTTTAGAGTTGAGATAGAGAGACCATAAACTATATGAAGAGGAATCGGAATTTAAGAATTCCTTAAGTAAATTTCGCAATCGTAAGCCTTTGTTGTAGAAGGGTAAAATGTACATGGCAGTGGGCAATGATAATTCACCTACCATTATCAAAATGGAGAAACAATCTGAGTGTCGTAAATGGAGAAACATACCTGCATTCTAGCTGAAAGATGGACCTCCGGCGAGCCAACAGATGTTCCTTGTTTTACTGTATCATAATCTTGTTTCCCACTTCTAGATAACCGAGGAACAGGTTGCACCGCTGATATATGGGAGGGTGGGAAGGTCTCTATACTGGGGTTCACATTATGTGCATGATGAGAAACCCATAAGAAGAACTTAAAGAAGAAACTCAAGGTTAGAGACTTCCTAAACTCCACCATCCCACCAGGAGCATCTTCCTTAATTAAGACATCGCTCTGTATGACATTAAGAGCATCCTGCAGAAGACCTTTATTCCATTTCTTTCCAATTAAAAACTCCTCAGTCTTTCTGGCACGTAAAGAAAGAGGAGCCACGCCACCATAAGCAATTGATGCATCAGAAACAAACAATTCTTGGCCTTTCTCTTCAAGAAACACACGCATTCCACCATTAACAATAGCTATATCATCATCTCTACGATGTGCCTGCTTAAACTCTTTCACATACTCCAAGGGTCTTGTCCATGGAAGGAAGACCGACAGCAAGATCTCGTTGCTTGCCATATCCACCTTACGATAACCAAGGAAGAAATCTTTTGCAGGGATGGACCTAACTTCTCCACTGCAGTTGATTATCCGAAATTCTGCTCTTGACGCCATCCAAAGAGGGTTTAAATCAGATATTGGACTAGCTGTACAAATGTTTCCACCAATGCACGCAACATTCCTTATCTGTGTCCCAGCAAACCACTTCAGCTGTTCAATAAAAGCCTTGCATGCTGATGTTTCATGTGCAGGACGCTCCTTTACAACCCTTCTGAATAGCTTCAGCAGTTCAGAAAGCCTCACAGCCGAACCAAGCTCTACTCCATTGTCATCTACATTCAATACACTGAGCTCCGGGACTTGAGCAACAGAAATTAGCACCTGATACTGCAGCCTCTTCAGTCTCATTTCAATTCCCACCTCCGTATTCCCTACTAGTAGCTTAGCATCAGGATAGTTTGCTTTGAGCTGAAGCAAGTTCTGAAGGCTTACGGGTCTAAACCAGGTGAGTCCCTCATTTCCCCTTAACTTTAAAGGAGATAATTTCCTCAGCAAAAGCTCAGGAGGGAAAATAAGCTCCTTCTCTGTGTACTTAGCCCCATCTATATCACTGTAAGAGATGGACTGAATCCTATCTTCATTACAATTGGCTGCTCCATTTGTTTCTTTTGATCCACAGGAACAAGGTTTGCCAGTAGATGGGCAAATAGTTGAACCATCTTCAAGGCTAAGCGAGGATACTCCACAGTAAAGAGCATCATCAGATTTTGCAAAAACCCGAAAGGCATCAACGATGGGTCTATAACCAGTACAGCGACATAAATTCCCCGCAAGGCATTCTTCAATCTCCTCTTCACAAGGTGAGTTCTTACTCGACCTCAACAGCGCATACATTGACATGATAAACCCAGGAGTACAAAACCCACACTGGGAACCATGGGAAGATGCCAATGTTTCCTGAGAGAATTAAGATGACAACAATATGTATTAGCAGTAGCGTAAACTCTCCAGAAATGAGAAGAGCTGAGTAAAACTTACCTGAAGTGGGTGCAAGCCAAGTTTGCGATGCCCAACTCCCTCAATAGTTATTACATGCATCCCTTCTACAGAATACAGAGGTGCTAAGCAAGCGTTGACAGCATAATGCCTGCAATAACATTTCCAGTTAGGCCAAGAAAAATAAACCTAACATATGAGAGGAAAAAGAGACGCACACGCATGTCTTGGATTTCAAGTCATAGTTAGAGACCATCACTGTGCAAGCCCCACAACCACCTTCCCCGCATCCCAGCTTTGTCCCGGTCAGTCCTATATCTAAAGGAAAAAAACCTTTGCAAATTAGAAAAGACCTCATGATCATTCATTAAAAAAATCATTTCTGCGAGCCACTCCATGATTTTCAAAACGAATGTGGCACTTTGCTTAGCACTAAAGCAGCATGCAAGGTATTAGGAGGTACTGGAGTATCATCAGTATATTCTGCTTCTCCTGTGACCTACATGAAAATATAAGAGCGGTGGATAGAATTATTTTCTACTCACCAAGCTACAACAAATTACACTTAAAGGGACACTATCCCAATAGCAAACAATATTCAGCTATCAAGTCTTCAAACATATTTTGGATATGATAATGGAGAAGTTTGGAGTTGAGAAAGAGAGGCCATAAACTATATGAAGAGGAATCAAAGTTCAGAAAGTAACTTCCACAAAGTCAACAATCATGTAACTGGAATTTTCAGGGCGTCACAAATCACAGAACGTCTTTGTTCTAGAAGGTTAAACAATGGACAATGGCAATTGACCTACTATTATCAAAATGGAGAAACAATCTGAGAACGGTGGATGGAGAAACATACCTGCATTCTCGCTGAAAGATGGACCTCCGGCGAGCCAACAGATGTTCCTTGTTTTACTGTCTCATAATCTTGTTTTCCACTTCTAGATAACCGCGGAACAGGTTGAAGAGCTGATACATGGGAGGGTGGGAAGGTCTCTATAGTCGGGTATACATTATGTACATCATGAGAAACCCATAAGAAGAATTTAAAGAAGAAGCTCAGGGTTAGAGATTTCCTAAACTCCACCATCCCACCAGGAGCATCTTCCTTGATCAACACATCGCTCTGTATGACCTCAAGCGCATCTTGCAGAAGACCTTTATTCCATTTCTTTCCAATCAAAAATTCCTCAGTCTTTCTGGCACGCAACGAAAGAGGAGCCACACCACCATAAGCAATTGACGCATCAGAAACAAACAAATCTTGACCTTTCTCTTCAAGAAACACACGCATTCCACCATTGACAATAGCTATATCATCATCCCTGCGATGAGCCTGCTTAAATTCTTTCACATACTCCAAGGTTCTTGTCCATGGAAGGAACACCGAGAGCAAGATCTCGTTGCTTCCCATATCCACCTTACGATAACCAAGGAACAGGTTGAAGAGCTGATACATGGGAGGGTGGGAAGGTCTCTATAGTCGGGTATACATTATGTACATCATGAGAAACCCATAAGAAGAATTTAAAGAAGAAGCTCAGGGTTAGAGATTTCCTAAACTCCACCATCCCACCAGGAGCATCTTCCTTGATCAACACATCGCTCTGTATGACCTCAAGCATCTTGCAGAAGACCTTTATTCCATTTCTTTCCAATCAAAATTCCTCAGTCTTTCTGGCACGCAAGCAAAGAGGAGCCACACCACCATAAGCAATTGACGATCAGAAACAAACAAATCTTGACCTTTCTCTTCAAGAAACACACGATTCCACCATTGACAATAGCTATATCATCATCCCTGCGATGAGCCTGCTTAAATTCTTTCACATACTCCAAGGTTCTTGTCCATGGAAGGAACACCGAGAGCAAGATCTCGTTGCTTCCCATATCCACCTTACGATAACCAAGGAACAGGTTGAAGAGCTGATACATGGGAGGGTGGGAAGGTCTCTATAGTCGGGTATACATTATGTACATCATGAGAAACCCATAAGAAGAATTTAAAGAAGAAGCTCAGGGTTAGAGATTTCCTAAACTCCACCATCCCACCAGGAGCATCTTCCTTGATCAACACATCGCTCTGTATGACCTCAAGCATCTTGCAGAAGACCTTTATTCCATTTCTTTCCAATCAAAATTCCTCAGTCTTTCTGGCACTAGCGAAAGAGGAGCCACACCACCATAAGCAATTGACGATCAGAAACAAACAAATCTTGACCTTTCTCTTCAAGAAACACACGATTCCACCATTGACAATAGCTATATCATCATCCCTGCGATGAGCCTGCTTAAATTCTTTCACATACTCCAAGGTTCTTGTCCATGGAAGGAACACCGAGAGCAAGATCTCGTTGCTTCCCATATCCACCTTACGATAACCAAGGAACAGGTTGAAGAGCTGATACATGGGAGGGTGGGAAGGTCTCTATAGTCGGGTATACATTATGTACATCATGAGAAACCCATAAGAAGAATTTAAAGAAGAAGCTCAGGGTTAGAGATTTCCTAAACTCCACCATCCCACCAGGAGCATCTTCCTTGATCAACACATCGCTCTGTATGACCTCAAGCGCATCTTGCAGAAGACCTTTATTCCATTTCTTTCCAATCAAAAATTCCTCAGTCTTTCTGGCACGCAACGAAAGAGGAGCCACACCACCATAAGCAATTGACGCATCAGAAACAAACAAATCTTGACCTTTCTCTTCAAGAAACACACGCATTCCACCATTGACAATAGCTATATCATCATCCCTGCGATGAGCCTGCTTAAATTCTTTCACATACTCCAAGGTTCTTGTCCATGGAAGGAACACCGAGAGCAAGATCTCGTTGCTTCCCATATCCACCTTACGATAACCAAGGAAGAAATCTTTTGCAGGTACGGACCTAACTTCCCCACTGCAGTTGACTATCCGAAACTCTGCTCTTGACGCCATCCAAAGAGGGTTCAAATCAGATATTGGACTAGCTGTGCAAATGTTTCCACCAATGCACGCAACATTTCTTATCTGTGTCCCAGCAAACCACTTCAGCTGTTCAATAAAAGCCTTGCATGCTGATGTTTCATGTTCAGGACGCTCCTTTACAATCCTCCTGAATAACCTCAGGAGTTCAGAAAGTTTCAAAGCAGAACCAATCTCTACTCCATTGTCATCAACATTCAATGCATTGAGCTCTGGAACTTGAGAAACAGAGATTAGCACCTGATACTGCAGCCTCTTCAGTCTCATTTCAATTCCCACCTCCGTATTCCCTACTAGCAGCTTAGCGTCAGGATAGTTTGCTTTGAGCTCAAGCAAGTTCTGAAGGCTTACTGGTCTAAACCAGGTGAGTCCCCCATTTCCCTTTAACTTCAAAGGAGATAACTTCCTCAGCAAAAGCTCAGGAGGGAAAATAAGCTCCTTTTCAGTGTACTTAGCTCCATCAATATCACTGTAAAAGATGGACTGTATTCTATCTTCATTACAATTGGCTGCTTTTGATCCACAGGAACAAGGTTTGCCAGTAGATGGACAGATAGTTGAACCATCTTGAAGGCTAAGTGAGGAAACTCCACTGTAAAGAGCATCATCAGACTTTGCAAAAACCCGAAACGCATCAACGATGGGTCTATAACCAGTACAGCGGCATAAATTCCCCGCAAGACACTCTTCAATCTCCTCTTCACAAGGTGAGTTCTTACTTGACCTCAATAACGCGTACATAGACATGATGAACCCGGGAGTACAAAACCCACACTGAGAACCATGAGCAGATGCCAACGATTCCTGAGAGAATTAACATCACCAACGATATGTATTAGCACTAACATAGACTCTCCAGAAATGAGAGGAACTGAGTAAAACTTTACCTGAAGTGGGTGCAAGCCAAGTTTGCGATGGCCAATTCCCTCAATGGATATGACATGCATCCCTTCTACAGAATACAGAGGCGCTAAGCAAGCGTTGACAGCATAATGCCTGTAACAACATTTTTCAGTTAGGCCAAAAGCTTAAGTAAAGTAGAGCCAACGTATCAGAGGGAAAAAGATACTCACACGCATGTCTTGGATTTGATGTCATAGTTAGAGACCATCACAGTGCAAGCCCCACAACCACCTTCACCGCATCCCAGCTTTGTCCCGGTCAGTCCTATATCTAAAAGAAAACAAAGAAACACATCTGCAAGTTAGAAAAAAACCTCATGATGGTTCATAACAAAATCATTTCTGCGAGCTCTACTTTATGATTCTCAAAAACGAATCTCGCACTTGTATGCATACCCAAACCAAACCTATTAAAAACGGACATAACGGAATGAGCTAGTGGATCATTCCCTCCCCTACCTACCACAAGAAGAAGAGAGCTTATGTAGCAAGTAAGTTTACGCACCTCTGAGGTATTCAAGAAGCGTCATATGAGCCAAACCATCTGGCAACACTCTACGAACGCCGTTAACGTATAGTATCGCCTCCGTAAGCTCTCCGTCGTTCTTCAGCGAACCCATTTCTCAAAAAAAAAAATGATTCTGCAAATTTGGATCGAGACGAAACTGATTGACGCTAAGTCAAAGCTCAAGTTGTTTGGATTAAGTTCCTTCTTTCTATATAAAAATCATTTCTTTACGCAGATCGCATCCACCGAAGACATCATCATCCTTCCTTCGTCTTCTTCAATATAATATACAAACAAACTGTCCTTTTTCCATATTTATTGTTTTACCTAGGCACCGGAACCGCCGAACCAAACCGAAATATCCGAAACCGGAACCGGACCAATACCTTCGAATATCCGAACGATTTCTATATTTTTATATCCGAAATAATCGAACCGAACCAAAAACCGAACGGATACCCGAAGATATAAAAATATTAATTATATATACATATAACATCACTAAATATATATTTTTAATTTAAAATTCTATTAAAAGTATCTGAATATAGTTGAGGATAACTAAATTATTATAAAGTATTCAAACTACCCGAAAGTATCCGGATAGTTTTATCCGAAATATCTAAAGTAATCTGAAATATCCAAATATTATTATCCTAAATAATCGATATTTTATCCAAATTATCTAAATATTATTTGATATTTTACCCTAAATAACCGATATTTTATCCAAATGATCCGAACTACCCGAACTATCCGAACCCGAACCGGATCCAAATGAGAACCGAATTTTTTCCGGATATTTTCCGGTACCTACATTTACTATCCGAACCGAACCCGAAACTATCCGAACCGAACCGAACCGAAAATAGGTTAAGTACTAAATGGATCCTCTAGTCCCTATCCGAACTAACCGAAACCCGAAATACCCGAACCGAACCGAACCGATACCCGAAATGCCCAAGCCTCTTTGACAAATTATTTTATTATTATTGTTTCTGAAAAGCCCGGCCCATTAAGTAAAAGCCCAAACCATCAGACGATAAAAGACTCTTCTTCAACCTATCCGCCGCTTTTGAAAGCTTCCTCTCCTCTGCTTCAAACTCGGAACTGAACCTTTCTCCGACTGATTCAATGGGCAAGGCGAAGTTTAAACCTGCGGATGATGTGAAACCGGAAGTGGAAGAAGCTGAGGAAGTTGAAGAACAGAGAGACGGCGGAGAAGTAGCAGAAGAAGAAGAAGAAGAGAAAGATAAGAGCTTTGAGGAGCTAGGGCTTGACCCTCGTCTCATTCGTGCTTTATCCAAAAAGGGTATAGAGAAACCAACTCCTATTCAGCAAACAGCCATTCCTTACATCCTGGTAACCATCAAAGTCTTTACCTTTACCTTTACGCCTTGTTTTAGAGTCTGTCTTATTGATTTTTTTTGTTCTTTTAGGAAGGGAAAGATGTGGTTGCTAGGGCTAAGACTGGCTCGGGGAAGACCTTAGCTTACCTTCTTCCCTTGCTTCAGAAGCTGTTTTCGGATTCTGGGAGGAAGAGGAAGCCTGCTCCTTGTGCTTTTGTTCTCGTTCCTTCTCGTGAGTTGTGTCAGCAGGTCTACACGGAGGTTTCTTGGCTTATCGAGCTGTGTCGTGTTCAGCTTAAAGCTGTGCAGTTGACTAGTAGCATGCCTGTATCTGATATGGTTAGTTTTGCATTTTTTCACCATGATATCTAATCGATTTTTATACCCTTTTTCTAATGCTTTTGTTTGGATATTTTGCAATTGCAGCGTAACGCATTGGCTGGCTTGCCCGAGATTCTAGTCACCACACCTGCTTGTATTCCTAAATGTTTCGCAGATGGGGTTTTAGACCCCGCAGCTATCAGTGAATCGCTTGAGATTTTGGTTCTTGATGAGGTGTGATGAATCTTCTCCTTTCAATGGTTTTTAGTGTTGATGAGAAGTAACAGTAGCTTTGTGAATTCTCTAATAGTCAAGCAGTTAGCAGTTTAAGTGGAAGCTGTTTTATTATATTTTCTTGGAACTTTAGGAGTATAAGCATTCAATTAATATCTTAGAGGTTATGAAGTTGTGTTTTCTTTTTATTGAGATGTTGATTGTGCTATCAGGCAGATCTTTTGTTGTCGTATGGGTATGAAGACAATCTAAGGTCGGTAACTTCAATAGTCCCAAGACGTTGCCAATGCCTCCTTATGTCTGCTACCACAAGGTGACACATCTCTTGTTAATAATAATACCAGTTAAGCTCACATGTCTTGAATGGTGGAGTCATGTTTGCAAAATGTCAGTTCTGATGTTGAGAAATTGAAGAAATTGATTCTGCACAACCCGGTCGTTTTGACCTTGCAAGAAGGTTCTGACAAGGAAGAGCCCGTCCCAAGTAATGTTCAGCAGTTTTGGGTATGATTCAAACGCTTAGATTTGCGCAAGTCAGTTTTGTTGGTTACAAATCTGACTAATGATGACTCGTGTATTATCTTGTCTTTTAGATTTCTTGCAGTGCTCAGGATAAACTACTACACATTCTTGCTCTCCTGAAGCTAGAGGTTGTTCAGAAGAAAGTTCTGATATTCATCAATACTATTGACATGGGTTTCAAGCTGAAACTCTTCTTGGAAAAGGTAAAGTTTTGTGTTACCTATTGACATGAGCAATCCAATTTTGTAGTAATATTAGTGGATTAATTTATTTTTATTTGTCTGCCAGTTTGGAATCAAAACTGCAATCTTAAACGGGGAGCTGCCTCAGAACTCTCGGCTTCATATCCTTGAGGTAACATCACCAAAGTCACACAGAGAAATGATTTTTTTTTTTTTAAATAGCTGAATTTCATAATTAATAAATGTATGTTTGTACAGCAATTCAATGCAGGACTCTTTGATTATTTGATTGCAACGGATGATAATAACCAGACAAAAGAAAAGGAAGAGGTTAAAGGTGATGATAACAAGGAGAGTAAGAAAAACAAAAGGCGTTTCAAACCGAAGCTGGACGCTGAGTTTGGTGTAGTTAGAGGAATTGACTTCAAAAAAGTTCACACGGTAAGCTTTTTGTAATCTTTGCTGTTCTGAGTGCTTAAGATTCTTAACCTTTCCTTAAACCATTTTTTATGCACAGGTCATAAACTACGATATGCCTCAAAGTGTGACAGGTTACATTCATCGAATTGGGCGTACTGGGAGAGCATATAGCAGCGGTTCTTCCGTTTCTCTTGTGAGTTTTTTTTGTCTTAACCATACCTTTCTGATTAGCATGACCTCGTGTAATGATCTGCTTTATTTGCTGACAGGTTTCTCCTGGTGAGATGGAAGGGTTTGAAGAAATCAAATCCTTCTTAGCAGGTGAAGAGGACAAGGATAGTGATATCATCACACCTTTCCCTTTGTTGACTGAAAATGCTGTTGAGTCTTTAAGATATAGAGCTGAGGTGAGTAGTAATCTCTTACTTTCTCAAATGAAGAAGTATTTAAAGTTTTTTCTTTGGTGCAGGATGTTGCAAAGAGTGTTACAAAGATTTCGATTCGAGAATCACGAGCTCAGGATTTGAGAAATGAGATAATCAACTCCGAAAAGTAAAAAGCAAGAATGACTGTTCTTAAGGTGTTGTGTTGTTAGTTCTGTCTTCTTACTTTTTTCTTTTTTTCGCAGGTTGAAGTCTCATTTTGAAGCTAATCCAAGGGACTTGGATCTACTGAAACATGACAAGCTTCTGAGCAAGACTGCACCTGCGCCACATCTAAGAGACATCCCTGAGTATCTAGTGGACGCAAAGACTCAAGAAGCAAGCAAGATGGTCAAGCTAGCCAGAGCCGCCATGGGAAACAATAGAAGATCAGGTGGAGGCGGAAACTCAAAGAAGAAACGATCAAGAAAAGGCGGTGACCCACTAAAAACCTTCAACGCCAACGTAAACACACACACAACTTACGCAACCTTTTCTTTCCTTTCTTTGCTTTTGTGTTTTACATGGTGTCTACTTTCCTTCGATTAATCAGGGATCTAAGAGAGGACGCGGTGGTGGCGGTGTTGGCCAGAAGAAAGATGGTAAAGGATCTAGCGATGGCTCGGCTAACAAGAAACAGAAGACAGTTTAAGATTATCTCGTTTTTTGCTCATGTGTAATCAAATTTTGACACGTTGTGATCAGACAAAAGAAAGCAGACGAAAACAACAATCTTTAGCTCTATTCTTGTACTCTTGTAGCATCACAGATTTTAATAGCTTTTAAAGTTACTTTTCAGATATAAATTTTCAAAAGCTTATTGCTCTTCAAACCATATGTTATAACTCATGAATCATGATGAGTAGAGATGTTAATTTGCAAGTGCCAAAATAGAGTTTGGAAACATCCTAGTCCACTTGCGTCTCTATATACTTAGTTTTTGTTCGTTACGACGGCATCATAATGTAGGGCATCAGAAGCAAAAGTTTTTGGTTCCGAATGCGCGCGTGTATCATAAGTTACGTAGGTCACACTCACAGAACCTCGAGTACTATGTGTTACTTAGATCTTTAACGTTTCACATACACCTCATTCTCTCTCCTGGCCGTCGTCTCCGGCGAACACAACGCCATTAATCAAAACATTTTCTTTCCTTTGATTATCTCATGGCCGATATAGTTGTTAAACGACTTTCAAAGATATTCGAAGAAACACATATTTTATATGTAAGGTTCTATTTGTTATTTTTGTATTAGCCTAATCTTGGAGAATTTGATTGGAAAACCGGTAGAATTCTATTGTATTTATATCTTAATACCACATCGACTTCAAAAATACTATTTAAAGATCTAATAAAATACATGTATTTTGAGATGATACTTGATAATATCAAGTTGATAGGAACAAACAAATCAAGATTCTTTCAAGTTGATACCAAAATCTCTTTCTTAATTTGTAATCATGTAATTCTTTGAAAAGAGTTTAATTTATAGAAAATAGGAAAAAAGTATGTGTTGTTAAGGAAAATATTTCAGGAGTAAAATCTCATAAAATCATGTTCTTGACCACACATATCTTACATGATTCCAAATAAATCATGAATATTCGAGTTGTCGTTATAAGTTACCTTATTAATTTAGTAAATGATTAGATTGAAATGTGTTTACTTCTTAATTAGTTTCAAATATTTATTTGTTTTCAATATTCGTAAATAACTTAGCTAAACAGACAGTAAAACATATATTTTATTTGGTATTGACATATTTGTCATTTTATTACAACAAACTTATAAACAAAATATAAATTTTTAGTATTATCAGTAAAAGATTACAACAAACTTTTAAACTTGTATTTTTCCAAAAGTAAGTATATAAAATGTTGCATATTTTTTTTAAACAAAATGAGTTCCTTATTCCATTACCTAGTATATATATAAATAACAGTCTAATATTAGAGGACCTTTCCATCTTCCATTGTAATTTTTCGGAGAAATTAACGTTTCACCTATACCTCATTCTCTCTGTGCCTCCTCTCTCTCTCTCCGCCGTCGTCTCCGGCGAAACAACGCCATTAATCAACAACATTAACCTCACATTGTTTCCTTTGATTGTTTCTCATGGCGGATATCGTGAAACAAATCTTAGTGAGACCGATCCAACTAGCGGATCAGATAACCAAAGCAGCCGACGAAGCCTACTCGTTCCGACAAGAATGTCTCGAGGTCAAAGCCAAAACCGAGAAGCTCGCCGGCCTCCTCCGCCAAGCCGCGCGCGCCAGCAACGACCTCTACGAGCGTCCCACGCGCCGCATCATCGACGACACGGAGCAGGTCCTCTTCAAAGCCATCGCCCTCGTCGAGAAATGCCGCGCCGCGGGGCTGATGAAGCGCCTCTTCACCATCATCCCCGCCGCCGCGTTCCGCAAGATCACGATGCAGCTCGAGAATTCCCTCGGCGACGTCTCCTGGCTCCTCCGCGTCTCCGCCTCGGGAGACGACCGCGACGACGAGTACCTAGGTCTACCTCCCATCGCCGCCAACGAGCCGATCCTCTGTTTGATCTGGGAGCAGGTCGCGAATCTCTTCACGGGCTCCCTCGACGAGAGGTCCGACTCGGCGGCTTCCCTCGTGTCGTTGGCACGTGACAACGACCGTTACGGGAGGCTCATTATCGAAGAAGGCGGCGTGCCTCCGTTGTTAAAACTCGCTAAAGAAGGGAAGCTTGAGGGGCAAGAAAACGCGGTTGATTATCTCATGGCCGATATAGTTGTTAAACGACTTTCAAAGATATTCGAAGAAACACATATTTTATATGTAAGGTTCTATTTGTTATTTTGTATTAGCCTAATCTTGGAGAATTTGATTGGAAAACCGGTAGAATTCTATTGTATTTATATCTTAATACCACATCGACTTCAAAAATACTATTTAAAGATCTAATAAAATACATGTATTTTGAGATGATACTTGATAATATCAAGTTGATAGGAACAAACAAATCAAGATTCTTTCAAGTTGATACCAAAATCTCTTTCTTAATTTGTAATCATGTAATTCTTTGAAAAGAGTTTAATTTATAGAAAATAGGAAAAAGTATGTGTTGTTAAGGAAAATATTTCAGGAGTAAAATCTCATAAAATCATGTTCTTGACCACACATATCTTACATGATTCCAAATAAATCATGAATATTCGAGTTGTCGTTATAAGTTACCTTATTAATTTAGTAAATGATTAGATTGAAATGTGTTTACTTCTTAATTAGTTTCAAATATTTATTTGTTTTCAATATTCGTAAATAACTTAGCTAAACAGACAGTAAAACATATATTTTATTTGGTATTGACATATTTGTCATTTTATTACAACAAACTTATAAACAAAATATAAATTTTTAGTATTATCAGTAAAAGATTACAACAAACTTATAAACAAAATATAAATTTTTAGTATTATCAGTAAAAGATTACAACAAACTTATAAACAAAATATAAATTTTTAGTATTATCAGTAAAAGATTACAACAAACTTTTAAACTTGTATTTTTCCAAAAGTAAGTATATAAAATGTTGCATATTTTTTAAACAAAATGAGTTCCTTATTCCATTACCTAGTATATATATAAATAACAGTCTAATATTAGAGGACCTTTCCATCTTCCATTGTAATTTTTCGGAGAAATTAACGTTTCACCTATACCTCATTCTCTCTGTGCCTCCTCTCTCTCTCTCCGCCGTCGTCTCCGGCGAAACAACGCCATTAATCAAAACATTTTCTTTCCTTTGATTATCTCATGGCCGATATAGTTGTTAAACGACTTTCAAAGATATTCGAAGAAACACATATTTTATATGTAAGGTTCTATTTGTTATTTTTGTATTAGCCTAATCTTGGAGAATTTGATTGGAAAACCGGTAGAATTCTATTGTATTTATATCTTAATACCACATCGACTTCAAAAATACTATTTAAAGATCTAATAAAATACATGTATTTTGAGATGATACTTGATAATATCAAGTTGATAGGAACAAACAAATCAAGATTCTTTCAAGTTGATACCAAAATCTCTTTCTTAATTTGTAATCATGTAATTCTTTGAAAAGAGTTTAATTTATAGAAAATAGGAAAAAAGTATGTGTTGTTAAGGAAAATATTTCAGGGAGTAAAATCTCATAAAATCATGTTCTTGACCACACATATCTTACATGATTCCAAATAAATCATGAATATTCGAGTTGTCGTTATAAGTTACCTTATTAATTTAGTAAATGATTAGATTGAAATGTGTTTACTTCTTAATTAGTTTCAAATATTTATTTGTTTTCAATATTCGTAAATAACTTAGCTAAACAGACAGTAAAACATATATTTTATTTGGTATTGACATATTTGTCATTTTATTACAACAAACTTATAAACAAAATATAAATTTTTAGTATTATCAGTAAAAGATTACAACAAACTTTTAAACTTGTATTTTTCCAAAAGTAAGTATATAAAATGTTGCATATTTTTTTTAAACAAAATGAGTTCCTTATTCCATTACCTAGTATATATATAAATAACAGTCTAATATTAGAGGACCTTTCCATCTTCCATTGTAATTTTTCGGAGAAATTAACGTTTCACCTATACCTCATTCTCTCTGTGCCTCCTCTCTCTCTCTCCGCCGTCGTCTCCGGCGAAACAACGCCATTAATCAAAACATTTTCTTTCCTTTGATTATCTCATGGCCGATATAGTTGTTAAACGACTTTCAAAGATATTCGAAGAAACACATATTTTATATGTAAGGTTCTATTTGTTATTTTGTATTAGCCTAATCTTGGAGAATTTGATTGGAAAACCGGTAGAATTCTATTGTATTTATATCTTAATACCACATCGACTTCAAAAATACTATTTAAAGATCTAATAAAATACATGTATTTTGAGATGATACTTGATAATATCAAGTTGATAGGAACAAACAAATCAAGATTCTTTCAAGTTGATACCAAAATCTCTTTCTTAATTTGTAATCATGTAATTCTTTGAAAAGAGTTTAATTTATAGAAAATAGGAAAAAGTATGTGTTGTTAAGGAAAATATTTCAGGAGTAAAATCTCATAAAATCATGTTCTTGACCACACATATCTTACATGATTCCAAATAAATCATGAATATTCGAGTTGTCGTTATAAGTTACCTTATTAATTTAGTAAATGATTAGATTGAAATGTGTTTACTTCTTAATTAGTTTCAAATATTTATTTGTTTTCAATATTCGTAAATAACTTAGCTAAACAGACAGTAAAACATATATTTTATTTGGTATTGACATATTTGTCATTTTATTACAACAAACTTTTAAACTTGTATTTTTCCAAAAGTAAGTATATAAAATGTTGCATATTTTTTAAACAAAATGAGTTCCTTATTCCATTACCTAGTATATATATAAATAACAGTCTAATATTAGAGGAACTTTCCATCTCCCATTGTAAATTTTCGGAGAAATTAACGTTTCACCTATACCTCATTCTCTCTGTACCCCTCTCTCTCTCTCTCTCCGCCGTCGTCTCCGGCGAAACAACGCCATTAATCAACAACATTAACCTCACATTGTTTCCTTTGATTGTTTCTTCATGGCGGATATCGTGAAACAGATCTTAGTGAGACCGATCCAACTAGCCGATCAGATAACCAAAGCAGCCGACGAAGCCTACTCCTTCCGGCAAGAATGCCTCGAGGTCAAAGCCAAGACCGAGAAGCTCGCCGGCCTCCTCCGCCAAGCCGCGCGCCAGCAACGACCTCTACGAGCGTCCCACGCGCCGCATCATCGACGACACGGAGCAGGTCCTCTTCAAAGCCATCGCCCTCGTCGAGAAATGCCGCGCCGCGGGGCTGATGAAGCGCCTCTTCACCATCATCCCCGCCGCCGCGTTCCGCAAGATCACGATGCAGCTCGAGAATTCCCTCGGCGACGTCTCCTGGCTCCTCCGCGTCTCCGCCTCGGGAGACGACCGCGACGACGAGTACCTAGGTCTACCTCCCATCGCCGCCAACGAGCCGATCCTCTGTTTGATCTGGGAGCAGGTCGCGAATCTCTTCACGGGCTCCCTCGACGAGAGGTCCGACTCGGCGGCTTCCCTCGTGTCGTTGGCACGTGACAACGACCGTTACGGGAGGCTCATTATCGAAGAAGGCGGCGTGCCTCCGTTGTTAAAACTCGCTAAAGAAGGGAAGCTTGAGGGGCAAGAAAACGCGGCTCGGGCCATTGGGCTATTGGGCCGTGACCCAGAGAGCGTAGAGCAGATCGTTAACGCGGGCGTGTGTCAAGTCTTCGCGAAGATTCTCAAAGAAGGTCATATGAAAGTTCAGACCGTTGTGGCATGGGCTGTGTCGGAGTTAGCGTCGAATCATCCCAAATGCCAAGACCATTTCGCGCAGAACAACATCATTCGTTTCTTAGTGAGCCATCTAGCTTTCGAGACGGTTCAGGAGCATAGCAAATACGCTATCGTGAGCAACAAGGCAACGTTGTCTTCGATCCACACGGTCGTGATGGCTAGCAACACGAATCCGGGAGATAAGAAGGCGAGCAACGAGCAGGACGAGGCGCAGAGTAATATCTCGCATCCTATGAGTAACCAAACACCGAGCCAGATGCATAACATTATCACAAACACATTAGCAATGAAAGGCTCAGGCCCAGACTCAGGCCCAAGCTCAGGCCCAGGCTCAGGTTCGGGTACTACTAACAAGAATCAAACAAAACAGAGCAGTCAGCATCATACAAAAGGTGGACCAACACCCAGAGGGAACAATCCAACGCACGTTTCTCTGATGGGGACAAGCATTAAAGGAAGAGAGTTCGAGGATCCAGCCACTAAAGCTCAGATGAAGGCAATGGCTGCAAGAGCCTTATGGCAGCTCTCGAGAGGGAACCTCCAAATATGCAGAAGCATAACAGAGTCAAGAGCATTGCTCTGTTTCGCCGTTCTGTTAGAGAAAGGAGACGACGAAGTCAAGTCGTATTCCGCGTTAGCAATGATGGAGATCACCGACGTTGCCGAACAGTACTCGGAGCTTAGACGCTCAGCCTTCAAACCGACCTCTCCCGCCGCAAAAGCTGTGGTCGAGCAGCTGCTGAAAGTGATCGAAAACGAGATACCGGACCTTTTGATCCCATGTATCAAGTCAATAGGTAGTCTTTCGAGAACGTTCCGCGCGACGGAGACAAGAATCATCGCGCCGCTTGTGAAGCTTCTCGATGAAAGAGAAGCTGAGGTTTCGATGGAAGCTGCGGTTGCGCTTATCAAGTTCTCGTGTACTGAGAATTTCTTGCGTGATAACCACTCTAAAGCGATCATAGCGGCAGGTGGTGCAAAGCATTTGATTCAGTTGGTTTACTTTGGAGAACAAATGGTTCAAGTACCTGCTTTAGTACTACTATGTTACATTGCACTGAGTGTACCGGATAGTGAGACTCTAGCGCAAGAAGAGGTTCTTGTAGTACTTGAGTGGTCGACGAAGCAATCTCATTTGGTGGAAGCGCCGATGATTGATGAGATATTACCAGAAGCTAAGAGTAGATTGGAGCTTTATCAATCTAGAGGTTCAAGAGGGTTTCATTGATTTATGACTAAGCTTCACTCTCTAGTATGAACAATCTCTTCTTTTTTCTCCCAGGCGAGTTTTGTTTCATCTTTGATGTGATCTATCTCCAAGCTCTCTGTATAGGTACATTGGTGATGCTCGTAGACATTTGTTATAAATGTGTAGACTATGTTGTAAGTCAAAACTACTATACATTGATTTAGATTATATACCAAATAATATTCGAGCTAAGCTTGTTTTCCATTCTTGTTTGAAGCTTTGTTCTCTTTACATCATTAGTTTTTTTTTGCGTGATTTGTCTTTTACTTGTTTCTGTATGGAGTAAATGAAATTTAAGCCATGTAGAATAATTATCAATCATATACAGTTTAGAAGTACATTCTAGTTTAGGTCGTTTGTAAACAAGATGCGTAATTATTGTTAACAGATAAAGTGCATGTAAACATGCAAGTAAACAAGAATTGTGAGCAAACATTGTTAGTCTTGAGACAGTATTGTAAACAATAATCTTTGTATGCCACCTGAAAATGATATGTGATTAAAATATTTACAAGCTATATAACACACTGATATAAAGGTATATAACATTCACTTAGATATAATAACGAACATAAATGAAATGGAGTGAAAGTGTAATTTATCGATTCCCCATTATATAAACGTACACCATACAGCTGGTTTAAAAACATTTGAACCGGATTTAACAACAGTAATCATGAATGTACAAAGTGTACAATCCATCCATCCCTTCTAGTAAACAATGAACATAAAACATTCAAAAATACTATAGAAGTATAAGTAACATACCAAAAATGTTTTAACGAAAAGCAAATCCAGTAATCAACTCACCGATGATTACCACTAGGTTTCTTAGCATTCTTGCTCCCATGAATCTTCGCATATATATCCTTCGTTCTAAACGCAAGCAAGATGTCAAGAGCAACCCCAACAATGGAAGTAATCGCCATTACAATGAAGATGAGACGGAAACAATGGGCTCCTACGCACGTATTGCCTCCACCAGGAGTTGGTGTAGCTTGGGCATCGTATAGTAAACCGGCGAGAAGACCCGAGAAGAGGAACGAGCCAAGTGGTAAGTTCAGTACGAGTATGTTGTAGATGAGTCCGTAGTATTTGAGACCGAATAGCTCAGAAGCTGTTGGTACGGTTATAGCTAACCGGACTCCGTAGCAAACTCCAACCACCATTGAACCGATGTATAGTGAACCGGGCATGGCTAAAGCCATCACTAGATATCCCACGGCCATGATGATTTGTGATGCAGCATTCCATAATGGTCTTGGAGTTCCATATTTTCTATTTATTCAAGAAAGAAAACATCAGATTTTCAAGATTAGTCAATGTAATAAAAGTTTTAATCAATTAAGAACATTTTATAAAGGTCCCACGATCTAATTGTCAAAAAAAATTATTATTTGATAACTCGAATCTAAAAAAGATCTTTCGACGCAAACAAAAAAAGTCGCAAAAACAAAATGGAAAAATCTTTTTTTTTTTAATGGTCCCTGCCACTAGATATTGGACCGGTCTATTCTTAGACAAGGAAACTTCTCCATTGAATAAATTTTCATGCTTTTTATTAGAAATTTATTCAAAAAAGAAATATCATGTAAATGGAAAAAAAAAAAACAACTCGCAGTAACAGAAGAAAAAAAAAAGCAAAACACAATAATATACTCTTGTCTTCCTTTGAGGCAAAGCAAAGATGAAACTGACTTCACTTGGAATAGTTTGCTTTGCGTATGCATAAAAATGATCATGTGCAGTTTACAAGTCACGTTACTACTTTAACAAGATCTATGCTACCAATTATTAAATAAGTTTCCCAATTCTAACAAATCTATTAACTGGAGAGGAGAGATCGTTTAGTGAAGTGACTTACTTGATAAAGTGCTCGGAGATGGTACCGGAGAGAATCCGACCAAAGAACCCCCAAATGCTCGTCATAGAGACAAAGATAGACACGTCTGTGTAACCAAGCGCAAGCCCGATCTGACCCATGTTGTTCATCACAGCTAAACCAGTGCCTACTCCACACAAGAACGACACAAACAACACCCAAAAGTCAACGGTCAACATCGCTTCTACTATAGTGTGTTCATCTCCAAGCACCGGCCTCTTCTTCTCCTCCTCCTCCTTGAGAAGCTTAGGAGACGGTGGCAACTCGTTATCCGCCGCCGCTGCGGCACCGACAACCACCGTCTCCTCCGCGATCTCCGATCTCAGCAACGGTTCCTCCGCGTCTTCTTCGTGATTTAAACTCCGAACGTAGGCGTGGAAAGGGATGGCGATGGGAGAAGCCAACAGGACGAGAAGCACGGAGGCGAACGCGATGGAGATGGCTCCGGTCTTGACTCCGATGATGTCGTACGACTGAAGGTACACGGCGACCACGACGGCGACGATGTTGAACACGGCGAAGTACCTCGACTCCTCGTTTTCCTCCGCGGCCGAAGCCGCCGGAGGGATCTCACGGAGGAATAAAACCGCCGTGAGACACACGGCGAAAGGCACGACGGAGAGGAGGATGAGAAACGAAGCGGGGTCGGCGGAGAACAGAGCAGTGCACACGTCAGTGAAGATCGCAGTGCTCAAGCCGACGTAGCCCTTGAGGATCCCGGAGACAGGACCACGGTTACGCCGGAAGTTTCTAATGCAAGTAACGAGAACCGCCGTGTTCATCCACGTCGTGCTGTTTCCTCCCATACATAGAAAGATACACATCTACACACAAGAAACAGAGTTTCCAAATTAAGAAAGAACACTTTAAGGGTTTCTACTTTCAGAAAGTTGTGAATCTAACCTGCCAATAAGGTAGAGGCTGGATCGTGCGGCTCACGACGAGCCATTGCACGCCGTAGCCGATGAGACCTTCGAAGCATCCGATGAGGAGGATGACGGGAGTGGAGAGACGATCGGAAGCGAGTCCGGCGAGGATTCCGAAAGCTTTTCCGACGTCTTTGGCGACGGAGAGGCTGTTGAGCTCGAGCTGAGTGAGGTTCATCAGGGACTTGAGAGCGTCTGAGTAGTTTGAGAAGGTGTAGTTGTTGCCGGAGATGGCTTGGACCCATACAGCCGTAACGAAGCCAAGCCATTTCAGAGCAGAGGAAGAAGAAGGAGATCTACCGAAACCCATTGGAGTATTGAGAACAAGAACAAGAAAGGGAAAGAAGATTTTTTTTTTTTTTTTTTGTGAAGTGTGAGGGTTTGTTGAGCTATCTGCGTACGGTTTTAAAGGCGAAAGGTTAACGTGCATTTAATACTTTTCCTTTTTTTTTGGCACTTCGTATTTATCTTTTTGTAGAAAGTGTTTATTTTAATACTATTAATTATAGAATTAAATATTTGTTATGTCGATAGGTTTATAAGCTAGAATGACGAACATGGAAAGTACGAAAGGGACACGTACGGTGTGAAGGTGTAGGAAGCCGTGAAATTTACGGTGATTCGTTTTTTTTTTTTTTCCATCTAGTAATTTATTAAGGGGTAAAAGCGGCAATTCAAGTCCAAACAACAAAAAACCCAGCGAAGGGTAACCTAAAAGGAAAAACAATGGCTAAGCCCAACCCGTTAACGAAACGGCGCCAAACCCTCCACGCGTCCAGAAAACGCGTTTGGAAACCCACGTGTTGAAACCCACCCCTTTCGAGAACACGCCACTGGTCACACCACCGCGACCGCACCGAAGACATCGCCGCGAAGACGAAACCACCTATAGTTTCGACGAGACGCCGGAACCGAGACCATCTCACCCATCTGTTTCGCCTGGACTCTTCAACGGAGAACTACATCGAGACTAACTCAAGATCTCCTATAGAACCATCGAAACCACCGCTAATCGAAGAACCGCATCCTACATATCCTCCTTCACCACTTGGGACCAAGGGTATCAAATCAACATCAATCGAATCACAACTGCGAGATTCAAGAGTCAATTGAGCCAAAGAAGTACAGAAGGTCTCGATCGGACATAATCGGAATAGGCTGGAGAAAGCGAAAAAACAACCATCTCTCGGAAAAACAAAAGCCGGCGAAGAAGAACTGGAGAAGCTTCTTCTTCCCAGAGACAGAGCCCGATGACCGGAAAACAACTTTACCGGAGAAAATCCGGCGAACCAAACCCATAGCTTTTTCTCTCCTCTGTGTCAGATATGAACGAGAGAACAGAGCTGAGAGAGTCTTAAACGTTGTAAGCTTTTTTTTTCTCTAAAGCATACGGTGATTCGTTTCATTCCTTTTTCATTTTCTTTTTTTTTTGGTCAAATAAATGTCGTCAAAAAAATTAGTAAGAATTTTCTTCTAATGCAAATTGCTTTAAAGCAGGGATGCTTTCGTGGTGGGTGATTAGAGTATGGTCAAGTAGGATGATTAGTAGTTAGTGAATGTTTTTGGCCAGTTGTATAAACATGTGGTATTTTCTTAATGAGTGATTAAAGTATGGTCAAGTAGGATGATTAGTGGTAAGTGGATGGTTTTGGCCAGTTGTTTTGTTTTTTTCAGGCATGGGAGTTCATGCATCTGTAAGTTCTTTTTTACTTATTTGAATATTATATACATGTCATGACCACATGGTTTTATTTAGAGAAATGTGTTTATTCAGTCTTAACTAATCAAAAGCTTCTGTAAAGCTGCAGTTGTTTTCGTTTAATCTTGACCATTTCAAAATAAAATGATTTATGCAATAAAGTTTTTATGTTTTGTTTTGATTATATGGTAATGGTGGCATGTGAGGGAGTCATGGACTTTAGATATGTCTCTTGTATTAAAAGTTCTGTTTGGTACCATTAGGGAATCATAGAATAAAAAAGAGGAATATGCAGTGTGTATATTGAACTGAAACTGGTGAACCGACACCAAAGAATAAAGTCGTAAACGGTGATTTTGGTGATTGATTTTGCAGAAAGTTGGAAATGCTAAATCAAATTCCTGAGTCATTATAGTTTTTTTTTTTTTTTTGGTCAAAGTCATTATAGTTATAACTAGTGATTCATCGGAGTACGCTATTACGGCAAGTCGGCGACACAGCTTCTAACTGCTAATAAAGTGGCGAAACTAGGCAGAGAATAAAGTCGTAAACAGACCTACGACACATGACATCACAATGCATAAAAATATCGTACGAGTGGATATTCAGATCTGGAACTGGAGTTTGGAAATCAATAAGTGGGACTGGAAGCTTCCAGTCTGGTTTGGTTGGTTTTATCCACTTTTCATTCGGATAACATACTGATTTATTTTACTTTCATAAATTATTTGTTGGTCATTTTTTTGCCAATCTATAATACTTAACTGAGATATGGACGTATGAAATTATTTGTACATTCTATACTACTAATTTTGTTGTATTTCAAAAGAGTGAAAACATTTGTTTATTTTTTAAATTCTGACATATTCCTCTGTTGTATCTCGGGATTGATACTGACAAGTGCCTAACCATAAGCAATTCCAATGCACTCACCAATTTTTTTAAAGACATACATAATATCTAATAGGGTTCAGGCGGTGCTTAATATGTCATCAATGAAATGGTCGTACTGTAGTGTTACATGCAACTTATTTCTGACCCTAATATCACATTAAGAAAAAAAGAATGATAGTCACTATGAACCTTGTTTGAACTTTACATGTGTCTATATGCTGTAAATGTTACATGGCTATTTTCATAAAAATGTTAGAAAGTCAGTCATAGGTACGTTCAAATACAAGTATATGTATCTATTTATAACATATTATGTATCGTGTATTAGAAAAACATGCGTAGCCTTATATGAGAAAATAAAACAATTTGTAAATAAATAACAGAAAAATCAATTCGCCTCGAGTCCCTCGACGCCTATTCCCCATTTGGCCATTTCCACCTAGTGTAAGAAAAATCAGAAAACATGGCGGTGTATTTATAGCATTAAAACAAATCAACTCAATAAAACTCAATTTAATTTGCTTTGGTTTATCTTAGCTCGAATCGATTTTATCAAGATTTTTTTTTTGAAAGGTCGTTATCGCCATTCTTTTACCAAACAACATGGGTGACGTCATGGGTCATCTATATCTTTCACCAAACAAAATAACTAGAAACAAGCTGCACAAACACTATTAATGTTATTGTTATTGATAATATCTCCAGTTCGCACAACAAAAGTTATTTTTTGGCTGGCTTCATCAGTTTACCCAAAAGGTATTACAAAATTTCGATGAAAACATGTCGTGTACAACTCTTAACGTTTCATATCGCCAAGCATTGTATTTCCTTCTTTTTATGTACGTACGGAATATTTATGCAACTGATCATTTGCGCATAAGTCTCTTGTTCTGATAACGATGGCTTTTAGTTATCTGGCGGATTTATAAGTTTTTTTTTTTTTGAACACTCGGATTTATAAGTTTAATATGCACTATATAGGCTACAATACTACCACAATTTTGACAGTTGGTAAAAATAATTATCGGTTGTGGCAACTATCTTTATCGACTAAGTAAGGTAGCCACTTGAATTTACTCTTTTACATCAATAAGTTTTCTCAAGCTTTGGATTGGGTACAGTTTTAGATGAATGAGTGTTCGGTTTCTTTTTCTCTGTTCTTCGAATGCTCATCGGATAATCCAATGTGTTTGTAAGCTCTTGCATTATAGTTTTCTCATATTAGACACAGAGTTTCCTATATCGATAGTTAGAATGTATCATAAGCAATATACAAGTGGACTGCACCATCTACTTTATATATTGCGTAAGATCCTTTCCAATTACCGATATGAAACATTTTTTGTCTAATATCTCGCTGGTTAGTATACCTTCTTGTTGTTGTATATTAGTATGCCAAACTATTGGTGGGATTTGGGAAGGAACTCAGTTAACATTTTCCACAAGATACATCCTCCTTGATAAGTGAACGCAGTCATTATCTTCTTTATACAACTTCCATAAACTGCTTAACGTGTAGAGTGTGGTTTTCTTAATCTATAACTTAGTCATGAGAGAGTTCCTTTCACGCAATATAAATTTTCCAGAACAAAGAAAAAGATCATTTAAGTTAGGCATGGGCATAATATCCGTAACCCGAAATACGAACCGAACCCGAACCGAAAAACCCGATCCGTATCCGGTCCAAAATGTAAGGTAGGCCTGGACGTTCGGGTATCCGTTTGCATTCGGGTCGGGTTTTTCGGGTTTTCGGATTTTCGTGTTTACGCTTCTAGGTCTCATACTAAAATTTTATTAGTACGGGTCGGGTTCGGAAAATAACACTTTGGGTTCGGTTCAAAATTGTATTGCATCATAAAACCCATAAAGTAATCATATATCGTACGGATTCGGGTTATATCGGTTCGGTTCGGATATAACCAAAGTAAAAAACAAAATTTTTGAAGTAAAACATAAAGAAAAACATCTAAATTAAATAAAAATTAATCTATCACATATAAAATAACAATAAAATGTTAAATCAAACATGAAAACAAACATCATTTGTAAACAATATGTATTGCCTTATAGAGAGTAGACTTTTTATTTCAATGAACAAATTATAAAATACTTATTTATACCTAATTGTGTACTTAAAGTATTTATTAGAATTTTAATATTTATTATTATATATAATATTACCACAAATGTTAAATTTAATAATTGGAATACTTATATATATTTCAAAATATTTATATTGACTATTAATTTCATATTTTTCGGGTTACCCGTTCGGGTTTGGTTAATAACACTTCGGGTTCGGATATTTTTTGTACCATCCTACAAGACCCGTTCGAGTATTTTTACGTTTCGGGTCGGATAACGGATCGGGTTTTTCGGTTCGGATTCGGTTCGGATTTCGGGTTCCGGATTTTATGTCCAGGCCTATTGTAAGGTGGTACAAAACATATCCGAACCCGAAGTATTATTAACCGAACCCGAACGGGTAACCCGAAAAATCGAAAAAAAAACGAAAAATCCGAAAAAATATCCGAAAAAACCGATCTGAATGTCCAAAATAATATACAATATAATTATATGAAACATGAATATACACTTCAAATATTCAATTTCATATTTATTTTGATATGTTATCTAACGATAAGTATTTAAAATTTAAATAACTACCTTAAATACTTAATTATATATAAATAAATATATATTTCTTATGTTTTACTTTTAAATTTTAGATTTTATTTCGGGTATATCCGAACCGATCCGATATAACCCGAATCCGAATGATATATGATTACTTTATGGGTTCTATGATGTGATACAAAACTGATCCGAACCCGATGTGTTATATCCGAACCCGACCCGTACTTGCAAATTTACTAGAATGAAACCTATGAGGTGTTATAAAAAGAAGCGAAATCCGAAAAACCTGATCCGAACGCCAACGGGTATCCGAACGTCCATGCCTAATTTAAGTTATGACTAAATGTTTGAGCAAAACTTAAATTATATATAATGTTCAAAAACTTAAATTTTATATATGTACTATTTTGTACGTTACTACTGGTTCAACGGGAATTCCGGTTCAGTTCCTTTTAGATTATCACTCGTAATATAGGCTATAGCTGATGGCTTTGGTGGATGAAAATTGAACTGTATGAAAGTGGTGTTGGAAAACACGATAATGTAATATTATGTGATATGGAGAGATGCTATCATGTTATCCTAAACCCTCAATTCTCAGCCGCAAACACAACAATGTAATAATGACTCCACTCAAGAATAATAAACTCATACACGTCATCGTGATAGAAGAAATAGCATTTAACCACGCATCACTTGCCAATTTGTTGATACTCCATAACCGTTGTTTAA
Organism: Brassica carinata; assembly: GCA_016771965.1. Taxonomy (NCBI): domain Eukaryota; kingdom Viridiplantae; phylum Streptophyta; class Magnoliopsida; order Brassicales; family Brassicaceae; genus Brassica; species Brassica carinata. The sequence continues at coordinate 472,830 of JAAMPC010001253.1, read as the reverse complement.
CAATGGAGGAGTAGGACGAGGCACTCATGGTGATATCCAAGAGGAATAGAGGATGTGGTGGAGATTCGAAACAGAAGAGCCTGAGTTGATAATTACCGTTTGGTTAAATTTATCACATCACTCACTAGTCACTATTCAAAGCGTAACATCAACACATGTGGAGGCTTTAAGATCAGATTTAAGTTATGCCAAATAGAACATAACAAAAGCTCACCACAGTTACCATCTGCGTGTATGAAAAATGTTCAACAGAAGATCTCACGCTATATTTGAAAGCTTATTGCCACTTGCCATTTGTATGTTTGTGATAATGGTACTGAATATTGATAGGGAAATGTCTCTATCAGTGAATTATTATTATTGTAGGCGAGGTTTACCACAGCTGCCACAATTAGTATTAACTTTGTCGAAATGTGATATGATTCGTGCGCAAGGTTATCACAATTTGCTTATCACAAAAGATATTTTGTAAAATATTCGGAAACATTGAACGTTGCCTGATTCCTAAACGACGACTCCATAAGATAATGATCACTTTTTATATATAAAGTGGATCCAACGGTTGAGAAATAGCAAGTACTAGCAAAACAACATAAATATATATAATGTAGCTTTAATTAAACGTGGGGTGATATGTCTGTAAATAAATATTAAATAACTCTTCAATTATTTTCTTTTCGAGTTTGTGGGGCGTGGAGACGATAATTGAATTTGTTTCTATCTATCTAAATCGTGTGGTTTAGTATTTTGGATGTTCTCTTACCCCTTTTTTACGACCGTTAATAACATCACACTAATATGTAAAACTACATGGTGGCAAAATCATGTTTTCATAGATTGGTTTCATTCACATAACATAACACATTCCTAGCCTCTTGGGCACAAAAGATTAGAAAACAGCATTAGTAAGCTAAAAAAAAGGTGGTAAGTTAAGTACACGCTAACAGGACAATTAAATAGCATATACCAAGATTTGGTTTTGGTGACAGTGAGTTATGAAACACCATTATTAATTATAGTGAAAATATCTCACACCTACCAGCTACGGTGGATGTGACGTGTCTATTAAGTTACATTCGAACCATAGATTAGAGATGATCGAATAGAAAAACTAAAAAGAAACAAATAGACAGATCTATTGCGTCTCTTCATAGATGAATGAGCCAGCCAAATAGGATCAACAAAATATCAAGCTGAGTATTACTAAATGAAAGGGCTAGTTATACGAAAACGTTTAGATGTCATTTCAATCGGCTAGTTGCAAAGAATACTGGTCCAATAATTTTATTTTTGAATGGACTACTACCAAATGTCAAAAAGTGAAGATTGTTTATGTGCCAGGTCATTCACCCAGAACGTAACTTGTTTTAATCTTTCTCGTTTGATCCATTCTTTCTACCGCCCCTTAATTAGATCCATAACTGATGTTGCTCGTCAAGAAGTAACTGGATAACTTCTAATTTCAATGCAGTTATCAACTAAGAACATTGGGATGAGAGATTATGTTTTTCCCGTTTATAGGAATGGGTTTCTACGCCTAGGAAGTCAAGGAAGTTGTGTTGGTCTTTCCCTGGTTCCTTGTTGTCCTACGAGAAGAGTTGTTGTGATTTTACGGTTTAGAGCATATGCTCTTAGTAATGTGCAGAATGATATAGAAATAAAAGCCCATTTAATTTGATGGTAAAATAATACTGGCCCGTTAGTCCCCATTCAGGCCCATTAGCATATCACGAAAAAAAAGACAAAAACCATCTTCAACGAAGAAACAGAACACACTTGGAATTGAGATCGATTTGGACTCTTGTCTGTAAACTTTGATTGCCGCGAAGATTACACAATTCGATATCATAGAACGTCGAGAGAGATCTTAGAAGAGTGAAAGTTTCTGACTTTTCTTCGGGAATCTTGATTCAGAGGGTGTGAGATCGAGCTCCGTGTGAGATGAATCCTTAAGAAAGAAAGAAGAAAGATGCGTAGAGAGATCTCGTTTTTGTTACAGCCCAGGTGCCTTCTTCTCCTCGTCGCCCTAACGGTCTTCCTCATCTTCGCTCTCTTCAACACCGGCAAGGTACACGATTTTTCATGTTGGATCTGTTTGAAACCTCTTTGTGTTTAAATATTGAAAACAAGATTTTATGAGAGATCTGGATTCTCTGAAACCCTTTTTGTGAAGTTGGTATCTTTTGGTTCAGCACATTGAAAGTGTTTAAGTGAGTTAGGCTTATTAGTGTGTCTTGCTCTTATGCATTTGGTTTAACCTCAAAAGAAACATAATCGAGTGATGTAAGTGGCAAAAGACTCCATGGCTCATGCTTTGGATTCATCTAATGATGATGATTCGATTATTCGTGTGTGTGTGCTGGCTAGTGTTCTGGATATAGTTTTTTTTTATATGTACCTGACTTGGTTGCTCTCTTGATTGCTTTATAAGGAGGAGGACAAGCAAGTAATCCAGGATTTTGAAACCACACACAGAGTGTTTCTCGATGTTGATATCGACGGCCAACGCTTAGGTAAAAAAGAAAACAAGTTTGCCTCTTCACTCTTCTTGAACTGAACCTAGTTTTTAATTGCCGTCTTGTACATGAGCTTTTGTGATCTCTTCTTTGCCATATGCTTTCCTTCATAGTTTGTTGATTCCGCTCTCTGTGTTACAGGCAGGATCGTTATTGGATTATATGGCACTGTTGTACCCAAAACCGTAGGTATGTGTCTTCATTATCTTGACTGCAAATCTCAGGATTCTGTTAAAACTGTTTAAATAGTTTCTGATGGTAGAGTTCTTTGTTTTTTTTTTTTTGCAGAAAACTTCAGGGCATTATGCACAGGTTTGTACTTAAATGATTGTGTGTTATCTTTGGATTGGTTGCTTCAGATTCTGATTAAAATGGACATCTGAAACGCCATCTTAGGAGAGAAGGGAAAAAGTTCAAGCGGGAAGCCACTACACTACAAAGGAACACCGTTTCACAGGATAATATCTGGATTCGTAATCCAAGGAGGAGACATCATCCATGGTGATGGCAAAGGGAGTGAGTCAATCTATGGTGGTACTTTCCCTGACGAAAACTTCAAGATCAAGCATTCACATGCAGGTCCGCTTATTATACTCAAAACTTATGAAAGTGAGTTTTTATGTATCCTTGTAGTTTATCAAAACTTTGTTATTTGTAGGTGTTGTAGCGATGGCTAATACAGGACCTGATTCTAACGGCTCGCAGTTCTTTATCACTACTGTCAAGGCTAGCTGGTACACTCTAGTTTCATTTGAACCATCTAGTTTTCATTCATGAGTTTTCAGTGTGTAACTAACTATATGTGAAATCTTGTGTGTGCACAGGTTGGAAGGGGAACATGTTGTGTTTGGGAAGGTGATACAAGGGATGGACAATGTGTTCGCCATTGAAGGTGGAGCCGGTACTTACAGTGGGAAACCAAGGAAGAAAGTTGTGATTGCTGATTCTGGAGAGATCCCTAAAGACAAATGGGATGAAGAAAGATGACAACAACATAAAAGCTTACACATCTCGTCTCAGCAAAATCTTGGCTCTGTTCCTATGAGATCCTCTCTCTCTTTTTTATTTATAGTTTTGCAGATGTGATGATCTGAATTATGAACACAATGCCAATGTAGTTAGTGTTTTTTTTTTAAAGCTGGACGCATCTTGTACCTCTTCTTCACTTCAGTTTTTTTCTCATATATTTCAGTAGACTTTATTTATATATATATGATTTTTAGCTCAGTCTACTGTTATGTAGATATTTGAAATTTTTTTCATTCCACAAAGATAGATTTTCTAGTGTTTTCACACATATTAAGAAAATACATTAAATCATTATAATAAATGTATCTTTTTTTATAATTTTCGAGTTTCAATAAATTTTAACCAATAGTAATTCAATAAAATGAATTAATTTTATTGAAATTTACGAATTTTTTATAGAAAACACAAAATTTTTATTTTTATGAAACACATTTTTTTTCTAAAACATCTATCCTAGTGAAACGGAGAGAATTCTGATTGTGATGAGCTGAATTATGGTAGACATGATAATTAATTAATTACCGAAAAACATTTTCAGCTTGTTGAATTAATTAAACTCAACAAAGATTATAACCTCAGGTGTTGTCGCTAGTTACATACACTTAATTTCAACCTCTAACACTCAAATCAGTACCTAACATTTCACAATTTCTAAACTTAATATTTTCTAGTTATCAAATAACAATATTGAAAAAAAAAAACTACAAATATGAAAGGATGGTATGGTGAAATAGATAATTCCAAAGAAGAAAAGACCACACAAGTAAGTTGCAAAAAAAAAAAAGACCACACAAGTATTGAGCAACAAGTCAAAGCCGAACTACTGAATAACTTTAGAAGACAAGCCACCAAATGTTAGAAACAAAACCTCCAAATAATAAACTACAAAGGCGACACTAATCAATTAAAATCATAAACACATGAAATGCTATTATCTACTTACGTACACCTCATCAAACCTCATGTATGGGCTATTGTTATCCACACATCTGTGGAGACATGGTTACGTCCTCTCAATGCGTGTGTGATTGTTTTTGTTGATATGCCTTGAATCTGGATGTTACATGTAGGCGATGGATGTTACATCATGTACATCATACCGACTCGGTTGCATCAAGAGCGTTGCATCAAGTTATTATGGATGTTACATCTGATCGTGGGTTTAAGCCCATGAGTCCGTTTAGTCTAGGGTTTTAGATGCGAGATGTTACTATATATATCTTGTATTCGAAGTAACCCTAAACTTGCACTCTATAAACTCAATATCGCCTCCAATAATAAGATCTCTTTGCCCGTGGACGTAGCCAAGTTGGTGAACCACGCAATCTCGCGGTCGTTGTTACATCGCTTTTATTCATCCGTTTCCGCATCTGTTTCTTCTCACAATTGTTACAACAAACTGGTATCAGAGCTTCGGGTTGTGATCTAGTGAGAAGATGTCTGGAATAAGAGCAAAGATCGACAAGTTTGATGGGAGAAATAGCTTCAGTCTTTGGCAGATTAAGATGCAGGCGTTGTTGAAGCAACAAGGCATTTGGGGACCATTGTCAGAGAAGAAATCTGAAGCAGCTGATTTGGAGACTCTGAAGAGAAGGCGTTCTCAACAATTTTGTTGTGTCTAGCGACGAGATCATCATCGAAGTGTCGGATGAGAAAACTGCCGCTAGTTTGTGGCGAAGTCGGAGAGCTTGTACATGACAAAATCTCTAACTAACAAGCTACTGGCAACGCCTCTTTGCCTTCGCGTATGGAAGAAGGTATTGAGCCACGACCATCTTGACAGTTAAATTCGATATTACCGAGCTGCGTAACATCGATGTTAAGGTGGAGGATGAAGACGCTGCTCTAATCCTGTTGGTATCTTTTCCGAACTCTTTTGAGAACTTCGTGCAATCGCTCATTGTTGGCAAAGATACAGTGAGACCGAAGAAGTTAGGTCGGCGCTCACGCCGGGAATTACGCCATAAGGCATCCAGTTCGGGACGCACAATCAAGCTTCGGATTGTTTATCGGTGGTGTGAAGGGACATGGGAACAAAAGGAAGTCGAAAGACAGAAAATCGTTTCCAAGAGGTCCTAAGCCAACTGATATTTGCAACTATTGCAAAGAGAAGGGACATTGGAAGTCGACCGTCCCAAGAAGAAGAAGGAGCAACAGTCGGATCTGCTGCAGAGTCGAGGATGAAGCCAAGTCCGATAGTGACATCGCTCTTGTTGTGCGGACACACACACTCTTCTCGATGTGTGGGTTCTGGATACAGAGCATCCTACCATATGACACGAGGAGAGTGGTTTTGAAGTACACAAAGGTACTTGACGGCAAGATTAAGATGGCAAATGATTTTGTCCGCAAGATTGTTGGGATCGGCTCAATCAAGCTCGGGACACATGATGGTAGATTCGCACATTGAACGAGGTTAGGCATGTTCCATCAATGACAAAGAATTTGATATCCATGAGTCTTCCGGACGTAGAGGGTTCAAATATTCGGTGGTGATGGAGTTCAATGTCCGCAAGGGTTCGATGTGGTTCGAAGGGTTTCATGAAAGATACTCTATATTTGCTGAAGGGTACTACCGCTACAGTTCAGCATATGTTGCATCACCAGAGATCTCGGAGGAAGATATGACTAAGTTGTGGCATATGAGGCTTGGACATATGGGTGAACGTGGGATGCAACTTCGCCGGCAAGGTCTTCTCTCGTGGTCACAAGTCCAAGAGTCTAGAGTTCGTGAGCACCGCGATTTGGGAAGCTGCATCGAAAAAGCTTTCGCAAGGTAATTCATAGAACAAAAGGCACACTCGATTACATCCATTCAGACTGTTGGGGTCCATCCAGAGTAGAGTCACTGAAAGGTCACAGATATTTTGTGTCTATAATTGATGATTATTCAAGGAAGACTTGAATAATTTTATGAAGCACAAAAGTGAAGCGCTCAAGAGCTTCAAGGAGTGGAAAATATTGGTGGAGAATCAAACAGAGAAGAAGGTGAAGCGACTTCAGATCGATAACGGTCTTGAATTCTCGCCGCCAGAGTTCAATCAGTTTTGTAAGGATGCGGGATTGCAAGGCATCTTACGGTGAGAAACACCACAACAAAATGGTGTAGCGAACGAATGAACCAGACATTGTTAGAGAGAGCAAGGTGCATGCTCGAATGCTGGTCCGAGAAGCGGTTTTGGGCTGAAGCGATCAACACGGCTTGTTACTTGATAAATCTCGGTCCCCACACGGGCATCGAGTGCGGGATACCTTCCGGTGTGGTCAGGTAGATCTACTGATTATTCACTTCTAAGAGTGTTTGGTTGCACCGTTTACTATCATGTAAGTGAAGGTAAACTAGAGCCGAGCAAGGAAGGGAGTTTTATGGGCTACGGCGATGGAGTCAAGGATACAGTCCGGTCTCCATCGAAAACCGAAAGTGATTCTAAGCAGAATGTTGTTTTCGATGAAACATCTATGGTTAAGCTCATGGTCCAGTTCTGAAGCGAGAAAGGTAGCACCGATAAACAGTGGAGCCGCGAGATGATCATGACGTGATCAATGTGCATGAACACACGTAAAATCAAGAGGAGCGTAGAAGAAGTTCAGTTGGAGTCTACGGAGACTCAATCGCCTGATGCTACGAAGCATAGCATCGCGAAGGATCGACCAAGAAGGGTTGATGTCAGGCCACCAGAGAGATATCGTTTTGATGATATGGTGGGTTATGCACTTCAGGTTGCAGAGGAAGTGGATACGTATGAACCATCCACTTACATGGAAGCTGTTTCTTGTCCGAGTATGAGAAATGGCATGCAGCAATGGGAGACGAAATGGAGTCTCATGAGAAGAATCATACATGGGATTTGGTCACATTACCACCGTGGAGAAGAGTTGTTACATGCAAGTGGATCTACAAGATTAAGGATGGAGCATCACGACGTAAGGAGTTAAGTATAAATCTCGGTTGTTGCAAGAGGTTTTAGTCGAGAGAGGGAGTAGACTACAATGAGATATTTTCACCGGTGGTCGACATACTTCCATCGAGTGTTGCTAGCTGGTAGCACATCGACTGGAGCTTGAGCAACTCGATGTGAAGACTGCGTTTCTTCATGGAGAGCTTGAGGAGGAGATATACATGACTCACCGGATGGTTTCCGAAGTTCCTGGAAAAGAAGACTATGTGTAAGCTTCGAAGTCCCTTTATGGACTTAAGCAGTCTCCCGCACAATGGTACAAGAGATTCGACACTATATGATCAAGTTGGGCTACATCAAAAGTCCTTATGATTGTTGTGTCTACATGAGAAAATTGAAAGATGACACATTCATCTATTTGGTGCTCTATGTGAATGACATGCTGATAGGCTGCAGAGAAGATGTGTGACATCAAGAAGTCAAGGAGCTTCGAGTTCCGAATTTGAGATGAAGGATTTGGGTGCAGCAAAGAAGATTCTGGGATGGAGACCTTTAGAGATAGGAGAAGAAGAAGTTGTTCTTGTCACGTAAGGTCTACATTAATAAGATGTTGACAAGGTTCAAATGTCTTCATGTAAACCTATTAGTACTGCGGTGCATCAAATCTTCATCTTACCATGTATGAGGTTCACCAAGAAGAGACAGAGTATATGTCTCGAAGTTCCTTATGCTACCGTAGGAAGCTTGATGTATGCAATGGTTCCGCGACAAGACCGATCCGCACACGCAATGTGGTTAGCAGGTTTATGGGACAACCCGGAAGGAGCATTGGGCAGTTGTAAAGCGGATTTTCTGGTATCCGAAGGGTACATCGATGTTGGTCTCATCTATGGATGCATAACCGCGATTGGTAACAGCTTTTCTCGATTCGATTATGCCGGAGATGTGGACAGCGAAGATATATAACCGTTATGTGTTCACCTTACGCTCTGGTTACTGGAAGGCGACTTTACGCCTACATGACATTGTCTACTACTAAGGCGAGTATATGGCGCCAATGTAAGCTGGCGAAGGAATATGGCTTAGAGGATTGGTTAATGATCTCGGTTTGCATCAAGATCAGGCTACCGTGGTATTGTGACAGTTTGAAGCGATATATGCTTAACCAAGGATCAGGTTCATCATGAGAGAACGAAGCATATTGATGTGAGGTATCACTTCGAGAGATGAGAAGCTTAATGAAGTGAAGAAAGTAGAACCGCAGATAATCCCGCCGACATGTTCACAAAGTCGGTTCCTCACAGCAAGTTTAAGCATTGCTTAGACTTGCTAAACATCTCAAACCGTTAGTATGGCCCTAAGGAGCATATGGCCCGGCGGCATCCGGTCCAGCGACATCCGGTCCGCAGGACATCTGGTCCGCAGGACATCTGGTCCGCAGGACATCTGGTCCGCAGGACATCTGGTCCGTAGGACGCCTAGTCTATTGGGACATCTGGCTGATAACGAACGCCCGGCTCTAGTTGAGCATCCGCCGTTAAATGGCGCCTGTTCGCTTAAGCAAAGACATCCGGTCCGGCGACATCCGAGGCAAAGAGAGCGATGGTACATCTAGCGATAAAAGCGCATCTGGTACATTTGGCACTTGAAGGTGCATCCGTACATCTGTTATTGAGAGGATTCAAGTCAAGGTGGAGAATTGTTGATATGCCTTGAATCCGGATGTTACATCAGCGATGGATGTTACATCATGTACATCATACCGACTTCGGTTGCATCAAGAGCGTTGCATCAAGTTATTATGGATGTTACATCGATCGTGGGCTTAAGCCCATGAGTCCGTTTAGTCTAGGGTTTTAGATGCGAGATGTTACTATATATATCTTGTATTCGAAGTAACCATAAACTTGCACTCTGTAAACTCAATATCGCCTCCAATAATAAGATCTCTCTTTGCCCGTGGACGTAGCCAAGTTGGTGAATCACGTTAAATCTTTGTGTCGTTGTTACATCGTTTTTATTCATCTGTTTCCGCATCTGTTTCTTCTCACAATTGTTACAACAGTTTTAATATATAGCTTTTGATTGATTTAGATCTTCAGTGTTTGTTTGCTTTTACACTTAAACTCGTTACATAATAGGGTCTTTTTCTGAGGAATGAAAGTACAACGTTGAGTATTTTCATTTGTTAATCATAAAGGCTATCAGAAAGAGAATTTCGTTTAGATTTTGGTATACTTGTGTTTATAAACCTGTGTTTGAAACTATTGAAATAATGATAAAATCACATTTATTCCAGAAGTTGATTAAATACTTCTTAAATCAAACGAGATACTCGGATCCAGAGAGATCGAATTAGATTGAATCTATGTCGGTACAGAACAAAAATGAGCATGAAAGTGTTTGTATTGTCGAGCTTATGCGTCCATAACTTCAGATGTTAGTGTTTTGGCTTCTTATATTATTGCAGCCGAATAATAACAGGTAGGGGTCCATGCAAACTCATGTCTATGTATAATAATCATAATATATATAATCCATCTAAATTCATGCATTATCTAGAAAACCATACGCACATGTACGTATGGCATGATACAATTAATGGTGTGAATTGCTCGACTTATTATAGCCTACATGTTATGGACAATTTCATCGTAAAACTATAAACTTCGGGACTGCAAAAATTCTTCTTGAATTGTCTAGCGGCTATCACCGTATCTTTAGGTTATCATTCTGTGAACCTTTTATTTACCGACACCAAAATATTATATGATTATTTGAAAACAGTGTGAATCAGGCTAATTAACTTGTAACCCGAGTTGCATAAAAGTTGATCATGGTTAAAATTGGGTTATATACAGACGCTGACTTTTAGATGAATATTTAGGAACCTCCATATGAATACTTCATATTTTTATTCATATCTGAACGTCATCATCTAGTGGATAAAACCTAGACGTTTCAACTAAAAAGAGCAAAGACTTAAAAAAGAAGAAGCAAAGACTTGAGTTCCATTGTTTTGTTGGAACTCAAGTTGAAGTTTCTTACTATTGCTTCATTTGTCCAACCCAAAAATATATGTAAGTTTTTTTGAAACAGTTTGGTTACTGTCTTCCTACATGAAGTTTCGTTATTCAATATATATTTATATAAATTATCTCGTGTCTCATTCCTTAGCTTCCACGCAAAGGGTCACTTGAGCTTTTGAGTAACACAAAATTGAAGAGACCAATGAAGGATGTAGGCATCGGATCCAGGCCTATTATTTGGGATCAGCTTCTCTCGATTCCCCGCGTCTTTCTTCTTTCGCTCCTTCACTTATATTCTCAATGTTCAGTTTAATTTAATCATCTTCCTTGTTAATAGATGTAAATAATTTATGCTTTGCTTAATTGTTTTTTGTTTAGCACTTGCTTTTTAACATTCTATAGTGTCAGTGTGGTTATATTTTTCATAATAACTAGGTATCTTTCTGCAACATGTACAGTAAAAAAATTTAAAATATTTTTTAACAGATAAATATAAATTATATTTTAAAATAAAATTTTATTAATATTGTAAATTTTCTTTTTCGTATCAATATTTTAATATAAATTTGATTTAATTAAACATAAAAATTATATTTAAGAATATGCATGTATATATTTGAAATTATAATCTTTGATAAATTTTTCTATCTATTTATTTTAATTAAATATATTAAATAAATTTGTAAAGTTGCATAATTACCAAAAATTAAAATTAAACAATATTTATAAAATTTGTAGATATATAAGAAAATAATGATTTTACGATTAAATTTTTATAATTTTCTAAGAAAATTGTATACATTTTTGAAAATTTTAGTAATAAAATTGTATAATTTAAAAATATATAATTAAATTATATTTCGAAATTTATAATGTCATATTTGAATATATTTATTTTAATTAAATATATTAAATAAATTTGTAAAGTTGCATAATTACCAAAAATTAAAATTAAACAATATTTATAAAATTTGTAGATATATAAGAAAATAATGATTTTACGATTAAATTTTTATAATTTTCTAAGAAAATTGTATACATTTTGAAAATTTTAGTAATAAAATTGTATAATTTAAAATATATAATTAAATTATATTTCGAAATTTATAATGTCATATTTGTTTTGTGAAATTGATTGTAGAAATGACATGTGGTAAAATCATTTTGCGCCTTGGGGATAACGCATTAGTTTAGTTATATTTTTGTTTATCACTTGCTATTGTGTCAGTGTGGTTATATTTTTCATAATAACTAGGTATCTTTCTCAAGAACATGTACAAGAAAAAATTTAAAATATTTTTAACAGATAAATATAAATTATATTTTAAAATAAAATTTTATTAATATTGTAAATTTTCTTTTTCAGATCAATATTTTAATATAAATTTGATTTAATTAAACATAAAAATTATATTCTTTTTATTTATAATATTTCTATTTTAAAAATATTTTTATATTTATTTCTCCGTATGACCGTAGTAAATCTTGGTGGAAACCAGTTTTTTATTTAAGATATTCGAAGCGGTTTGAAGCGATTATAACGTTTTTTGTGATTATTGCAAAACACCAAGAACTGCTACTGATCACAAAAGATGTGTTTACGGGTGGTAGCTCATAAATTAGACAGCCTCTAAACTCTAAAGTCTCAAATAGTATGAATATGAAGAAAAAGGATTAACACACATAGAAGGCAAGAAAATATTTAAAACAGATGATGTAAGAATTTTTAAACGGTTGATAACCACAAGATGATGGTGTGTGATTTGTGGACTGTAGTTGATAGAATTTGCATTTAATATATTTCTTGGATGTTTATGTTTACAAACTTTTCCATACTGAGCCTAATTTTGTAGGCCAGATTTGGAATTGAGTTTTTATGGATCTGAAACTGTTGAATTTACTCACATTGCATATCTTATCTGTAAACACACACACATCACAGGATCCAAATCCTCTAATGGATCTCTTTAGTATTTGTGAAGTGATAATGAATTTAAAATAATTGGACGGCCTATAAAGTTGCGTAAGTTAAAATTAGTTTCTTGGGTCTCGAAACAATCCTTACCAAAGCCCAACTCAACCAAAAGCTTATCTTTGAGTCTTACTTAACCTACTTTCGAGAGAGCACAAAAGCTCTCGTAGCTCAGTTGGTTAGAGCACCCGTTTAGTAAGCGGGAGGTCTTGAGTTCGACTCTCAACGAGAGCATTTTTGTTATTTCCCACTTCTATCGTTTTTGACCGGAGAAAACAAAAGTGTAACACTTTCACCACGAGAGGAAATGGTCGTTGTGGATGGGAAGGCTTTAATTTTATCTGAATTTGAAGACTTTTAATTTTAAGCCTTTATTCTCTACCTAACTCACCGTTTAATGCGCTCCATCATTTAACATTTTCCCCAGGAGGTAAAAGATGAATAAAGTCTGATGGTCGTTCTTTTAAATATTTAAGACACTACAAGAATAACATTGTCTTGTTAGTGTAAACTGACTACATCTTTTTATCTTTAACGTATATATCATGACATATTTTCTTGTAGAATCATCAATCTCGTAAGCATAATATACAAACCACAGTTCTGTTAGGAGATATCTACATTTTCTTCTTTTTTTTTGTGAATTATGTTTATTTAATTTAAAGTCGAAGAATCTTTTAAATAGTCGACACCATATATAGTTATATACTAATGTCTTAGATATTTTTCGTATTGTTTTTGGAAATATGGTGATAGACTGATAGTGAAACTCTTGTTAAATTATACTTTGCAATTAGGTCGACTGAAAAACACTTTCATTTGATAAAGACATTGTACCAACACACACGTTGTATGCACTGTATTGATATTACAAATGATGAAATTAACGAAAGGTAACAATGAACAGAAACATGCACTAATATTAATAATACCCTTTCAATCGTTCTCAGGCTTCTCATCCTTACATAGCTTATCTACTTCCTTGAAAGGTCAAATCTCTTGTGAATAGCCAAAGTCATTTGTCAAGCATGGGTTTGGCTCTATACGTTGTTCTTAGTTTCACTTTATCCAAATGATTTCAGTTAGGAAACACTAAAATCCCAAAGTATGTAACAATATAAAATTTCCACATCTTATAGTATCCTAGCATGAATTCTATGGTATATAAATACTAACAACTATTATATGAATTTAACTGATTGTTGAATTTATGAACCATGTAATGTAAGATTTATACCAATAAAAATATGAAATTAGACAAAAACACTAGTGTCTATAAAAAATGAAATTAGACAAAATACCAATATGTAAAAACTTGTTAATATTACAGCTTTCAATAATTTTCATGATATTTTTCATTAACATTTCATATAATCTCAGTTCATTTCCAAACTACCAAATTCCAAAACACTAGTGTTTAAACCCAAGAAGTCATAACCAACAACGCTACCACTAATGTCGCTTGAAGAATAGCTGCTACTACTACTGTCCTCGACTTGACATTTAACAATATCGCAGCTACACTCCTTGCCGTTTCCCAACCCAAAACGGCATGCAGTGCACTTAAACTTCTCTTTCCCGAACCGGAGTCTGGTCTCATCATGGTGCTGTTGGTCTTGCCATGGCGGGCTGATTCTAAGCTCAAGATTCAAATCTAAGCACCTTTCTTCGACAACAGAATACTCAACTCTCTCTTTTTTGCAAATCATTCCTTCCTGATTATTTCTCTCATCCCCACAACTTTCCCTTTTCTCCAACTGACGACTGAAAGAGAGAAACTTTACAAGCGGGTCCTCTGTTTCTCTAGACTTAGGAGAATCTCGAGGAGCTTTGGTCTCGTTGATCGGCCGATGAGTCGTGGGATCAATCCCTCCTCTCAAAAGCTTCCTCTTCACGTGTGTATTCCAGTAGTTTTTAATCTCGTTATCTGTTCTTCCCGGTAATCTCGTCGCAATAAGAGACCACCTAAGATGAAAAAAAAACAGAGCATAAGAAACAGAGTATTATCAAGAAAAAACAGAGGATCTTGTTTTGAAGGGTTTCTGTTATGATTCTCACTTGTTCCCGAGGAGGCTATGGAGTTTGATGATGAGGTCATCTTCTTCGAGGGTGAAGTTACCCCTCTTGAGATCAGGACGGAGATAGTTGATCCACCGAAGACGGCAGCTTTTGCCGCAGCGGAGAAGACCGGCGGATCTTGGAAGAGAACGCCAACAGCCTTCCCCGTGAGATTTGATGTAAGAGACGAGCTTATCGTCTTCTTCTTTGGTCCAAGCTCCTTTGTTCGTGTGGTCTTTCTCGCAGCAAGGAGACCTCCCCATATCTTCTTCTTCTTCTTCTGATTCTTGTGACGATGAAGTTAGAGTTTTATGGAGAGATGCTGTTTAAGAGAGAGAGAGATAGGGAGAGGTTGGAGGAGGAAGGTGAGAAAGCCTAAATTGTTTCTAGAAGAGAGTTGGTAAGACACGTTTGAAGGCAGTGGCTTGTGGGCTCCGTTCATTTTGCTTAAATTTAATAAAATTGAATTTGTAATTGTAATAGTATTGTTTTTGTTTTATCTTTTGATCAAAACTATTAAACTGCATTATTCAGACGATATTCTTAAAGATGTCAATGTGAAACAGTGAAAACGCTATTCCTCAAACTGAGTCCAACTGTACTTAGCCTAGTAGTTGTGTGAAACCATAATTATATAACGTATAGACACGTTCGAGTTTCAATGGCGACATGCCTTTTTTGTTGTACTTGAATATTCCTAGAGTTTTGTATTATTGTTAACGAGAAACTGCAGACCAAAACATATATTTTATAGGTTTTTGAATTTGAATCAAATACATTTGTATAAACTGTTACGATGTTACATCTTTCAGAGGGGTTTACCACTTCACATTTCCACATGTTTACCACTTGATTCGGTCTAAAAATGTAAACGTAGACTACCACAACTCACAAGACAATGTGATACTGTATTGTGCATGAGATATTAAGAATAAAGCAGATTTGATTATAAAAGCAATATTTTGAAAGAATGGTATTGGAACAAAGCATGATGGTTTCGTACTGCATAGAATCATGGGCATTTATCTTACAATAATGAGAAAATAATAGCTGTCTTTGTGAGTTTGGTAAGGAAGTTTTGCAAGGAGCATCCAAAGTAGAATATTCAAATCAATAGCTTAAAGATGTTAGTTAACATTTTCAAAAAAGAAAAAAAAACATGTTAGTGATGTCTTTAAGAATTACTCGGACTGTTTTTAGGAATTTGAATTAATATATACATTTTAAAGCTCCGTTTGTTTTTTAACAAAAGTAATTAATGACAATACAATCAGCAAGTAAAATCTTAAAAACAACTACATTTACTTGTGACTAGCTCCGATTCAGGAGTTCCTACAATGTACAAATTTCTGGAAAACCTTGCCCTTCCTGAATATTTGAAAAAGAATAAAGCAAAAGTAAACTAAAAATTATATCTACAAAAACTTAAATATGTCAAGAAAAATAGCGTGGAAGGTGAAGCCTCACGTGGAGTTTGTAGTAATGTGAAGACAAAGTATAGAGTGGATTTCTACCTGCTTTCTTGGTTTCTCCTTTAATGATTTGCCCTAACAAGCACCTTTTTTTTAGTGTTATCAAAAAAAAAAACAAGCACCTTTTTATTCTCCCAACTACCAAATATAAATCCTTGAATTATTTTCTCGTCATTAATTCTAGCTTTCCTAAAATTGTAACGTCCACCTAATTCTTAGAAAACATTAAAAAAAATTTATAGAAAACATGGTTTCTTGACAAATGCTTTTGGCAAACCAAACATGGAATAAATCATTGTATTGAAACTCTATCATATAGTCTGATATAATCGGTTTGCTACAGTTATTTGTAAATACTCGTGACCATTCTTTTTGTCTTCACCAGAGCAGATATTAAAAGACACTGCCTTCTTAATTGTATAAATTTGCTATTTAGTAGTATATCATTGTATTAGTGTTGAAGTTCTCGTGACAATATATGTATCCAAGTTGCTCAGTGAGTGGGAATGTTTTTATAGACCAAATATTAGTTGTTAATTTAAGAATCCGATTGGTTCGTTAAACAAGCGAACGGTTCTTAGAATACCCATACAATATTCAACCTACAAAATAAATATATCAATCAATGTATCATATGATTTATTAGTTTTTACAATTTGTTTAACCGGTAAATTTTGTCCAGTGTGTAAATCAGGTTTACAAGTATTATAAACGAACAAACATTCTTGACCTTTTTTTTAAAATAGCCATCTTTTGGTAATAAGTATCAGTAAAACATATCAATGATAAATTTGGTTTTTTAAATTGTTTGGAGATGTCTTTTAGAAAAGGAAAGTAGCTTTATTGGTAAGAGTTTGTTGGATACCTGAAAGACAATCTTAAAGAGTTTGGTAGATTTCATGGTGTACATTTACTCTGAACTGCTACCGACACAATAGAGTATTTAATTTACTAACAATAAAGAAATTGGATAGAGTATACATGTGATTTGTTGTCCACACACCAAACACACCTTGAAATAAATGTACATTTTACATATTACGACTTTAAAAATGTATACAAACCTAAAATGGGCACCAATACAGAGTGCAATCCTCAATAAAATTGGATTTTTTTAAAGATTATTCGTATGTTATCGTTAGGTTATAAATCTTCATATTCTATAAAAACAATTATTTTACTTAAGAACATAATTTATAATAAAAACAAAAATGGAATAAAGCTAGTTTGGTGACGCAAGAAAAAATAAACGCTTTACGTCCATGAGATGCCATCCGAGCCAATCTAGTGGGTGACTGTCAACCAACATTATTTCTTTACCGCTTCCTAATGAAAATACAAAAAACAAAGAAAAGGTTTTAAAGAAGCTTCCTACCGAACAAAACCTAACACGTTATGTTAGGTCGAGTTTCAGGTTATGCCCCCACTTTGTAGGTATCAACAGATCTTTGGTAGATATCCAACATATTCTGTTAATTATTTATATCATGTGTAACAAACGTTGCAATGAACAGTGACGCAGCCATAAATCACACGATCAATTTCAACCCCAAATGTTAATTTTAACTTTTTACTACAAAATAGTATGGTCGTCAATAAAAGAGTTTAGCATCTTTGGTATTGACCAACTTCTCGATATGTTATTTTCTACCGAGCAAAAGGGGAAACACTAAATAAAAAGGGCTGGTTATTAAAACAAATAATGGTTTAAATATGTAGTTGCTTCTTGCTCGGATCATATTCCAATATTTTACTCGGATGTAAACATTTAAATTTAAGAAACCAAATACAAACCGAGAGACAAAAATCGACATTGCCACAACATTTTTGAAATTGGTCTACTAAACGCAGAACATGAACCATTCAACGGAACCATATGATAGTGGTGGTAAAATACTCTCAGTTCTTCTTGTCACGAGCACACTTGACTTGCACGGCGAGCGTCTTGACAACGTTCTTACATGAATCCTTCTTGTCTTGCTGGAATGTGCTTTTGTTCACCGGTATCACACACTCTGCTTTTCCCAAACAATGCTGCACAAGTTTCTTTTGTTAGTTACTTCTATAACAAGCAACACATCATACAACAAGAAGAAACATAATCTGATATTTACCTTCTCAACGACTTGCTTTGAAACAGGAGCATTACAAGTACCAAGTGTAAAGTTTCCACAATCACCAATAGGGTTTCCAAAGCTAGCGAACTCAACGGCTGCGATCTTCTTATTGCCTGAGCACTTAAGAGTAGCCGTGAGACTCACGTTATCTGTGATGGCTTGGACCTCGTCTTGCTTCCTAATCCAGTGTTTAACACTTGGAGTGTAGTTTTCTCCAACGTAAGAACAAACAGTGTCTCTGTTGACGATGACAAAGTCTATAAGCTCAGGCTTCACGTTAGGCTCTTCCTCGAATATAACAAGAAGATTTTTCTTGGGCTTCAAGAATGATCTAGGGATGTGATATTCTATTTGCGTGGATTGGTTTAATGGATTCAAGAAAGACATCCAATATCTTCCAACGCCTTCTCCGTTCACCCAAATCAACCCTTTTCCCATTCCGTTCATGCGAATAGCTGCTGCGCTTTCACTCTCTGGTGCATCGAAGTAGGTCTGTAATGTTTCACATTCATTAGGTGACTAGACAATCTCTACATTACATTCTATATAGTCTGTTTTTTTTTTCATTACCTGGTACCATGTAAGTCCTGATGCTTTTCCAGAGAATTTCTCCCATTTGACTTTCTTCAAACCTTTCTCGGTTTGGATTCCGAGTCTCTCGCCTTCCATACCGACCTAAAGATTTGTAAAAATGAGGATCAAACAAAAAAAGATGTTTTCTCAATGTTTTAAATCAATTGAGAAATAATATATAAAAGATTGATTTCAAACCTTGTTCCCCCATTTGCTGCTTTCAGTGAGATCAAGTGTTCCAGAACTCAATCCTAAGATGGAAACACTACGAGGACCGGTGTATCTATGCTCCAAGTAAGATCCACTGTCCTGTAATAAGAGAAAATCCCAACCATTTATAAAGCATATCTTCATCTATATATAAATTCAAAAACGTTGAATTATATTTGTTACTTACTGGAAATCCAGTGAGGACACCAAGCATTATAAGCTGATTCTCTCCTGCTTTTAGTATAACCGGTTTCTGGAAAACAAAACTTTTCTCGTCATGGCTTCCATGTCCATTTCCTGGAAGCAGAGAAACATAACATCATCATCATAGCTTACTTTCATATTTTTTACATCATTTCTACACAATTCTTACCAAGGTATTCTCCGTTAAACCAAACGTGCAACGCGTGTCCAAGACTAGCAATCCTCACAGTAGTTTTAGCTCCTTTCTTCTTAGGTAATTGATTCTCATGGACCTTGAAGCTGCAAAGAAAAATTAACTTCAAGATTCTCTTCATTTGTTTATTTCTTAATTTATGTGTGTAATCAAATGAAATGAGTATTTACCTCGTTGTGTACCATCCATAGTCTGATTTGTCTTTAGTCAAACCGTAAAGCTCAACGGGTACGTAAGAGTTACCTTCTAGCTTTTTAGGCAATGGCTCAGTGAACACTGTGAAGTCAAACTTCTTGTTCGCCTTCTTAGACTTCATAAAGTTCCTTGAAGTGTGGTGAGAAACAATCTGGTCAAGTCCAAATAAACAATAACACGTTATTAACTTTGTTATTGTTTTTGCTTGAATACACCAGAGTTTAATATTTTATTCACCTGTGCAGTGTTGTAAACAACAGTTTTACAATCCGGAAGAATACTAATGGAACGTGGCGCTATCACGTATTCTTTCCCTCTGAACTTAATGGTTTCTGCAGCTTCGGTGTTGTTGTTAGCCAAGAAAGCTGCACAAGATTTAGTTCCAGGCTGTTCGTAGTATCTAATCTGTAATATACAAACATATAAATAGTTGAGTAATTTCAAAATCACTGAATCTTTCTTGATGAGTAATACATGCTAGCTATTGTAATACCTCTGTATCTTTTCCAGGCTTCTCGGTGCGAGGCTGACCCCAAAGAAGTGGTTTCTTGCAAAGGTTAAGAGCGTTGTGGAGATGTTTGAGATGACTATACTTAGGCTCTCTCTCTAAACCATATTCATCAAGAGGTGCATCATCGTAGTATCGAGTTGTTACATAGTGGGCCGAGGTTCTTCCGAAGTTGGTTCCTCCATGGTACTACAAGATTTATAACACACTCATTTCTAGAATCGTAACACTCATTTGTTTTGTAAGATTTTCAAAGGCATTTTAGTAGAATTCAGGAGGTTATTATACCATGTAGTAGTTCACATGACTTCCATTCTTGGAAAAGAATCGAGCAACTGAGAAAGCGATATCTTCAACAGATCTCTTGACTGGTGCATCACCAAACACACGGAACCTGTTGAGTAAATTTTGTGTTTTAAATCATGGACGTTCATGAATAAATATCAAGTTTCTTCATTTTAAAATAAGTGTATAACAATTTTAAAAACTCACTGAGTAGTCCAGTTCTCGGTCCACATAGACGGTTTGTTTTCTTTGTTTGGACCAGGGAAAGTATCACCGCAATGCCTTCCATTGCAAGCATTGATCTGTTTCAAAGTCAATATTCTCAATGCTTTTTTTTCAAATCCTTCAGACAAAACACAACCTAGACACTATAATAAGTTTACCATCGGATCAGGAGCATCGTTCTGCTTGCACATAACCCATGGGATCCCAAGCTTCATTGAGTCGACCAATTTTGATCCCCATTTAATGTAGTTTACTCCGTCTTGTTTATATGCGCGTTGAACCGCACTATACTCGTTCTCTATCTGCAATTCATATTCATTACACAACCGTTCATATTTATAAGATCATTAGGTTTATGTGTTAGGGTCCTTTGTTTGAGACCTGTCCTAATATAATGGGGCCTCCTTGTGAAGCAAACAATTTTTCCTCCTTCATTTTGTCGAGTATCATCCGTACATACCTCTCTGTATGTTCCTGCAATAGTTTTTTGTTTGTTTGTTATATCTGTTTATCTCGTTACTTGTAACATAAGGCACACATTGTATATAGGTACATATATGTACCTTGAATTCTTTATTGTCTGTACGGAAGAAAATTCCAGGAACTTCTCTAAGCCAATAAGGAAGTCCTCTAATATAAAAAAACAAAACAAAAAACACAATGGTAAAATTTTAAGAAAGGAATAAGCAAAATAAAAAGAAGATTTTATTGAATTTATTTAGTATACCCATGAGTCCATTCAGCTTGGATAAACGGTCCAAGCCTCAATGTGACATACATGCCATTCTTCTCAATCAACTTTATGAACTTCACCAAGTCAGCTCGTCCCGAAAAATTGAACTAATGAAAACAACAACCAAAAAACTCTTATAAATCCACACACACACACACATATATATATATATATATATAGTTTATATGGTTGAACATGGTTTAAACAAATCGGTTTGAGTTTTTAATTACCTTCCCTTGTTCAGGCTCATGTACATTCCAGAAAACATATGTTTGAATCGTGTTCAAACCGCCTTGTTTAGCTCTCTTGATGATACTTGGCCACATCTAGACAAAAACCAAGAATCTCTATATCAATACAAAGAAACTTACAAGAAAAACTAAAACAGATGATTATCTGATTATATATACTTCAGGAGTGCTGCGAGGATAATGGATGGAGCCAGAAAAAAGCTCTCTTTGCCATCGATGATCAAAGACGTTCCATCATAAGTAACCTCCTACCGTTCGTCTTCTTTTTCACCTCTTTTTCGAGGCGAATGTGCAAGAAGACGAGAGGAGAACCACAAGAACGGCCGTTAAGAGCCATCGATCAAGAGAACGTTTTCTCATTGAATTGATTTTGTATATTATAACATTATAGAAATATCAAAACATATTATCGTGATAAAATATAATATATGAGTTATTACCATATTTTATAAAGTTTACCAAAAATATAAATTAATATTAAATACAATTGTCCATGTCATAAGTTTATATAACATGTATCAATTTCAAGAAATACGTCATATTTGTTTTGTGAAATTGATTGTAGAAATGACATGTGGTAAAATCATTTTGCGTCTTGGGGATAACGCATTAGTTTAGTTATATTTTTGTTTATCACTTGCTATTGTGTCAGTGTGGTTATATTTTTCATAATAACTAGGTATCTTTCTAAACATGTACAAGAAAAAATTTAAAATATTTTTAACAGATAAATATAAATTATATTTTAAAATAAAATTTTATTAATATTGTAAATTTTCTTTTCAGATCAATATTTTAATATAAATTTGATTTAATTAAACATAAAAATTATATTTAAGAATATGCATGTATATATTTGAAATTATAATCTTTGATAAATTTTTCTATCTATTTATTTTAATTAAATATATTAAATAAATTTGTAAAGTTGCATAATTACCAAAAATTAAAATTAAACAATATTTATAAAATTTGTAGATATATAAGAAAATAATGATTTTACGATTAAATTTTTATAATTTTCTAAGAAAATTGTATACATTTTGAAAATTTTAGTAATAAAATTGTATAATTTAAAATATATAATTAAATTATATTTCGAAATTTATAATGTCATATTTGAATATATTTATTTTAATTAAATATATTAAATAAATTTGTAAAGTTGCATAATTACCAAAAATTAAAATTAAACAATATTTATAAAATTTGTAGATATATAAGAAAATAATGATTTTACGATTAAATTTTTATAATTTTCTAAGAAAATTGTATACATTTTGAAAATTTTAGTAATAAAATTGTATAATTTAAAATATATAATTAAATTATATTTCGAAATTTATAATGTCATATTTGAATATATTTATTTTAATTAAATATATTAAATAAATTTGTAAAGTTGCATAATTACCAAAAATTAAAATTAAACAATATTTATAAAATTTGTAGATATATAAGAAAATAATGATTTTACGATTAAATTTTTATAATTTTCTAAGAAAATTGTATACATTTTGAAAATTTTAGTAATAAAATTGTATAATTTAAAATATATAATTAAATTATATTTCGAAATTTATAATGTCATATTTGAATATATTTATTTTAATTAAATATATTAAATAAATTTGTAAAGTTGCATAATTACCAAAAATTAAAATTAAACAATATTTATAAAATTTGTAGATATATAAGAAAATAATGATTTTACGATTAAATTTTTATAATTTTCTAAGAAAATTGTATACATTTTGAAAATTTTAGTAATAAAATTGTATAATTTAAAATATATAATTAAATTATATTTCGAAATTTATAATGTCATATTTGAATATATTTATTTTAATTAAATATATTAAATAAATTTGTAAAGTTGCATAATTACCAAAAATTAAAATTAAACAATATTTATAAAATTTGTAGATATATAAGAAAATAATGATTTTACGATTAAATTTTTATAATTTTCTAAGAAAATTGTATACATTTTGAAAATTTTAGTAATAAAATTGTATAATTTAAAAATATATAATTAAATTATATTTCGAAATTTATAATGTCATATTTGAATATATTTATTTTAATGATGGTTTATGAGTTATTCCCATATTCTAAAAAAAATTCCAAAAATATAAATTGATATTAAATATAATATATGAGTTATTACCATATTTTATAAAGTTTACCAAAAATATAAATTAATATTAAATATAATATATGAGTTATTACCATATTTTATAAAGTTTACCAAAAATATAAATTAATATTAAATACAATTGTCCATGTCATATTAAAATTTATAGGCATAATCATTTCATATACGTCATATTTGTTTTGTGAAATTGATTGTAGAAATGACATGTGGTAAAATCATTTTGCGTCTTGGGGATAACGCATTAGTTTAGTTATATTTTTTGTTTATCACTTGCTATTGTGTCAGTGTGGTTATATTTTGTTGTGGTTAATATATTTCGATGATGTATAAGTGATGTTTTACAACTTTACACGCAACTTTGATTTTTTTCTATTAATATATTATTTCTATATAAGATGAATTACACTATTTGGAAATAAAGTAGTCATAGCAGATATAATAGTTATTTTACTCTATGTTTAGATAATCGAGAAGAAAACAGATCAATTAGTAGTATTAAAATGCATTGGTACACGCACGGGAAAACACAGCTAGTTAATGAAAGTTGAAACCGTAAATTTTGGCAATGAAGAAAAAGATAAAAGAAAAAAACACTTAATATGGCTTTTAATTTTTAATAGGTGAATTTCCCAATTATCTGTAAATATAGAATGATAAGTTTCCATCCCAAGTTGATTTTCTCATTAGCCATTGGCTAACATTAACTAGCATTGATTAGTTGCTTTGGTAAACAAACCCACACATTCAAATTTAAAAGAAATAATTAGTAGTAGTACTTTAATTACAACCAGTGTTATTTTTAGTGAATTAAAAAGAACTATACATGGGTGTTCGTAATTATAAGTATTCATAAAAAAAAGGCTGTAAACAACTAAACTTGAAAGAAAAAAGCCCTGAATATTCTAATAAATACATCAAATAACCCTGTAAATACATTATATCAAAGTGCCAGTCGCAGGGGTGGTAATTTCGTAATAATTAGAGAAATTTCGTGGCATTTACCTAACCATTTACTTATATAAGTCTCCACCCTACACTATCCTCAACACACTTTCTCTCTGCACCAAAAACATCAACGAAAGAAGAAGAAGGCACTAACTTAGCTCAGCAACACTCACTATGGCTTTGAAGACGGTAAAACCATATGCTATATAGTCTATATCACAATTTAAACAATTATTTATTATTTGTTTATCATTTTTGAAAGTTTATAACCATTTGGTGTAGGCTTCGACGAACGGGATGTGGATGTTGGAGGACTGCAAGAGATCATTCATGGAGATGAAGTGGAAGAAAGTGCACCGATACATCGTTTTCAAGATCGAGGAGAAATCCAAGAAAGTCGCCGTGGACAAGGTCGGTGCTGCCGGTGAGACCTATCATGATCTCGCCGCTTCCTTACCGGAGGACGACTGTCGCTACGCGGTGTTTGATTTCGACTACGTCACCGTCGATAACTGCCGCATGAGCAAGCTCTTCTTCATCACCTGGTAAGTCTAAGTCGTGTTTCGAGTGTTTGAGCAAACTGTTTTATCCTCATCATCCACTTTTAAATCATAACCAAACCGGTCCATAATACATCGGTTTTGTGGGAATATATAGGTCCCCGGAGGCGTCGAGGATAAGGGAGAAGATGATGTACGCGACGTCAAAGAGCGGACTGAGGAGAGTGTTGGAAGGCATTCACTATGAGCTTCAAGCCACCGACCCAACCGAGATGGGATTCGACAAAATCCAGGACCGGACCAAATAAAATATTTACATTCCGTTTAACCGGGGTTACATCGTTAGTGACGTGATCATTAACAGACGTTAATTATCTATTAATGTTAGTTATTGTTCTTTAGTGCTTGACTTGGTATGTGAGACTTTCCTTTCTTTCCTTTTGTTGACAAGAGTTATCATCTATTACTGTTTCTGTTGTTGTTTGGTAGGCTAAATGTCGAATGTTATTAATGTCTCTGTTGTCGCTAATGCTAATAAATTAAATCTTAACTAGACCCTGACCTGCGCGCCAGCGCGGATATGAATTTTCAGTTTTTAATTATTTAATTTATTAAATGATGTATTTGTAATATTCGTTCATATTATATTCATTAAGTAAATATTTTTTTTTGCATCTTAAACTATCTATTTTTTTACGAACGTGTGATATCATATAAAAAATATAAAAAAATGAGTATAGAGTTAATTAGAAAATTTTAAAAACAGAAATTTTTCTTTCGTGTGTGATATCATATAAATAATGATCCGCCCAGTTAACAAAAATCATGATTATTTTATGTGTAATTTTTGTTTTTTTGACAATTTCCTTAAAACTATATTAAATTTTACATATTTTAATTAGAATATTTTTAATATCTTTACCTTTTTATTTGAAATGCAACTCAATATTTTTTTAACATTTATAACAAAATATTTAAAAAATATTTTTAGAATTTGTTTGAAAAATATGAAAATTACATTTTAAATTAAAATTATCCTAAAATATGATAAGTTTTGATGTAAACGAAAACTCAAATTATGTCAAAAATAATAACAATTTTAATTGATTATTTTTTAAAAAATACATTTACAAAAATATTGTTTGAAAGAAAATTCATTTATCTTTCAAATATAAAATGAAAATATTATAATTAAATAATAAAAAATATAAATAAAAACCATAAATTTAGCAAATGACAACTGAGTTATATTATGCTAAAATTTTCTTTCTAACAATTTATCAAATGACAAATGAGTTATGAGCAAATAATTCCATATAATTTTTAAAAACATAGTCATTCTTATATATGTTTTGAATAAATAATTATTTTTAAATTTAATCAACTGAAAATAATATTCGTACAATTGTGTGAGTCAAATTCTAGTTTTATTGATGCATGTTATATATTAGTGTTGCATGTTTTAGGTAACATTTTAATGATGCACGTTTTTAAAAATCTTTATTATTAAAATTATGCACGTAAAGTTAACTCATGAGTTTTTTTTGTTGATTAAATGACATTATGTTCAAATTTATTTAAGGATATTTCATTAAGGTAACTGAAAAAGACAAACAATAAAATAGGAAGTTTAAATTCATTTAAGCATATTTTATTAATGTAACTGAAAAGAGAAGTAATAAATTAGGCAGTTTTATTCGTTTTAATATATTTCATAAATGCAACTGAAAAGCACAAACAAGTTTAATTAATAAAGTAAGAACATTTTTAAATGGATACTTCTCTTTTAATAATATAGATATTGTATCAGTCTATCAGATATGAAGAAAAGGGTTGAAATATACACAAGGCATATAAACGTATGAGATAAGCATTATTAAGAAAAAAGATAACCATTAGGTGATGGTGTGTGATTTGTGGACTAGTTGGTAGAATTTGCATTCAATAATATATTGCTTGGGATGTTATGTTTACAAACTTTTCCAACTGGGCCTAGTGTTGTAGCTGGATTAGGAATTGAGTTTTATGGATTTGAAACAGCTGAATTTACTCAATTTGCATAGTCTTATCAGTAAAACACACACATCACATGATCCAAATCGCCTAATGGTGGATCCCTTTAATATTTGTTAAGGGATAATGAATTTACAAGAATTGGAAGGCCTACAAAGTTGCGTATGTTTAAAAATTAGTGTCTTGGGTCTCGAACCAATCTTTACTAAAACCCAACTCAATGAAAAGTTTATCAATACCTTATTATCTTCTAGTTAATATCAAACCATCATATTTTCAAATAGCACAAAAGCTCTCGTAGCTCAGTTGGTTAGAGCACCCGTTTAGTAAGCGGGAGGTCTTGAGTTCGACTTTCAACGAGAGCATTTATCATTTTCCCTCATTTTTATTACTTGTCTGGAGAAAACAAAAAACGTAACACTTTCACCTTCAGATGAAATGTTCGTTGTGGATAGGAAGCCTATAATTTATTTAACTTTGAAGACTTGAAGTCTTTATTCCTAATTCACCGTTTCATGCCCTCCATCAGTTTATAACTTTATATTCTTTCCCCTGGAGGTAATAGATGAATACGTCTTATGGTCGTTCGTTCAATCTCTATAGATATCGTCTCTGTAGATATCGTTTCATCTCTACGTATTTCTCACATTCCTCAGAATCATTTGTCTTATAATATATGTCATATCTTAATTTTAGGATCATATAATACCAAACTACTAAATCACAGTTCTGTTCATGTGATCTCTCATCTCTACCTTTTCTTTTGTGTGACCACTGTTTAATTACTTTAACGTTGAAATATCATTGAAAAAACCGGCACCATATATACTAATGTCTTAGATAATATTAGTAGTATATTGTTTTTGGAAATATGGTGATAGAGATAGTGAAACTCTTGTTAAATTCTACTTTTGTAAGTCGAGTGAAAAAGACATTGTACCAACACACGCTGCGCACATTGTATGCGTTGTATTGATATTAAAATGATGAAATTAACGAAACAATGAATAGAAACATGCACTAGTAATAGTAAACACCTTTCAATCGTTCTCACTGCCTCTCATCCATACATAGCTTATCTACTTCCTTGAAATGTCAAATCTCTTGGGAATAACCAAAGACATTTTGTCAAGCATGGGTTTGGCATTACGTTGTTCCTAGTTACTCCAAACGAGTTCAGTTAGGGAACACTATAAAATTTTCACATCTCATACTAAACTAGCATGAACTCTATGGTATATAAATACTAACAACTATGGTATTAATTTAACTTATTGTTGAATTTATGAACCATGTGAAATTTGTATTGTATTAAGGCCAAGGTTATATTTTTTTATTCCATTGAGTAGCTATTTTTTTCAAAATTCCATTGAGTATGAAATTAGACAAACACAACAATATGTTAAAATTGTTAATATCACAGCTTTCAATAAATTTCTTGATATTTTTCATTACATTTCAGTTCATTTCCGAAGTACTAAAATCCAAAACGCTAGTGTTTAACTTTAAACCCAAGAAGTCATAACCAATAACGCTACTACTAATATCGCTTGAAGAATGGCTGCTGCTGCTACTACTGTACTCGACTTGACATTTAACATTATCGCAGCTACACTTCTTGCCGTTTCCCAACCCAAAACGGCATGCAGTGCACATGTACTTCTCTCTCCCAAACCAAAGTTTGGTCTCATCATGGTGCTGTTGGTCTTGCCATGGCGGGCTGATTCTAAGCTCAAGATTCAAATCTAAGCACTTTTCTTCAACAATCGAATACTCAACTCTCTCTTTTTTGCAAATCAGTCCTTTCTGATCATTTCTCTCTTCCCCAAAACTTTCCTTTTTCTCCAGTTGACGACTGAAAGATAGAAACTTCACAAGCGAGTCCTCTGTCTCTCTTGTCTCAGACGAATCACAAGGAGCTTTGGCTTCGTTGATCGGCCGATGAGTCGTGGGATCAATCCCTCCTCTCAAAAGCTTCCTCTTTACGTGTGTATTCCAGTAGTTCTTGATCTCGTTATCTGTTCTCCCCGGTAATCTCGTCGCTATAAGAGACCATCTGAGATGAAAAACAGAGCATAAGAAACAGAGTATGACTAAAACAGAGCATAAGAAACAGAGTATGACTAAAACAGAGCATGAGAAACAGAGGATCTTGTTTGTTGAAGGTTTTTTTGATGATTCTCACTTGTTTCCGAGGAGGCTATGGAGTTTGATGATGACATCGTCTTCTTCGAGGGTGAAGTTACCCCTCTTGAGATCAGGCCGGAGATAGTTAATCCAACGAAGACGGCAGCTTTTGCCGCAGCGGAGAAGACCGGCGGATCTCGGAAGAGAGCGCCAACAGCCTTCGCCGTGAGATTTGATGTAAGAGACGAGCTTATCGTCTTCTTCTTTAGTCCAAGCTCCTTTGTTCGTGTGGTCCTTCTCGCAGCAAGGAGACCTCCCCATCTTCTTCTTCTTCTTCTTCTGGTTCCTGTGACGATGAAACTAGGGTTATATGGAGAGATGATGTTCAAGAGAGAGAGAGGTTGGAGGAAGGTGAGCAAAGCCTTAAAATGTTTCTAGAAGAGAGTTGGTAAGACACGTTTGAAGTAGTGGCTAGTGGGCTCCGTTTATGATCAATTTAATAAAGTTAAATTTGTAGTATTATTTGTTTTAATTTTTTTTCGTTTTTTTGATATTCTTCTTCAAAATCTCAGACGATTCTTCTTCGAAATCTCAATGAGAATACGCTATAAAGCGTTTTCAAGTCGAGTCCAACCGTACTTAGCCGAGTAGGTGTGTGAAACCATATATAATGTATAGACAGACACGTTTGACTTTGAATGGCAACATGCCTTCCGTTATAATCGAATAATCCTAGAGTTTTGTATATTGTTTATGAGAACTTGCATGCCACCACAGATACATATTTGTATGTGTTCTTTTAAAAAACACATACGTATTATAGTGTTTTGAGTCAGAAAATGTTTACGGTGTTACATATTTCATGAGGATTTTATTTTTACCACTACACACTACCACAAATTTACCACTTGATACGGTCTAACATTAAACGTAATTTATGATAACTCACAAAACAATGTGAGAGTGTGTGCAAGACATTTACAGAAAGGTATTGCAAGAACGAAAACATATTTGATGATAAAACTAATAATTTGAAAGGATTTGTTTGGGACAAAGCATGATGGTTTCACACTGCATCGAATCATGGGCATATATGTTACAATAATGAGAAGATAATAGTTGTCATTGTGAGTTTGGTAAGTAGGTTGCAGTAGCATCCAAAGTAGAATATTCAAATCAATCCGTTTCTTATCGTGCGGAAAAATTTTTAGTTTCAAAATATAAGTAGTTTCCAAATATCTAGATAATTTTTACATTTATTGGATATAGGGTAATCAATCAAATAATATCAATTTTTTTATAATTGGTTGAACTAATTAATTAAATATTATTTTTCTTAAAGTACCAACTTTCTTAATATTAGTGATTTTAGTCTAAACTATTTACATTGTGAAACGGAAGGAGTAGTTTCAATCAATAGTTTTTTCTAACAGATAAATCAATAGTTTTAAAGATGTTAGTTAGTAGCATTCTCAAAAATGAAAGAAAAACATGTTAGTAATGTTTTAAAGCATTACTCAGATCGTTTTGTGGAATCTGAGTTAGTTATAATATCTACATATCATTATCAAAGTTCCATTTATTTTTTAACCCAAGTAATGTGATAAAACAATCACATAGGTAAAATCTTATATAAACAACTATATTTACTAGTGACTAGCTCCAGTTCAGGAGTTATAATGTACAGGCCGTAGAGTACAGCTTCTGGAAAATCTCGCCTTCGTGAATATTTGGAAGAAAAAAAGAATAAACAAAAACCAAAGATGATATCTAAAAATGTCAAAAAAAATTAGTGTGGAAGGTGAAGCCTCACAGTGTAGTTTGAAAAAAGTATAGAGAGTGGATTTCTACCTGCTTTCTTGGTTTCTTCCTTTAATGATTTGCCCTAACATGCACCTTTTTACTTTCCCAACTACCAAACACAAATCCCTTTAACTATTTTTCTCGTCATTAACTCCAGCTTTCCTAAAATTGTAACGTCCACCTAATTCTAGAAAAGCATGGTTTTCTTTTTTGAAAGGTACCAATAAACATGGTTTCTTGACAAAAGCTTTTCACAAGCCTATCATGAATAAATCATTGGATTAAAACTCTACATCGAATAGTCTGATATAATCTATTTTCATACAACTATTTTTGAATACTTGTGAACATTCTTTTTTTCTCCACCAGGTAAAATACTAAAAGACAGTGCCTTCCTAATTTTACAAAATTTCTATATAGTTTAGCACTGCATACATGCATACGGTAGTGTGTAAACCAAGTTAACGATATACGAAGAAACCAACACGGGTTGGCCTAATGATTTTGTGAAAGTTTAGTTTTCTTGATTCGATTCTCGTTGAGAAGAAATTAAACAGCTGACTATTGTCACTGGCCTCCAAAACTAGTCGGATATTTCCGACTCCGTATTTTCGATTCTGGTGACCCAAATCATTTTAAAAATATGAGGAAATATGCTTGATAATTTTTTTAATAGCCATATTTTTGTAATAGGTATCAATAAAACATATCAATAATAATTTTTTTTTTTTTTTTTAAATTGTTTGGAGTGTTGGCAAAAAAAATGTTTGGAGTAACGTTTTATATAAAAGGAAAGTAGCTTTACTGGTAAGAGTTTGTTGGATACCTGAAAGACAATCTTAAAGAGTTTGGTAGATCTCATGGTCTACGTTTACTCTGAACTGCTACCGACACAATGGAGTATTTAATTTTTAACAATAAAGAATTTGGATAGAGTATACATGTGATTTGTTGTCCACACACCAAACATATCTTAAAATAAATGTACATTACATTTTTCTTTGTAACTTTCAAAATGTATACTCACCTACAATAGGCACCCATACAGAGTGGAATATCTAACATACATTTTCCTAACTATCTTCAGTAAATTAGTTCTTTTATAAAAAAAATTATAGGCATGTTATTGTTAGGTTACAAATCTTCACATTCCATAGAAACACTTCTTTTACGTAAGAACATAATTTTAAATAATTTTTTTTTTGGAATAAAGCTAGTTTGATGACGCAGAAAATAAACGCTTTACGTCCATTAGATACCATTCCGAGCCAATCTAGTGGGTGACTGTCAACCAACATTATTTCTTTACCGTTTCTAATGAAAATACAAAAAACAAAGAAAAGGTTTTAAAGAAGCTTCCTACCTAACAAAACCTAACACGTTATGTTAGGTCCAGTTTCAGGTTATGCCCCACTTTGTAGGTGTCGACCGATCTTTGGTAGATATTCCACTAAGTTGCAATGAACAGTAACACAGCCATGAATCACAAAACCATCGAGAAGCATTGGCCATGGCCAGAAATTTTAATCGGCGAGGATATTACGTCTGAGAAATTTTTTGTTTATTTCGACTAGAAATACAAATATTAATTTTTGTGATATGCTCACTACTAAATTAAACCAAATATTGTCGATTATACATAGATTTTTTTTGCTCCTCGATATTGTTATTTTCTACCAAACAAAAGGAAACACTAAACAAAAAGGGCCGGGTTATTAAAACAAATAATGGTTTAAATATGTAATTGTTTCTTGCTCGGATCAGATTCCAATATCTTAATCGGATGTAAACGTTTAAATTCAGGAAACCAAATACAAACCGAGAGAAAAAAATCAACACTGCCACAACACTTTTTGAAATTGGTCAATTAAACGCAGAATATGAACCATTCGTTCAGCCCTCAGTTCTTCTTGTCACGAGCACACTTGACTTGCACAGCAAGCGTCTTTACAACGTTCTTGCATGAATCCTTCTTGTCTTGTTGGAATGTGCTTTTGTTCACTGGAATCACACACTCTGCTTTCCCCAAACAGTGCTGCACAAGTTTACTTTGTTAGTTACTTCTAAAACAAGCTACACACTTCACAACAAGAAGAAACAGAATCTGATATTTACCTTCTCGACGACTTGCTTTGAAACAGGAGCATTACAAGTACCAAGTGTGAAGTTTCCACAATCACCAATAGGGTTTCCGAAGCTAGCGAACTCAACGGCTGCGATCTTCTTATTTCCCGAGCATTTAAGAGTAGCCGTGAGACTCACGTTATCAGTGATGGCTTTGACCTCGTCTTGCTTCCTAATCCAATGTCCAACACTTGGAGTGTAGTTTTCTCCAACGTAAGAACAAACGGTGTCTCTGTTGACGATGACAAAGTCTATAAGCTCAGGCTTCACATTAGGCTCTTCCTCGAATATAACAAGAAGATTTTTCTTGGGCTTCAAGAAAGATCTAGGGATGTGATATTCTATTTGCGTGGATTGACCTAATGGATTCAAGAAAGACATCCAATATCTTCCAACGCCTTCTCCATTCACCCAAATCAAGCCTTTTCCCATTCCACTCATGCGAATAGCTGCTGCGCTTTCACTCTCTGGTGCATCGAAGTAGGTCTGCAATGTTTCACATTCATTAGGTTATTAGACAATCTCTACATTATAGTCTGATTTTTTTTTTCATTACCTGGTACCATGTAATTCCTGGTGCTTTTCCAGAGAATTTCTCCCATTTGACCTTTTTCAAACCTTTCTCGGTTTGGATTCCGAGTCTTTCACCTTCCATACCGACCTAAAGATTTTTTAAAATGAGGATCAAACAAAAGATGTTTTCTCAATGTTTTAAATCAATTGAGAAATAATATAATAAATTGATTTCAAACCTTGTTCCCCCATTTGCTGCTTTCAGTGAGATCAAGTGTTCCGGAACTCAATCCTAAGATGGAAACACTACGAGGACCGGTGTATCTATGCTCCAAGTAAGATCCACTGTCCTATAAGAACAGAAAAAAAAGACAACCACTTATGAAACGTATCTTCAAGCTATATATAGATTCGAAAACGTTGAATTATATTTGTTACTTACTGGAAATCCAGTGAGGACACCAAGCATAACAAGATGATTCTCTCCTGCTTTTAGTGTAACAGGTTTCTGGAACACAAAACTTTTCTCGTCATGGCTTCCATGCCCATTTCCTGGCAGCAGAGAAAAAAATTATCATCATCATCATTGCTCATTTTCATTTTTTTTTTAACATCATTTCTACACTATTCTCACCAAGGTATTCTCCGTTTAACCAAACGTGCAATGCGTGTCCAAGACTAGCAATCCTCAAATTAGTTTTAGCTCCTTTCTTCTTAGGTAAGTGATTCTCATGGACCTTGAAGCTGTAAGGCAAAACTAACGTCAAGATTCTCTTAACTGTCTTTTATATATAAATATAATCACATGAAATGAGTATTTACCTTGTTGTGTACCATCCGTAGTCTGATTTGTCTTTAGTCAAACCGTAAAGCTCAACGGGTACGTAAGAGTTACCTTCTAGCTTTTTAGGCAACGGCTCAGTGAACACTTTGAAATCAAACTTCTTGTTCGCCTGTTTAGACTTCATAAAGTTCCTTGAAGTGTGGTGAGAAACAATCTTGTCAAGTCCAAATAAACAATAACACGTTAAAGACTTTGTTATTGTTTTTGCTAGAATAAACCGAAGTTTAATAAATTCATCACCTGTGCAGTGTTGTAAACAACAGTTTTACAATCTGGAAGAATACTAATGGAACGAGGCGCTATCACATAGTCTCTGCCTCTGAACTTAATAGTTTCTGCAGCTTCGGTGTTGTTGTTAGCCAAGAAAGCTGCACAAGATTTCGTTCCAGGCTGTTCGTAGTATCTAATCTGTAATTACAAACATATATAGTATAGTTGAGTAATTTCTAAACACTGAATCTTTCTTGTGAGTACTACATGTTATTATAATACCTCTGTATCTTTTCCAGGCTTCTCGGTCCGAGGCTGACCCCAAAGAAGTGGTTTCTTGCAGAGGTTAAGAGCATTGTGAAGATGTTTAAGATGACCATACTTAGGCTCTCTCTCTAAACCATATTCATCAAGGGGTGCATCATCGTAGTATCTAGTGGTTACATAATGAGCAGAGGTTCTTCCGAAGTTGGTTCCTCCATGGTACTACAAATATTTATAACACAAAATATACTCATTTCAAGAATTACAACACTCAATCTTTTGTAAGATTTCCAGACGCAATTTATTTGAATTAATTCAAGTGGTTACTATACCATGTAGTAGTTCACATGACTTCCATTCTTGGAGAAGAAACGAGCAACTGAGAAAGCGATATCTTCTACTGATCTTTTAACTGGCGCATCACCAAACACACGGAACCTGTTAAGTAAATTTTGTGTTTTAAATCATGGACGTTCATGAATAAATATCAAGTTTCTTCATTTTAAAATAAGTGTATAACAATTTTAAAACTCACTGAGTAGTCCAGTTCTCGGTCCACATAGACGGTTTGTTATCTTTGTTTGGACCAGGGAAAGTATCACCACAATGTCTTCCATTGCAAGCATTGATCTGTTCAATGTATTTTCAAATCCTTCAGATAAAACACAGCTTAGACATTATAATAACATTACCATAGGATCAGGAGCATCGTTCTGCTTGCACATAACCCACGGGATCCCAAGATTCATTGAGTCGACCAACTTTGATCCCCATTTAATGTAGTTTACTCCGTCTTCTTTATATGCGCGTTGAACCGCGCTATACTCGTTCTCTATCTGCAATTCATTTTCATATTCGTTACAGAACCGTTCATGTTTATAAAATCATCAGGTAAGTGTGTTATGGTTATTGTTTGGGACCTGTCCTAATATAATGGGGCCTCCTTGTGAAGCAAATAATTTTTCCTCCTTCATTTTGTCGAGTACCATCCTTACGTACCTCTCTGTATGTTCCTGCAATAGTTTTTATTGTTATATCTGTTAATGTCTTTACTTGTAACAAAAGGCACACATTTGTGTACATGTAATACCTTGAATTGTTTATTGTCTGTACGGAAGAAAATTCCAGGAACTTCTCTAAGCCAATAAGGAAGTCCTCTAATATAATTGAAAAAAAAAAAATCACATAAAACATTATGGGAAAAGTTTAAGAAATGAATAAGCAAAAAAAAAAATGTTGAATTTATTTACCCATGAGTCCATTCAGCTTGGATAAACGGTCCAAGCCTCAATGTGACATACATGCCATTCTTCTGAATCAACTTTATGAACTTTACCAAATCAGCTCGTCCCGAAAAGTTGAACTAATGAAAACAACAACCAAAAACTCTTATAAATCCACACACACACACACATATATATATATATATATATAGTTTATATGTTTGAACATGATTTAAACAAATCGATTTGAGTTTTTAGTTACCTTCCCTTGTTCAGGCTCATGCACATTCCAGAAAACATAAGTTTGAATCGTGTTCAAACCGCCTTGTTTCGCTCTCTTGATGATACTTGGCCACATCTACACCAAATCCAAAAATCTCTATGTCAATACAAAGAACCTTACAAGAAAAACTAAAACAGATGATTATCTGATTGAAATATATACTTCAGGAGTGCTTCGAGGATAGTGGATAGAGCCAGAAAAAAGAAGCTCTCTTTTGCCATCGACGATCAAAGACGTTCCATCATAAGTCACCTCCTTACCCTTCGTCTTCTTTTTCATCTCCTTTTTAGAGGCGAGTGTACAAGAAGACGAGAGGAGAACCACAAGAATGGCCGTTAAGAGCCATCGATCAAGAGAATGCTTTCTCATTGAACTCTTGGATTAATATTGTTTATTATGTGTTTTAGAACAAGAAGCTAAGTTCTCTAGGAACCTCGTCCTTGTCGGAGGAATAAAAAAACAAGGAGAGCTCAAATAACAAGCTCTGAAAAAGACAAGATATAAGAGAATGTTTAGCACTCAACTTTTCAGGTTTCAGAGATTTTTACGCGTCTGAAATAGAATCCACCGTTGTATCTTTCAAACTCCTTTTTCTCTTTTTTTGGATTTTATTTATTTTTTCTATTTTTAAAGTTTGTTTTAGCCCATTTTAGCCTAATATGAGGGCAAAGTTTGCCCGGCAAACACATAACAGATTCTCTCTTGATGTCAGAAAAAAAAAACAGATTCTCTCTTTTCTTTTCACAGCGGATTCTCTTAAATGATCAATGTGTTTTAATAATTTTTCTCCTTTTTTTACCCTTTTCTTCACCTAAGGTGAACAAATACATAACTATCTATCATACAAAAACTAATATTATTGTTTCTTTATCAAACAACTGACTCTCTTTAATAGTCAAAACAGTATTTTAAAATATCTAACTAAATATAAGATTTAAATTCGCTTTTATCTCTGGTCCACTTTAGACCAGAAACTTCTCAGATGTAAAAAAAACAGATCTAACTAGCTAGCTTCATATGGTTTGTTACTGTGATCGGTTAAAAAAACAGAGATTGTCAAAATACACATTTTAGACAAAAGAAAACGTGTGTAAATGTGGCTGGAAAAAAAGAATAACACTCTAATCATATTAGATAAAATATTTTCACAAATGCATGGTTTAGACTTAATATTGGGACTTTATTCTCGATTGCCCCAGTGACTACAATGCTTATTCTATATTATCCCACCAATTAAATACAATATAACTTTTATTATATTTTAATAAAAAACGTGGTAAAATTCGAAATTGCCCTTAATGAAACCAAATATTTACATGATCCAATCTAAACTATTTGAGCCGATCCACTATAACCCGGATCCCTAATCTGACCCGCTTGTTCCTTCTCTCCTTTCTCCCCTTTGTCGTTGTTCTTTCTCTGCTTTTTCCCAAAACTGAAAATTGGAATAGTTGATTGAACTTTTTAGGAAGATAATAAGAGCGTGATGATCCCACTTTGGTTCGCCTCATTGTCTCGTATGTGGAGAGCAGCAAACTCATGTTTTGCAACAACGAATCTTCAACTTCTTGGGACCGCTTTACCTCCACTCCACGGCTGCTTCAATTCCTTGATCCTCCTCCTCGGGTCATGCGGTATTCATGCTCGCTGATTCCCTCGACATCAGTTCACCACACTCGCATAATCTCGAGGCTTTAAGTTTCAAATCTTCTTTCTTTGCATCTCTATTTCAAAAATCAGAAAATTAAAGTTTTACAATTGAGTCGATTCGGGGTTTCTTTATAGATTCATGTTCTTGGTAAACGAGATCGATCGTGGAGTTGTATTTGGAGATAAGAACGAAGATGAGATGCTGAGTGTGTGGGATTGTACTGAACATGTCTTGAATCGATTCTATTATGTTTTGTAGGTATACTAAAATGATAACTTGGCATACATAAATGTTCTTTGACGTTTTATATCCGCTGAATGGATTTTACGTTGCATAGCTATTAGCTATTTGATTAGTGTGGTATCGAATTAAGATCCGGTTCTTTTGAAAAGGTTTGTAGAATAGACAATGTTTCTATGTTCCATGTCAATTATTGTGCGTAAGATCTCTATATAAATATGTTGTTTCTGTTAACAAAATAGGCTGCATCAAAAAAAAATCTCTAATGTTTGGGCCAGACCTCCATCTAAAGGCTGTTTGGACCAAGGTGTGGAGAAGCTTGAACTGGTTTTCCATCAAGAAAGGGCCGCTAATTTGTTCTAGAAGCTGCTGTGAAGATTGTTGCTAGGATTTTTTTGTCATCTTTGAATTGCATTAAACAAAAGTGAGGTGCGATTTGTTCGTAGGAACTTATGTTTTGTATTTTGGATGTTCAAAACTTTATGTATAAATTTTACAGTGTTTTACTAGATTTATTAATATTTATTATTCATAACAAATGTGGTTTAACTAAGCTTAATAATAAGTTCTTTATCACAAATGGCTTCTCTTCTTTACACGGAATTTTTGCTTGCTTGATGGGTATATGAAGGAATGGTTCTACGTCCACGAGTTCAAGGTCTAAGATTAAAAAACTGAAGAAAAGTCAAAAGAGAAGACTGATGAGAAGAGCCAAAGAAGAAGCATAAACAAAGGCTAAGGCTTAGAAGACTTGTGGGTTAACATATTTTTGAATGTTTATTATGTATCTTGCTTTTTCTTTTGAACTTATGTAGGATGATATGCAACTCTTGCTTGTGTTAAATCCATATAGGATATGTAAGATTATTGCTTGTGTTGTTGCAGGTTTGGACTACTAGTATTCTAGGTATTATTGTGTGCTAAAAAAATTGAACTACTAGCTTTGATAAGTATAACTAAGAAAGGTCCGATAAGTAATACTACTGAAGACAAAACTTGTTTAAACCGTGTTAAAAAAATTTCAACAAAAAATATGTCTAAAAACATGTTAAAAAGTAAAGAACACATATTTAAATATTTACACTTAGTAATACTCAAGGTAGTAGTAATATTTCATTCTTCATAGTAATATTTTGCAAATTACAACATTTTCTAGTAATACAACATAAAAAATCAAATTTATTAGTAATACCAATGTGTTTTGACAATTTTAGAGTGTATATAACATATTGCCGAAAAAAAATTCAAAATATGTATTTTCTGTTATTTATCTCATTATGGTATTCCCATCGAGACATTTGTATGTAAGTATAAGGATGTTTTATGGAAATGAGAAGTTTTCTATCAATTTCAGAAATTAAGAGTATTTTATGTTTAATTTGACAAATAAACACATATGTTGACATATTATCATGTAATATATGATTTATATATGTTCTAAAAATAAAATAATAAGATCGAAAACTAAGGTTATAGAAACATGCATAATACATAGTAATTCAGTATTTAAAGGTAATTGAGGTAGTTCACAATAGTACTTAGTAATACCATTTCAACATTTATTGGTAATACCACGTGAAGAATAAAACAATTCTAGTAAAACCAATGCATTTAGATAGTTTTAGGTACTATATAACATTTTATATAACATTTTATATAACATTTTATATAACATTTTATATAACATTTTATATAACATTTTATATAACATTTTATATAACATTTTATATAACATTTTATATAACATTTTATATAACATT
This sequence comes from Brassica carinata, assembly GCA_016771965.1. NCBI lineage: Eukaryota > Viridiplantae > Streptophyta > Magnoliopsida > Brassicales > Brassicaceae > Brassica > Brassica carinata. Next base: position 432,703 of record JAAMPC010001253.1, on the reverse strand, counting down.
TTATATAACATTTTATATAACATTTTATATAACATTTTATATAACATTTTATATAACATTTTATATAACATTTTATATAACATTTTATATAACATTTTATATAACATTTTATATAACATTTTATATAACATTTTATATAACATTTTATATAACATTTTATATAACATTTTATATAACATTTTATATAACATTTTATATAACATTTTATATAACATTTTATATAACATTTTATATAACATTTTATATAACATTTTATATAACATTTTATATAACATTTTATATAACATTTTATATAACATTTTATATAACATTTTATATAACATTTTATATAACATTTTATATAACATTTTATATAACATTTTATATAACATTTTATATAACATTTTATATAACATTTTATATAACATTTTATATAACATTTTATATAACATTTTATATAACATTTTATATAACATTTTATATAACATTTTATATAACATTTTATATAACATTTTATATAACATTTTATATAACATTTTATATAACATTTTATATAACATTTTATATAACATTTTATATAACATTTTATATAACATTTTATATAACATTTTATATAACATTTTATATAACATTTTATATAACATTTTATATAACATTTTATATAACATTTTATATAACATTTTATATAACATTTTATATAACATTTTATATAACATTTTATATAACATTTTATATAACATTTTGTAGAAACAAAATTGTAAAATATGTAATTTGAGTGATTCACCTTATTATGACATCACCATCAAGATATTAGATAAGAAAGTATTTTTGTGGAAGTGATAATTTTCTAACAACTTAATTATTCTAACAACTTAATTATTCTAACAACTTAATTATTCTAACAACTTAATTATTCTAACAACTTAATTATTCTAACAACTTAATTATTCTAACAACTTAATTATTCTAACAACTTAATTATTCTAACAACTTAATTATTCTAACAACTTAAGAAACATTGAAGATTTCATCTTATATCTAATGAAAATATATAATAAGCTAAATATAGAAATTTCTTAGAAATATGTATAACACATAGTAGTCAAAGGTAATACAAGGTAGTACAAAGTAGTTCTAGTAATTCTAGTAGTCCACATACACATTTATATAAATAAAAATATAATATTAAATCTTCAATCTTATATAAAATAATGTATATCCTTCCATTCAAGAATGTAATTTTGTTATATTTCATAAAGATTAAAAATAAAATAATAAATAAAGAAGGAATTGAAGGGAAGAAATGTTACAGGTGGGGTAGTTAAATTTTGGTAGAAGTGATGAGAATAGTTTTTCCAACTGGATCAATGGAGAATACTTTCCTTAATATTGTGGGCTGTTTGGGCCTCTTTGGTTTTAAGTTTTGCCCTTCTTGTAAAATATGGTACCTTGTTTAATAAATTTCAGTTGACAAAAAAAACTGAAATTTATTAAATTAATTTTATTTGTACAAAAAGTACAAATCCTAAATTATTTTTATTTCCATCCCATAAATTCGTGTAGGGTATTGTTTTGGGGAATGGCACCAGATGAACAATTATAATTTAATTTTTGTAACAGGAGGAAGAAAAATAAAGGAAGAGACTTTAAGCTGAAGACTTTGAGCAGCTATTGCGTTGTCTTGTACCTCTTCAAGAACCTCACTCTCTCTCTTCTCTCTATTACAACAAAAATCCCCAAATCTTGAAAAGTTTTAGGGTTTGAAGTTTGAGCGAGAGAGAGATGAGTGCTTCAAGGTTTATTAAGTGTGTCACAGTCGGCGACGGCGCTGTTGGAAAGACTTGTCTGCTCATCTCCTACACCAGCAACACTTTCCCAACGGTCAGCTTCTTAAAGGCTTCTCCTTTTTCGTCTGGATTTGTTGTTGGGTCCAAATGTGCAGGATAGAGTTTGATCTTTACGATCTGGTGTTGTCTTTTTATGTATATAGACATTCTTGAGATGTGCTATGAAAGTCATTCAAAGGCTTGTTCTTTTTGGGTAATCTGGTGTGAGTGTTAGTTCAGAGGACCTTTAGCTAAGTGGTTGTACTGTAGTGTGATCTTTATAGGATTTGAGGATCTCCAGCTTCATAGACCACAGTCACCTCTCTCTGGGATGTGTTAAATCTGACAGAGTTTGTCTTTTTGAGTGATTTGGTGAGAGTGTTAGTTCTCAGGACCTTTTGCTCAGTCTCAGGTGTTCATAGACCATATTCATGTTTCTTTGGGATGTGTTAATCTGTATTATGATGATATAAAGCGTGTTAAGTAACTCTCTGGAAGGACATTTTACGGCTAGTGTGAGAGTGGAATCTCGATTTACTGTAATGATCTTTACAGGGTCTATGAATCTTAGCTTCTTATACCACAGTCATGTTTCTCTGGGATGAGTTATTCTGTTTTATGATCATATAGTGTGTTAGTTATTATTCTGGAAGGACACTTTATATCTAATGTTAGTTGATTTTTCAGGACTATGTGCCAACTGTATTTGATAATTTCAGCGCCAATGTGATTGTGGATGGAAACACTATCAACTTGGGATTGTGGGATACTGCAGGCAAGCTACCTTTGATTTTCATTAATCTTCCTCTGCAGAGAGTGAGTCATTTGTGTGTGTTTTGGACTTTCAATGAAACAGGACAAGAGGACTACAATAGACTAAGACCTTTGAGCTATCGGGGTGCAGATGTCTTCTTACTTGCCTTCTCTCTCGTCAGCAAAGCTAGCTATGAAAATGTTTCTAAAAGGTTTGTTCTCCCTTGCAACTTCTCTCAATCCAGTGATTCTGATTTTGGTTTTTTAATCCTCAGTGGGTACCTGAACTGAGACATTATGCTCCTGGTGTTCCCATCATCCTCGTTGGAACCAAGCTTGGTTGGTTCTTATAATAACTACATCACCATTTTTCTTCTGTTCTTAGCGACTTATTTTCTGATAGTTTGATGACTAATTATCTTATAGACCTTCGAGATGACAAGCAATTCTTTGTTGAGCACCCTGGTGCTGTGCCTATCTCTACTGCTCAGGTACCTTTGCTCTCATACTCTTCTCATGTGATCATCTGTCTTTAATGTTACTGATGGTTAGAAAATAGGGTGAAGAACTGAAGAAGCTGATTGGGGCACCTGCATATATTGAATGTAGTGCAAAAACACAACAGGTAATACCTAAAACTTCATTGTCTTTAATTTAGCCTTTACTTTACATGTCTAACAATATCTAATCTTCTTAACAGAATGTAAAAGCGGTGTTTGATGCGGCTATCAAGGTAGTTCTTCAGCCACCCAAGAACAAGAAGAGGAAGAAGAGAAAGTCTCAGAAAAGTTGTTCTATATTGTGATTCAATAGAGAGAGAGAGAAGGAGCCAACAGGAGGGGATTGAAGAGCTCTCCACTTGTTTGTCTCCTTCAGGAATCTCTTGTCTGTAGTCTTTTAAAAAAAAATCAGAAGAAGTAGTAGCAAGTATTTGTATTCTTGTTTGCATTTTGATCTGTATATATATTCCACGAATGCTCTGATTTCTTTGCTTCCTAGACTTGCACGGCTTATTTAGAGATTATCCTCCAATAATGTGAACTCAGAGAGAGCCTCTCACTCTTTCTTGTTTCTTGGCCAAATCTCATACTTTTGCAAACAGAGTAAGTTGTGTAGTTCTGATTTCTTCGAATTACATAACATCATGACGTTCCAAAAGGTTAGATAAACTTAACACCAACTTACACGCCTCTTCCTTTACTTGATAAAGACCCAAGTTTCGATTTTGATGATGTTCTAAGAACCATAGTGTTTCACCCAAACAATGATAGCATTTAGAAACATCGTTTGGACATTTTTCAAGAGCAATGAAGCTCTGCATTTACCTTTTCTAATGTTTTTGTAAGATTAAAGTGGCAAAGGGACGTTTTTTATATGCTTTATCAGCTGATCCGGTCGGTTCATGTGAATAACGCACTTAGTGCTATAGAGTGGAGTAATCCGAAAGCGCACTCACATTATTTGATCTGAGTTTGAAATACCTTCAACTAAATGACAAGAAAAGTTGAAACCATTTAGACAGATATCCGTTAAATTTCAATTGGTATGGAGTAGACGTTTCTCTTTGCAGAGTATTGACTTAATTTGTGGTCATAACCTTTGGGCTTATCATCATTACCAAACGAATCTCGTTTGTTGATCAATCTCTTTCTTTACCTTACCTGCCTCTCGATTCAGACCCACGTATATATTATTCGATCCCCACCGCACTGTATTATTTCAAAATCAAAAGATTAATTCAAAGAGTTGCTATGTTTAGTGAACTAATATTCACCTAAAAAGCATTTCAATCACAGTACTAGAGACTGTATATAATATACTCCCCTACAGCCTACGTACCAACTTTCCTTTGACATGTTTTCTTCGCTAAGCACCAAAATCGAATTTTGTTTTTAGTAAATATACAATGTGATGATTTTGCACCATTGCTTTTTAAAAAAAATCAGAAGAAGTAGTAGCAAGTATTTGTATTCTTGTTTGCATTTTGATCTGTATATATATTCCACGAATGCTCTGATTTCTTTGCTTCCTAGACTTGCACGGCTTATTTAGAGATTATCCTCCAATAATGTGAACTCAGAGAGCCTCTCACTCTTTCTTGTTTCTTGGCCAAATCTCATACTTTTGCAAACAGAGTAAGTTGTGTAGTTCTGATTTCTTCGAATTACATAACATCATGACGTTCCAAAAGGTTAGATAAACTTAACACCAACTTACACGCCTCTTCCTTTACTTGATAAAGACCCAAGTTTCGATTTTGATGATGTTCTAAGAACCATAGTGTTTCACCCAAACAATGATAGCATTTAGAAACATCGTTTGGACATTTTTCAAGAGCAATGAAGCTCTGCATTTACCTTTTCTAATGTTTTTGTAAGATTAAAGTGGCAAAGGGACGTTTTTTATATGCTTTATCAGCTGATCCGGTCGGGTTCATGTGAATAACGCACTTAGTGCTATAGAGTGGAGTAATCCGAAAGCGTACCACATTATTTGATCTGAGTTTGAAATACCTTCGAACTAAATGACAAGAAAAGTTGAAACCATTTAGACAGATATCCGTTAAATTTCAATTGGTATGGAGTAGACGTTTTCTCTTTGCAGAGTATTGACTTAATTTGCGGGCATAACCTTTGGCTTATCATCATCACCAAACGAATCTCGTTTGTTGATCAATCTCTTTCTTTGCGTTAACTGCCTCTTGATTCAGACCCACCGTATATATTTATTCGATCCCCACCACACTATATTATTTCAAAATAACAGATTAATTCAAATAGATGCTATGTTTAGTGAACTAATATTCACCTAAAAGGCATTCCAATCACAGTACTAGAGACTATATAATATACTCCCCTACGGCCTACGTACCAACTTTCCTTTGACATATTTTCTTCGCTAGGACTAAAATCGAATTTTTGTTTTTAGTAATATAAAATGTGATGATTTTGCACCATTGCTTTTTTAAAAAAAATCGTCTATTTTCAATTTACTAAAATAATATTTACAATTGATATTAATGAGCTAAAGTTTATCATGTCTTCTAATGTGTTCGTTCTCCTTGGCCCTTCCAATAATCCAGATAGATTATATTACCGAACTAATTATACTTAGCATATGTAATAAGTCCAGGAAAAAATGAATTTACTATAGTGATCAACTAAACGTCATATAAAGCTTCCCATCGGATTGTTCTTTTTTTTTTTTTTTTGAACAAGCATTGCATTGTTCTACTACTAGCATTTTACTTCTCCTACTTGTCTACTCAAAAAAAACGGGAAAGAGATTATGTGACATTTATCAATTCTTCACATATTTCCGAAAATTATGGAATATATCTATACTAATCTATTATATAATGGGACGGTTAGTCACTCACGAGGCGACATCGTCGGCGTTTTTATTGGTAAACTTAAAAATATTAAAAGTGTCAAACCCATGGTTTGAACAGAATTCTGAATCTGGCCTCCACCATTTATACCATCGAACTAATGGATAATTTGTACATTGATGACCGCAACTAATATATATTTATGAAGGTTGGAAGCCATTACTTCTTGGGCTTTCGATCAGCTTGTAAATGTATTATGGGATTCATTTTAAATGAGTTTCATCAATGCTATATTAAGAAATAGCTTAAGTTTGCAACAATTATAGTTTTTCATATTGTAAATCGTCGTTGTTTAACATCGGTTAAAATTCTTTTCATCATTGTATCGGTGAGTTATAGAGTTGTACGTTTGCATACATTCGTAATTTTTTACCGTAAACTATTCATCTCCCAATCTTAAATCGCTGATCATAAATATTTCTGATTTGTAGCCCTTATGCAAACCATATATATATATATATATATATGATTCTCATCTTTAATGAACCCAATCTGATCTCCATATAAATCATTGATTCCTCTTAGCTTTAACCATCTTCTAGAAAATGTCTCTCCTCTCCGGTTTCTCAAACCCGGCGTCACGGCGTCGTCACTAAACCTTCGAGTTTCTCCTTATTAGTCGTAGTAGTCGAGCATTGTCGCTGGCCTCCTCCGCTTTGGGATTCCTTGAAATTCAAGAAAGACAAGTGAGTTTATGGTAAGTTAATATTTGATCTATCACATTTATTTAACATAATTGTTTTAATTGATTTCCGATTCTTTGTTGAATAATATTATTTGCAGATTTTATGATTCATGGATTTATTCCCGCCGGATGTGCTAATCATTACATGCCATCTTTGAAAGCCGGTTCGTGAAAATCGATCGCTTTGAGATTGCTAGTGCTCAAACATGTACAAGATAACTGATCATCAATTCCTCATTCCATCAACCATTATTGATGAAGTCATCACGAAGTGCTCGAGATCAATCTTCAAATATGATTAGGCTGTTCGACAATCTCAAATGATTGCAAACACAAACCTCAAACTTCCATGTATATTATCATATTACATATGGGTTTATATTATGTTTCGATATTATAAATGATATTAAACTCAAATGTGGTTGGGCAAACCGTTCTATCCGTGGTTAGGAACTCACAAAAGAAACAACTCGAAGTCATTATCCGCTCTCTATGACCAGTAAAAAATCAACACACAATTACCGTCGTATTGTACTAACGCCAATGATCGAAAATATTTCCTACCCAAGATCGTGGTCGCCTATTTATCTCCTTACTTATCAAACTGATTTCACACAAACCTTTATTTTACGCTTTAACAGAAACCACAACAACCCAAATAATCAAAACACCAAAACTAGAATCCAAAACGGAATAAAAAAGACGAATCATTAATGATCACCTTTTGTTTAATTTTACAAATAAACTTCAAACCAAATATACCAAACCAAGCACCTTAACTAAAACTCAACGACATATAATCGAAGTCGTAAACAAATACAAACTACACAACCAGTTATTTAACAATTTATAAACATACTTTCACAGATGCTTATGAAGAAGACAAAGAAGACAACCAAAATCGGTGAAATCACCTAAACGAAAAAGAGTAAATTATGAACTCGATAAATATAACAAACAACGATTTTGTTTACATATTACCCATCAAATTAAAGAGAAACAAACACATGCACACCAAGAGATACAAGAGAAAATCCAGACATACACAAATCGACAACAACATCTCCTACACTCACTCTTGTCTTGTGAAAATAGCTTACATGTTCAATGTCAACATACCAATGCTATTGTTTTACGAAATATATAAATTTGTTGAAAATTCATTAATGTCCAAACACTCTAATTATCACTCATTTTATAGTTATTTCTACAAGTCTTCATGTATTCGTTCTCCTTGGCCCTTCAAACAATCCAGTTAGATTACCGAATTAACAATACTTGGCATATGTAATAAGTCCAGAAAAAAATGAATTTACTATAATAATCAACTAAACGTCATATAATTTATAAAGCTTCCCATATGTGCGCCAACTCTTCTAAATCATCTCATGCATTACATTATATTATAATTACTAGCATTTTACTTCTCCTACTTCTCTACGTTAATAAAATATATGTGAGATTTATCAATTCTTCACATAATCACATATTTCCACAAAAATTGAAAGATTTTTAAAATATATGAAGATGAAAAGAACAACGTAGTGTACACGGACTTTGTTAATTTAATTATCGAGGCATTGCCGTACGTAGTAGGGCAGCCTTCAAGGCTCGAGTCGAGGCGTGTTAGTTACGCTTTACCCTCAGTAGCCGGTGGTCACACACTCACAAGCCCCCTTTTAGTGACCGGATATCGAGGGTTTCCCGCGAATTTTGCCGGTTTCCTACAACTAACTTCTTTTTTAGTTCTTCTCAGAGCATTCGTGATGGGAGGTCTTAAAGAAATACCTAGGTGGGAATTCACTTTCTTGTAGCCATGCAAAAAATCCTTAAAATCCTTTGATAAGGATTGATTCTTACACCTGTCTGTTCTGACACCATGCCAATGTATTGATTTTTTTTTTTTAAATCCAAAAAATCCAAGATTAATCCAAAATGCCCTTATGCTAAGGACTCCAATAAATCTCACCATTGGGGATGGTTTTACGAACATGAATATCAGTTAAGAAAAGAACATAAAAGTCAGTAAAAACACAAGACTAGTCACTGTCTTCTGTTCTTCTCACTCCTCTTTCCAAAAAATCTCAGCTCTCACAGACACTTTCGTAATTCGATTGATTTATATACCGTGATAAACTCTATCATCTCTTTTATGAAATAACCATAAGTATGGTATAGAAGATGATGATCAACAATTACGTCTGAGAAAATTCAAGTCCTTTAATGTGTAAGATTTTTAAAAGAAATATAGGTCAATCTTATATTAGTCGTATAGCAGGTTCAAAATGCTGACGGCAGATTTCGATTTTTATTACTAAAACACCAAATTTAATAATACATGCAAATAGTTTTTGGTAACACTATCTTGTCCCATTCTGCTCTACTTTTATCTTTTCAAATCTATCTATGTTTTTAGTTTGTTTTGTTTCCTCTGTTTGATAAGCTCGTATATGTCTTCTCCAAAATAAATTTGCTAGAGGACATTTTGTTTGAACGATATCAGAATCATATGTGGTAAAAGGAAGTTCAGTTCAGTTCACAAGGTTGCTGTCGTTGGAATCAAGATTTCAAGAAGACTAAGGTGAAAACATTCTTGAAAAGAACTTCATTTTTTACCTTTTTATTTATTTATTTATTTTCTTCCAGTTTTGATGTAACCTAAACGGGGATTCAAGTTTCAGGATTGGTTGCACATCGATTGCAAAATTCTGCGTGAAAAAAACTGCCTCCATGGCCATTACTAACGACGATCTGTAAGAGCAATGGCTTTGGTTAATACTTCAGCGCGTAGAGTCGATTTGAGGTCAACTTCTAAACGTTCTGATAGTGAATACATGTATAATGAAACAAGGGCTAACAACGAAGAAGTCTTGAAGATAAGTGAAGAAAAGAGAAAGAGTTCAAGAAGATCGGTTTCACTTCCATCCACAGACATATTATTAGACGAGAAACCAGGTTGGCCTTTTCTCAAAATAGCACAAGCTCACCGTTGCCTCACACGGAATGTCTCAGTGGTCAACTGGGCCATGAGCTTACCTGACCGGTTTCCAGATCATCAACAGAATCTAAACTCTGAGACAAAATTTGTAAAGAAAAAACTTAAGGACATATTGAAAGACAAGAACAAATGGTTTAGCTACAATGTTCTTAAGACAGCAACATCAGATTTCTCTCAAGGTACTTTGTCTTTTATTTTATTTTTTCTCCTTCTTTGAATTTTGGACTAATCTTTGCTTTTATATGACGACAGAAAATCTGATTGGGAAAGGAGGGTCCAATGAAGTGTACAGAGGGGTTCTCAAAGATGGAAAAGGCATCGCAGTGAAAATCTTGAAATCATCATCTAAAGAAGCTATGACAAATTTTGTTCATGAGATCGATATTATCTCTTCTTTGAGTCACAAAAACATCTCAGAGCTACTTGGTGTTTGCGTCCAAGACAATGATCTAATCTCTGTTTACAACCTTTCATCCAAAGGAAGTTTAGAGAAAAGTCTTCACGGTAACACAACGCTCTCAACATCATATTGATAATGTCCCTGCCAAAGTATTATGATTGATTATGCAGGTAAACAAAAAGAAAAGCATGTACTGTCATGGGAGGAGAGGTTCAATATAGCAGTCCGCTTAGCAGAAGCGTTAGATTATATTCATAACCAATGTTCTAAGCCAGTGATTCATAGAGATGTCAAGACTTCAAATGTTCTTCTCTCAGATGAGCTCCAACCTCAGGTAATGAAAGCTTCTCTCACAAGACACCAATGTTGTGTTGCTGCTTATGATTTTGAGAATAGCTGTCAGACTTTGGGCTGTCGATGTGGGGACCTACCACATCGACTAGATATTCGATACAAGGTGACGTGGTTGGCACGTTTGGGTACCTTGCGCCAGAGTATATATATATATATATATATATATATATATATATATATATATATATATATATATATATATATATATATATATATATATATATATATATATATATATATATATATATATATATATATATATATATATATATATATATATATATATATATATATATATATATATATATATATATATATATATATATATATATATATATATATATATATATATATATATATATATATATATATATATATATATATATATATATATATATATATATATATATATATATATATATATATATATATATATATATATATATATATATATATATATATATATATATATATATATATATATATATATATATATATATATATATATATATATATATATATATATATATATATATATATATATATATATATATATATATATATATATATATATATATATATATATATATATATATATATATATATATATATATATATATATATATATATATATATATATATATATATATATATATATATATATATATATATATATATATATATATATATATATATATATATATATATATATATATATATATATATATATATATATATATATATATATATATATATATATATATATATATATATATATATATATATATATATATATATATATATATATATATATATATATATATATATATATATATATATATATATATATATATATATATATATATATATATATATATATATATATATATATATATATATATATATATATATATATATATATATATATATATATATATATATATATATATATATATATATATATATATATATATATATATATATATATATATATATATATATATATATATATATATATATATATATATATATATATATATATATATATATATATATATATATATATATATATATATATATATATATATATATATATATATATATATATATATATATATATATATATATATATATATATATATATATATATATATATATATATATATATATATATATATATATATATATATATATATATATATATATATATATATATATATATATATATATATATATATATATATATATATATATATATATATATATATATATATATATATATATATATATATATATATATATATATATATATATATATATATATATATATATATATATATATATATATATATATATATATATATATATATATATATATATATATATATATATATATATATATATATATATATATATATATATATATATATATATATATATATATATATATATATATATATATATATATATATATATATATATATATATATATATATATATATATATATATATATATATATATATATATATATATATATATATATATATATATATATATATATATATATATATATATATATATATATATATATATATATATATATATATATATATATATATATATATATATATATATATATATATATATATATATATATATATATATATATATATATATATATATATATATATATATATATATATATATATATATATATATATATATATATATATATATATATATATATATATATATATATATATATATATATATATATATATATATATATATATATATATATATATATATATATATATATATATATATATATATATATATATATATATATATATATATATATATATATATATATATATATATATATATATATATATATATATATATATATATATATATATATATATATATATATATATATATATATATATATATATATATATATATATATATATATATATATATATATATATATATATATATATATATATATATATATATATATATATATATATATATATATATATATATATATATATATATATATATATATATATATATATATATATATATATATATATATATATATATATATATATATATATATATATATATATATATATATATATATATATATATATATATATATATATATATATATATATATATATATATATATATATATATATATATATATATATATATATATATATATATATATATATATATATATATATATATATATATATATATATATATATATATATATATATATATATATATATATATATATATATATATATATATATATATATATATATATATATATATATATATATATATATATATATATATATATATATATATATATATATATATATATATATATATATATATATATATATATATATATATATATATATATATATATATATATATATATATATATATATATATATATATATATATATATATATATATATATATATATATATATATATATATATATATATATATATATATATATATATATATATATATATATATATATATATATATATATATATATATATATATATATATATATATAAGTCAGTGACAAAGTCGACGTTTACGCCTTTGGAGTGGTTCTGCTTGAACTCATATCAGGAAGAGATCCCATTTCGCCTGAGAATCCAAAAGGAGAAGAGAGCTTGGTCATGTGGGTATGTTTTCTCTTTAACTTGAATCGCAAGCAAAAACTACATAAAACCTTAAAATATATTAACTCTTGTAACGCAGGCAAAGCCGTTGATTGAGACTGGAAATGAAAATGAGCTGTTGGATCCAGACGTAACAGAGATATCTGACGAAACTGAGTTTCATAGAATGGTTCTTGCTGCTACACATTGTCTCACAAGATCAGCCACACATCGTCCCAGTATTAAACAAGTAAAATTTTGTTTCCTTTGCAAGAAAACTAAGTTCGTTACTATCATCAGGAACTAATCTTTAATGTTTTGTCAGATACTGAGGCTACTAAGAGGTGTAGACGACGTCGAGAAATGGTCCAAGCGGATTAACGAAGAAGAAAACGGAGATTGCTTCGATGACGAGGTTTACCCGAATACAAGGGCAGAATTACACTTGAGCCTTGCGATGATGCTTGAGGTTGAAGACGATGAATCTGTATCAATCAGTCCCATGGAGAGAAGTAACAACAGCCTTTTCTCTTCTTGTTGGTCATCTAGGGAACTTCAACCTTGCTTTTAGTGGAGTTTATCTTATATATGTTTTTTGTTATTTTTACATATTATGAATAATAACAAAAGCAAAACCGAACTATAGCTTTTATTGTTCTCGGAATGCGACCAAAGCTTTTATTGTGTTCTAGGAGAGTCGTTTTTACCTTTTTTGTGGTTCTCTTAGGCATATCTGATTTGATTAGCTTTCTTAGATACACTAGGATCTGATTTCATCAGAACTTATTGGATCTCTTGTGTCATTAGTTCATTACTTGTTAATGAAAATTTACATACTTAACAGAAGAAAAAAACCCGAACCTATAGCTGTTTACGTAAAATCCCTGAACAAATCAAACTATACTGACATAACAAAACTAAAAAACTCTTACGAACTAGAGTCATTTTAGCATTTGGTTTTGTTCCTTTTTTATAACTGTAAATTATATTACCAAAAGTAAATTGGTTACAATATCTGCATTTAATAGTGTTTCATTTTAAAGAAAGTTCTGCTCCAATGATATTTTATTTCTTGCTTCAAAATGAAAAAATGAAAGTGTTTGTTCAAATTTGAAGATATACTTGACATCTTTATTTTTTTTAAGATGAACTTCTTAAATTATAAATTGGCACTTCATTTTTACCTATTCTTATTTTTTGTTTGTAAAAATAAATTTTATATACATTACTATCGCCCAATTAATTTCAAAGATTCATTTATTATTTTCATCTAATTAGATGTTTATATCGATAAGCATGGAATTATTCATTTCTAAAGAAGTAGCTCAATTAAGAAAAATCAAAATAAATAAACTTACTTACCTTTTGCTTTAAAATACTTTTGTTAATCACTTCTATATATATATATATATATATATATATGATTCTTCATAAAATATGATGTTCTTTGATTTTTTATTTATGTTATGACATAGTTTTATAATATGAATATTTTAATTTATATTAAATAGCAATTGTGATGAATTATTGTTAAAACAAAATAATCGAGTAACACTAGTAATTATGAAAAGTGAAAAGTGTTATTAATAATTAATGATAAATTGGAGATATAATAAAATTGAAATATTCATTTTTCAAAGAGAAAATGAATCAAATCATTGGAGTAAATGTTTCTTCATTTTTTCTTCATTTTGAAGAAAGTGAACTTATAAAGGTAAAAATAAAATCAACCATCGGAGATGTCATTAGAAACTTCTGTCTCAACTTATCTACACAAGAAGTCACAAACTTACTAAAAATAAAACACATAGTATTTGGACTTAAATAAATATCACATTTTGAAATAGTTACTTATATTTGATGTATATATGTGTACGCAAATAGACAGTCCTCAATTAATTTGTCTTTCTTCTGAAATTAGCCTTAGTTATTTGCTTATGTAAAGCTTCTAATATTAGGTAACAAGATTAAAACACAAAAGACAATCTTTGGAGAGAAATTCTTGGTTCACCCCTAGGGTGAACCTCTAGGTTCACCATCCAATAGTATTTAAGTATTTGATATTTGATATCTTTTAAAAAATGAAATAGAATTAAATATCCAAATTAGATTATATTTTTAAAATAAAATAATAAAATACATAAAAATAGTCACAAAAAATAAATTAATTAATATTGTTAAGTCTTCGGCAAAATACTAAACCCTATACCCTAAATTTTAAACCCTAAACCCTAAACGTTAAACCTTAGACTTTGGATAAACTCTAAACCGTTGGAAAATCTTAAACCCTAAATCATACATTAAAAACTAAATTTTAATAGCACTAAACCCTAAATCATACATTAAAACTAAATTTTAATAGCACTAAACCTAAACCCTTGGATAAATCATAAACTCTAGGGTTTAATTTTAAATATTTTTGATTTAGAGTTTATGATTTATCCGAGGGTTCAGAGTTTATCCAAGGGTTTAGGATTTAGTGATTAGGGTTTAGGGTTTAGGGTTTAGGGTTTAGGGTTTAGTGTTATTAAGATTTAGTTTTTAATGTATGATTTAGGGTTTAAAATTTTCCAATGGTTTACGGTTTATCCAAGATTTAAAATTTATAATTTAGGGTTTGGAGTTTAGGATTTAGGGTATAGAATTTAGTATTTTGTTAACGGTTTAACAATATTTATTTATTTATTTATTGTAACTATTTTTATGTATTTTTATTGTTTTAATTAAAAAATATAATTTTATTTAGAAATTCATTTATGTTTCCTTTTTTAAAAGATATAAAATATCAAATACTCAAACACTATTGATTCATCTTTGGAATCTAGTAGCCTATATTATTGGGAGCGCTCTCTCTGTCCAAGAGCACGAAGAGACATTTTCATTTTCAAATTTCCACGCCCAAATATATACTATAAATTTCTCTTCTCATATACGAAATAGTTATTTATTTAAAGTGACACAACATTTTCTACAATTGAGTATTCAAGTCAAAGATGATATAAAAGGTGATAAAATTTCAGTATATCATTATATCAACGAATCTGTTGACGTGTTAATTATTTATAAACAGATTTAAAAAGCTAACTAATGTCAAAACCAAAGAATTTAATAAAACAATGACGAGTAATTTGTTGTTGCGAGACTGATTTTAAAGCTTTAAAAAAAAATCTTAGATGGTACTTGTACAACTAAGATTAACTGAAATATCCAATTTGACCTTTTACAATTTATGATGTTTTAATGATTAATTAAGCCAATATATACTCAACAATGTTATAACATAATGCATTGTTTATATATGTATAACACTAACGTTACTGTATACGTATTTATTAGACAATTATCAATATACGATATTTCATATTTTGTTTTTTTTTAAATCAACATCAGAATCGTGGTGTCTAAAATTTATTGTAGTATATTGTTTAACAAAGATGAAAAAATAATGTTAAAACATTTCAAAGGTATGTTTGAGTATTCATATTCTTATATATATATATATATATATATATATATACACTATTTTCACAATTCCATGTATAATGTATCTCCAACATCTCCTGCAGAAGTTGAGATAGGTAACATAAAATAAATTAACAAGAGTAGATGTGTGTATATATCTGAATTTCAAGTATAACAATAGCGCTTAATTTCAAAAAGTATTTTAACCTTATCTCTTATTGACGCAAAATGTATTTAATAAATCCAATTTTAATGTTTTAACAAGTGATGGAAGTTGAGTGCTGAAACATGCCCCATTTTATGTCTTGATAATAACATACCACGTATTTTATATATGGGGTATGTATTTGTCCGTATTCATATTTGCGTTGCTTGAGATCCAAATCAACAGACTATTTCTTGTGCAATCACATATACAGTATATTAAAAGATGATGGATTATATTATTGATTGGACTTTCATAATATATAGTAGTAAGAAAACGATAACTAACCTGTCACTGGTGATGCGAAACTTAAAGAATGGACCTTGATTAAATATAAGGCGATAAGGCGATAAGGCGACTAGGGTTTCCGTTCCTAGCGCTGCCGGTGACGGAGCCTCACGCACGTCACTGAGAATCTCTCCCCCTTCTTTCGTGTCTTCTCTCATGGCACTTGACTGTATTGCTGGTCAGGATCCCCCTTGGCCCCCTGATCTTCTTTTCCTAAAACCAGATCTGGAGTCTCATCTGCCGCTGGTGGCTGAAAACCGTTCAGCACCCCTCCTTCTGGAGTCTACTCCCAACGATTCTCGTCCATTACCTCTGGCTCTTCCTCCACTCGGCTCTTGTTCAAAAGAGACGGAACCCTTTGTCTCTGCTATGCTCCTCCGAAGCGGATCTCGGTTAACAAGCTCAAATCGCCTCGAAACTCTCCAAGCTTGGCTCGCCATCTTTTGCCTCTGACGGCTCTTCTGTCGTCAAGGCCCCAGATTCAATCTCTCTTCGTCCCTCTAATCTATGGAAGGGCTATCTAGTCGCTCATTTTCACGGTACCCCACCTTCTCCATCAAAAATTTTCGCTGACTTGAACCCAATCTGGGGTAAACAAGGAAGGATTAAAGTCAAAAATCATTCAAATGGAGTTTGCTACATTTACATCCCCTGTGAACTCACTAGACAGTGGGTCCTTGACGTCGGGTTTTGGCACTCTGGAAACTGCTCTTTTACTGTGTTCGCTTGGTCCCCTTCTCTTAAGCTTCCGAAAATGAAGCTTGACTTTGCTCCTGTTTGGATTCTCTGCCGAAATGTTCCAATTGAGCTTTGGTCTCTGGATGGTTTCAGTACTATTGCAACTGGTGTAGGTTTTCCTGTTCAGTCTGAGTTCCCTGTTATCAAAACTTTCACAAATGGTGTGGTAAAACTGAAAGTTGTCATAGAGCTGGCCAGAAAACGTCCTACTTTCGTTAAAGTGGTCGACAAGGCTGGCAATTCAGCAATTGTTTACGTGGAGTTTCTCAAAGTTCCTCCAAAGTGTGTGCGGTGTAATGAGTTTGGTCACATGGACCTTCGCTGCCCCTCATCAATCTCCAAGAATGTTCCCGTTCATCCTCCTGCCAGTCCTCCATCGGGATCTAATAAGTCCAAATCCCCTGCTTGTGTTGGGAGTACTTCAACTCCTTCACCCATATCCCATGTTCCGATGCAGTCTTTTGGATTATGCAGATCTGCCAGTCTACCCTCTCCCAAGTCTGTACCATCCTCCGCTCACTCTTCTTCTGGAAGGAAATCCGGCTCGTCTTTGGAGTGGATTCCGGTTGCTCACCGAAGTACTCCTCTGATTCGTCGCTCTTCTTCTGTCTCCCAAGACATTGCTTCGGTCACTACTTTGCAGTTTGAGAAAGAAGAAGAGCTGATTAAATTGGCTCAAATGATTCTAAGGGCTAGAATGGAGGCTTCTGATGGTCATCACTATTCTTTTTGGAACGCAGCAGACCGAAAAAAGATGAGACAGCAACAGCGGGACTCCATAATGCTTTTGTGTTCTTCTTCTGATTCTGGAGACTCCATAAATAAAGCAGCGCTGATTCCACTGCATCCTCAAGTCAACGATTCTACTGGAACCTCTTTGCCAAAAGAGGCTCCTTCTTTTGTCGAAGCTTAGTGCTTCAGCCCCTCTTTTTTGTCCTTCTATATGAAGTGTTTTTGTTGGAATGTAAGGGGCCTTAATGGCGATACTCGTCAAATAGATGTACCTCGGTGGATTCGCACCAACCGACCTTCCATAGGCGGTCTTTTGGAAACTCGTGTGAAACAAGAAAATCTTAATGCTCTTATGGCTCATTCTTTTCCGGAATGGAAGTTTGACTCGAATCACTCCACTGAAGCAAAAAATGGACGTATTGTGGTCATATGGAATCCGGCATTATCGGTGATCACCTATCTTAAAACCCCTCAGCTCGTGGTCTGTGGAGTATTTGATCCAATTACCAGCTGCTCTTTCACAATAGCCTTTGTTTATGCCTTCAATGACAGAATGAATCGCTTACCCTTATGGGCAGACATCAAAAGGCTTGCCTCATCTCCTGTTCTTCGTAATGCTCCTTGGATTGTCCTAGGAGATTTCAATCAGGTCTTGGCAGTATCTGAAGCCTTCTCATTATCATCTCCAGTTATCTCCCTCGAGGGTATGGCAGACTTTCATGACTGCCTGTTTGAGAGTGGATTATTTGATCTATCTTTCGGAGGATGTTTCTTTACCTGGAGCAACAAGAGTCCTACTAACCCAAAAACAAGAAAACTCGATCGTGCCTTGGTTAATGAAGTTTGGCAGGACACCTTCCCTGCTTCATATGCTCTATTTGATGCTCCGAGATCTTCAGACCACTCGCCTTGTCTAGTCTATATCACTGAAGATGCCCCTTCGAGGAAGATCAGGTTTACTTACTTTTCCTTCTTCGGCTCTCACCCTGATTTCGGTCAAATGCTAGAATCAACTTGGATTGCTCCCTACCCGGCCTCTACTCCACTCTATGTCTTATATCAGAAGCTACGTTCGGTTAAGTTTCTTTGCAAATCTCTGAACCGGCGCTGTTTCAGTAATATCCAAGGCAGAACAAAAGAAGCTTTCGAAAATCTGGAGTCTATTCAGAAGCGTTTATTAACTACTCCTTCTCAGGAGCTGTTTTTGGAGGAGCAAACTGCGAGGGACTCTTGGCTTCGGTTGTCTGCTGCTGAGCAAAATTTCTTTAAATTGAAATCACGGGTTAGATGGACTGGCAAGGGTGATGCCAATACTGGGTTCTTTCACAAATGTGTAAAAGGAAATTTATCAAGAAATGTGATTCTACACCTTGTTGATAGAGATGGAAATAGGCTGGTTTCTCCACCAGATCTGAAGGCGCATATTATTCACTTTTACTCTTACCTGCAAGGACGATCTAATGTGGCGGTGACTCCTCCCTCAGTTGCTCAAATATAAGCGATTCATCCTTTCCGTTGTAGTGATTCTCTTCATCCTTTGCTCACTGCCATCCCCTCTGCTGATGTTATCAAGGATTTACTTTTCTCCTTGCCAAACTCAAAAGCCCCTGGCCCTGATGGTTTTTCGGCGGAATTCTTTAAGGAATCTTGGAGCGTAGTAGGGGGAGATGTCATAGCTGCTGTTCGTGACTTCTTCATCTCCTCTTACATGCCCAGACAAACCAATGCCACTGTGTTATCTTTGATCCCAAAGGTCCCGGGAGCGTCATCACTCTCAGACTTTAGGCCAATCTCTCTCTGTAATACAGTTTATAAAATCATTTCTAAGATCCTGGCAAGAAGATTAAAACTTTTTACTGAGGAAGCAGTCCAAGGGAATCAGGTTGGATTTGTCAAAGGTCGAGTCTTATGTGAAAATGTTTTGCTCGCTTCTGAACTGGTGTCAGGGTTTCAGAAAACCGGTAGAACGAGGAGGGGCTGCATTCAGTTGGATATTTCCAAGGCCTTTGATAGTGTTGAATGGGAATTCATTCTAAATATCCTTCATGCTTATGAGCTCCCTGAGTTGTTCATCAAATGGATTAGGCTCTGTATTTCTTCGCCTCACTACTCTATCTCCCTTAATGGAGAGCTGGTGGGCTTTATTCCGGGCAAAAAAGGGCTGCGGCAGGGAGACCCAATTTCTTCCTCTCTATTTGTCATGGCAATGGACATTCTATCTAAAGATTTAGACAAGGCGGTTTCTCAGGAGGTCTTCAAGCCACATCCAGATTGCTACGATCCTCTTGTCACCCATTTAAGTTTCGCTGATGATGTCTTAATTTTCTTTGACGGTTCAAGTGATTCTCTTCGAGGCATCATGCAGGTTCTGCTTAATTTCCAGCGCAAGTCTGGCCTAGCTCTTAATTTAAGAAAAACGAAAGTTTTCATCGATGGCAACAATGTGTCTGATTGTCAGGCTTTAGCAACTCAATTTGGTCTGCAACAAGGAACTCTCCCTGTTAAATACCTTGGGCTACCTCTCTCCCCTAAAAAGCTTTCCAAGCGTGATTATCAACCTCTTATAGACAGAGTCAGGGCCAGAGTATCATCTTGGACAGCGAAGCACCTCTCCTTTGCTGGACGTCTTCAGTTGATTCAATCTGTCATATTCGGGATAATTAACTTCTGGTCAGCTGTTTTTCCTCTTCCAAAATCCTGTTTCGATCAACTGGAGAAACTGTGTAATGCTTTCCTCTGGTCGGGAGGAACTGAATCTGCGAGATCTGCAAAAGTCTCCTGGTCCTCAGTTTGCACAGGGAAAGAATCAGGTGGTTTGGGTTTAAGAAGGCTTCTAGGCCTTAATCAGGTTTATGGCTTGAAGCTAATATGGTTGTTGTTCTCCTCCAACGGATCCCTCTGGGTTGCATGGGTTGAGCGTAATCTTCTTCAAGGCAAATCCTTATGGTCACTGGATCTGCCTAATTCAGGAAGTTGGATTTGGAAACAGCTTCTCAATTTGAGAAACATTGCTAAACCTCTTATCTCTTGTCAACTTGGTAATGGCAGGAAAGCTTTTTTCTGGCTTGATAATTGGGCGGGACCTGGAAGCTTGTTGGATCTGGTTGGACCAACTGGACCCCTTCTTTCATGAATTCCCGAGCTAGCCTCTGTATCTGACGTGGTGGGACCTTTTGGTTGGCTAGTATCAAGGAGTAGAAACCCTGTTCTTCGTCTTATGCGGAGCTACCTTCCGCCTCAGCCTCCTGATACTAATAACTCTTCTATTGATCTTTTTATCTGGAGAAACTCTATTGCAGATCCTCCATCCAACTTCTCGGTTGCAAAGACGCTTAAAGCCTTGAACCCTGACCCCCCTTCTGTTGCTTGGCATTTCTTAGTTTGGTTCAAATGAAGAATTCCTAAACATGCTTTTATCACTTGGACGGTCATGTGGCAGAGGCTTCCAACAAGAGATAAACTGGCAGGTTGGGGTCTTAATGTGCCTACAAATTGCTTGCTGTGCGGAACTGGTACTGAGACGAGTGATCACCTCTTCTTCTCCTGCAACTACTCGACCAAGGTCTGGACTTCCTTCTTCTCTCAATCTTCTTTATCTCCACCTTCTGTTTTCCCTGATGTTGTGGACTGGGTGAGGACAGTCACCTCCTCCAAGAAGGTTAAAGCTATTATTAAGCTTATTTTTCAAGCCTGCATCTATTTCCTTTGGCGTGAGAGAAATTCTAGACCGCACTCAGCTATGCTGAAACCTTCTCATGTAATTCAGAGAGAGATTCAACTTCAAATCAGGGCTCGCTTACTAGGATTGGACCGGGAATCCTATGAAGCGTTAGCCACTCGTTCTGCTAGCCAAAGCTCCTACCTTACACTATGGTTCGAAATGTTTCAGCCCTAACCGGAAAGCATGAGTCTTCATCAATTTCTTATCACACTTGTTTCTCTACTTATTTAATTCCTTTTCTTTTTTGGAACCATTGTAATGATATCCTGTTTTAAAGGAGGAAGAACAATTGGGAATAAAAAAAGAAAACGATAACTGGGTTATGCTAATTTAATTTATGGCCGTTTATGGGTCTGTATAAATATTCTAAAACACCAGATAATGGTAACGTGTGCTGTAATGTTTATTAGGATATTGTTCGATTTGTTATTTATTAGAATCTGGAATTTCAAGCCAGATAGCAGGAGCATGACATACAAGTGGTAACAGTAAAGTTAACACGGAAATACCCCGTGAGGGATAAGTCCACAAGCCTTATAATTCGACTTAACTGATAGTTAAGTGTTTGATTGGTTTTTTTTCTTTGTTTGTTAGCGTTAACTCGTTAGATAACCGTTTTGCAAATAAGAACCGAACGGTGCTAAGTAGTAAAATACTCTAATTTCAACTACGTTTGGACAATAATAACAAATTATGTGAGCCACGCTGACATAAACAACATAAACAAAGGTAATAGGTATCATATATATAAGGAAAGATATGTAAAACCAACAACGAGAAAGGCAAGCCGATATAGCAGCGATCATGAGTAGGGATGAGTAAAATATCCGTATATTTTGATTTGATTCGTTATCCGTTTCGATTCGAATAGAAAAATCCAGATATTTGTAACTCATAGAAGTAAACAAATACTAATACGCAATATCCGTAAGAAACAAAAGAAATCACAAATACTAATATATTTAAGAGCGGTTATACGATCCTCGCTATATACGATCCTCGCTATATACATATATACATATATTTTAAAAAATCATATATATAACTTAAATAAATATTATATTTTATATAAATTTTACAATATTTTTATTTATTAAATTTATTATGTTAGTTTAGAATTTTTAAAAAGTAATATTTTTATTTGTAATAAAATATTATTCTTTTATATAGTTTTTCATTTTTTGTATGGATCAAATCGGATATCCGGTTACAAACCTAAAATTTTCCGGATATTTGACTGATCGAATCAGATCGGATAATTGAGTATTATAACGAATCGGATCGGATCACCAATACCTCCAAAAATCCGGATATTCGAAGTGGCCACCCCTAATCATGAGTTAGATAGCCGATAAAATAAAATAAAGACAAAGTTATATAAAATCAACATACCATGTTGGATTGAAACTTTTGCATGGAGAAAAGAAATTGATACATGGTGTTACGTTCTGATATGAAATATGAAGGTCTTTCTCATACATCTATTAATCCATATAGCTTAAGGGGGCTTTGATCAGATCTGAATAAATCATCATATGTCCAACGGTAAAAAACAAACAAACAAAACAAAGAACGAGCTCGAGAATCAAGAACATAGAGATATTGAATGAATTTGATTAAAAATGAGAATATCGAATAAATAAGTTAGAATAAGTACCCCCACTAACCAAAATAAATAGAATTTTTGCATCAAACCTACTTTTATCTTTAAAAAAAATCTAATGTTCAAACTTTAAAAGAAAGCTACCTATCTCACGATCACTAATTTTCACATCAACCAACCATTTAAGTAATGGAATCTTTCTAAAAGAGAGAAAAATAACAAGTTGATAATAGATTAATAGATGGTGATTTCGACCTATTTGTTTTTTTAAATCACAACAGATGTAGTACATCTGGTGATTAACAATCTAGTTATTTTCTTAATAACAGATATATCTTTGTTTTTCTTGTAACAACGTGGAATCTAGTTGTCCTAAATATATGACTTACAACAAGAGTAATTAATACATATTGGAATTGAAACTTACTAATAATAGGCTATACTCGAACTTATTTTTGGCAATCCTCAATACAAAAGAATATGATGCGCTTCATGATCTGCCGGTATATATATTTAGGTGACTCCCATATAATTGTTCAAGTATTATCAACTTCTGCAATGGTCGACCGTTCTCCTCATACGGACATTAACGTCTTCCAATCGATGGCTCGACTTCTAAAGTAGCGTTTATATCTCATTCTTCCCATGGCAAAAGTAAACGGGATAATGTTACTAAGATATAATAAAAACAAATATATTAAAAAAAATATGGATTCACAAAGGCAACAAAAACCAAGTCCTGATAAAGAAACCAGGTAAATTTTTTAAAAAAACCAAAGTGGACAAAACTAAACACTAATATACGGCCGCACGCATTTGATGACCAACTTTATTTATTTTTAAGTTATTTATTAAATTATTACTCCCTCCGTTCGGAATTACTCGATGTTTTACAGCTTGACACATAAATTAAAGAACGTGATATAATATCTATTTTAACCTCTTCATTTGTGTTTAATATTAACTTGACTTTATATCATTATCACTAGGGATCATTAACTACAAGGGTAGAAAAAGTCATATTTCATCATTTTTTGCATAGAATTATGTGAACGTCAACTATACTGACACAAAGAAAATGCACTAGAACGTCAAGTAAAACCGAACAGAGAGAATACAAAATAAACTATAATAAATACAGATAATTCTAAAATCGATCATTTCCCATGTTCTTTATACGAACGCGCAACCAATGGCAGCTAGCGGCGGAGAAAATACAGTGCGACGGAAGCAAATTAAACGGTATGGAAAATTGAAGTGGTCGCGAGTGAACTGCCGGAAGAACAAAATACTCAGCGTTCTTTTTACTCCTCTGTCACTGCCGCAGCGTCAAGAAAACAGGCTGGATTTGTTACATGAGTAATGTGGTTGACTTTTTTGTCGTGATGATAGGTTAATTTTCAGTTGCCGCAGCTGGTAGCCACGTTCACAAGTAGAACAGAGCTATTATATTTGTTGTATGATTATTCATATCAACTTCGCCATCTAAACCCTATATAGATCAATGATGGTTTTATTTGCATTATGATGAAAATACCAAAAACTGGACCAAAAAATTAGTTGGATCACATTTCAATATGGTTCGACCGGAT
This sequence comes from Brassica carinata, assembly GCA_016771965.1. Lineage (NCBI taxonomy): Eukaryota > Viridiplantae > Streptophyta > Magnoliopsida > Brassicales > Brassicaceae > Brassica > Brassica carinata. The sequence goes on along the minus strand of JAAMPC010001253.1, from coordinate 407,276 downwards.
CGAATCTAAACTACAAAAAACAGCCTAATGCAGAAGGAATATCCCATTGGTAATCAGGTTAGAAATGGGTAATTCTGAGAAAGTACCCAGAAAATTGTATGGTGGTACTAAATCGTTAGAAAAAAATCTGTTGAAATTTTGTTAGATGCCTCTGCTGGAATAGTCATCGTTAATTGGTTGGGTATTTTCCGGGAAACAATGGACCACCTTGTTATGTTGGTAATAACGACGATGTAAATTTGTCGGTATTTCCTGTCCAACAATCCAACCAATTTCCATCAGAAAATTGGGAATTACCGAGAATATGTTTCCATCGTAAGTCAGGGATTACCGATGAACTGAATCCATTTAACATTTTAAACCATTAACTACGAATCGTTAGTGTATGTCACCTTCCGTCACGGTTTTATAGACGGAAGGTGACATATGTTTAATGCAATTGAAGTTGAATGTTTCTTTTATCTAACTTTTAGTTGAGGGATTGTTTCACATTACATCTTTAGCTGAAGAGTTGTTCCACGATATCTTTTAGTTGAGGGATTTTATTCTCCTTTTCAATGAACAGTTAGGTTAATTAAGAAAATAAATGCAAGGGAAAAAACTCATTTCGTATCTACTTGATTTTTTTTTTTTTTTGGAACACATCTGCTTGATTGATTTTTCTTTGAAAAAATATATTTGATCGTTAAGATGTATCCATCAACACTATATAATCCAAGCAGATACAATTAGTGCATCACGAATACACATCTACCACAATTATAATTATTATTCGCTAATCATAAAATTTTCAAAAAAAAACGTTTTAATAGAAACAAAAATATAAAACTAAAAAAAAACTCGGCCAGAATGGAACAAGGTATTACTTTGGTATGAAAATGGAGTCCTTACATCTTATTAAGAATGATAAAAGAGGTGTATATAGTTTAAATTTTATCAAACGAGAAAGATTTTGGGAACTTCGTTCAAGGAACAAATTCACTAAATCATTTTGAAATTGGCTAGCTAGTGTATTTATATATTTCTCCTTTCCTAATTTACGTCTCAAATATGAACTATATGTATAATTCTTAGCAATAATTTAAAATAGTTTTTAAAATTTTAAAATATATAAAGGTCAAGTTTCTATCCTAGGACAAAGTTCCCAAGATTCGGGAACCAAATATTTTAATGTCTCAGGTGGTAGAACAAATATAAGCAGACGAACTTATCGAACACACAAGAGAAGGATATATATCATTGCAGTCCACATTTCCAAATTATATTCCCTTTCCCACTATAGTTTTTTATAATATCTATTTAGTCTTCGGCTTGTTTACAGGTAATAACTTTTGACAACCAGGACATTTAACAAATTAAGAAGAAAAAACAAATAAAGGACCGTACTTGAGCAAATAGTTTTAACTTTATTATTCCATTTAAAAGTCAATGATTTTTCTTTTTATAATGTAATTTGTTGTCTGGTACATCCATGTTAAGTCTTTTATATGATTATTATGGTGGTAGTACAAGTTTTTCTGAATCTACTTTAAATAATAGAAGATGCTTGAGCTTCATTCACGTCCAGATATATAATTTCCAAAGCAATAATTAATAATAATTATTATTATTTTAAGAATCTCTCTCCTCTCTCTCTCTCTCTCTCTCTCTCTCTCTACTGCAACTCGAAATCGTGATCGTACGTCCGGCCACCGAGATGATTCCATCTGTTTAGTGCGTCTTCGTGCCTATAAAACCTTTTCTCTCTCGCTCCCATCACTCATCTCAATCTTTTGCTAAACTCTCGACGATGAAAATTTTCAATCTTTCCCAGAAATTGAGTGTCCTCTGCTACTGAATTGCTCGGATCGTTACGAAATTAGGGTTTTTGATAACCTTAGAAAGTATCGATTTTGCTAATTCCTCAACTCTCGACGATGAAATTTTCGATCTTTCCCAGAAATTGAGTGTTCTCCGCTGCTGAATTGCTCGGATCGTTGCGAAATTAGGGGTTTTTGATTGATTTGTTTAACCTAGAAAGTATCGATTTTGGGGGTTTTTTTTTTTTTATAAAGAAAATGGAAGACGGCGAGCTTGAATTCTCTAACCAAGAAGTGTTTTCAAGCTCCGAAGTTGTTGGTGGGTTGCCTCCTAGCAACGGTTCGATAGATAGTTTCTTTGATGGGCTTCTAATGGACACTCATCATCAACATCAACAAGGTGCTTGCACCCACACTCACACGTGTAATAACTCCACGGGAACAACAGATAACACTCACAGCCACACGTGCTTCCACGTCCACACCAAGGTCCTCCCCGAAGACAGCGACGAGAAAGTCTCCACCGATGATACGGCTGAGTCTTGTGGCAAGAACGGTGAAAAGAGGCCTTTGGGGAACAGAGAAGCCGTTAGGAAGTATAGAGAGAAGAAGAAGGCTAAAGCTGCGTCCTTGGAGGACGAGTGTTCGAGGCTTAGGGGTTTGAACCAGCAGCTTGTGAAGAGGCTGCAGAGTCAGAGTGCCTTGGAAAGTGAAGTCTCGAGGCTTAAGTGTTTGCTTGTGGATTTGAGAGGGAGGATTGATGGGGAGATTGGGTCTTTTCCTTATCAGAAACCGAATATTCCTTCCTTCTCCCACTTGGTGAATCCTTGCAACGTGCAGTGCGAGGATGAGGTTTATTGCCTTGGGGATGGGTTTGGAGGTGGGGGGAATAGCCAAGAAGGTGGTGGTGGTGCGTCCATCAATGACCAAGGCTTAAGCGGTTGTGATTTTGACCAGCTTCAATGCATGGCTGATCAGAACTTAAACGGTTCATTCAACAGTGCCAATGTATCTGCCACTAATAAGAGGAAAGGTGTGGTTTAGATCTTGCCTCAGTTGCTTCATAGAGTTAGTATGAGCTCACTCGCGGTTTTGTAATGTTCATTATAGGTGGGCATCGTGGACCGAAAGGAGCTTGAAGGGTCATCAAGCTTGTACCAATCATCTTATTTACACTAGGATAGATACTGTATTCCAAATAAAGTGCTGCTGCATCAGCTTCACTCAGGTTCCTCTTGTGTTTTGCATTTTGTTTCTTCTTCTTTTTTTTTGAAACTATTTTTCCTTCCATTGTATTTTGTTGTTGAGTTTGCCATACTACATGGATGATTTGTTAATATAAAGTCAAATCTTTCCGTGTGTGTTCTTTGTCATTTGTTTTCATGCTTGAGTAGCTTCTTTCTAAGTTTGTATAGAAGAACCTGCTTGAGAATGATCTCTGTGTATGTGTGTCTTGTAGCAATAGTTTTGACCCAATGAATGACAGTGTTAAGGTGTTGGTGTTGGTGTCTTCTTGGTGTTCCGAGTGAGATCTCTGAATAGGCAAGTTGCAAAATATTTACTTCCTGAGATATCATACCTTGCAATACACTTAAAAACAGCTAATTCTATTATGAGTTCTTGAAAACTTTTCAAGTAAATGTTTTAATAGAAACAAAAAATGAAAATATAAAACTTAAAAAACTCGGCCCCAATGGAACAAGGTATTACTTTGGTATGAAAAATGGAGTTCTTACATCTTTTAAAGTATGATAAAAGAGGTGTATATAGCGGTGAGAAGGGTATCCGATCAAAAAGTCAACGGGATTTATTATGAAGAACAGTGAAAAATGGAAATTATTTATGTTCAACCTGTATCAGAGAAAGATGGAATTGATAAACAGCTCTGATTCAGGTGAACTTTACACATCAAAATCGCCTATGCGAAAATAGCAAAACAAAAAATCGATCCGAAGATCGAACACAAAAACAGAATAACTTGGTCTCAACCCCGTGAAAAATGTTGATCGGAAAACAAGGGTGAAAAAGATTTTCTCTCTAAAGAAAGATAGAGCTTTTGTTTCATGTCTTTCCTAATTTATATCTCAAATATGAATTATATGTATAATTCTTAGTAATAACATAAAATAGTTTTAAAAATTTTAAATATATAAAGGTCAAGTTTCTATTCTAGGAAAAAGTTCCGAGGATTCGGGAACCAATATTTTAATGTCTCAGGTGGTAAAACAAATATAAGCCGAAGAACTTATCGAAACACGAAAGAAGAATAGGGCTTTTTGCAAAAGTGACTCAAAACTTGGAGTCAAACGTAAAACTAACCTTTTCTTTTGACTTTTTTTGAGATTTTAACCCCACACCGTGATTTTATCTACGAAAATGCCATTAACATTTTTTTTTTTTCAAAAATGGCTTCTTTATCGTCTCAACCTCATCTTCTTCAAGTATTTACAATATTGCCACTGCAATGAATAGTGGCAACAACCTTGTACTAACTGTTTGGAGCTTTTATTGCCCTTTAATGCACGTGAAATCTCTTTACACTCTCTCTGTTTCAATTGTTATGAACTAAAACAACATTTCTTTCACTTTCTCTATATTCATCCAAAAACTCGCTTTTGATTCAAAATATGGGCTGCAGAGTCAGAGTGCCTTGGAAAGTGAAGTCTCGAGGCTTAAGTGTTTGCTTGTGGATTTGAGAGGGAGGATTGATGGGGAGATTGGGTCTTTTCCTTATCAGAAACCGAATATTCCTTCCTTCTCCCACTTGGTGAATCCTTGCAACGTGCAGTGCGAGGATGAGGTTTATTGCCTTGGGGATGGGTTTGGAGGGGGGAATAGCCAAGAAGGTGGTGGTGGTGCGTCCATCAATGACCAAGGTTTAAGTGGTTGTGATTTTGACCAGCTTCAGTGCATGGCTAATCAGAACTTAAACGGTTCATTCAACAGTGCCAATGTATCTGCCACTAATAAGAGGAAAGGTGTGGTTTAGATCTTGCCTCAGTTGCTTCATAGAGTTAGTATGAGCTCACTCGCGGTTTTGTAATGTTCATTATAGGTGGGCATCGTGGACCGAAAGGAGCTTGAAGGGTCATCAAGCTTGTACCAATCATCTTATTTACACCAGGATAGATATTGTATTCCAAATAAGTTTGTAGAGTTCTGCTGCTGCATCAGCTTCACTCAGGTTCCTCTTGTGTTTGCATTTTTGAAACTATTTTCCTTCCATTGTATTTTGTTGTTGAGTTTGCCGTACCAGATGGATGATTTGTTAATATAAAGTCAAATCTTTCCGTGTGTGTTCTTGTCATTTGTTTTCATGCTTGAGTAGCTTCTTTCTAAGTTTGTATAGAAGAACCTGCTTGAGAATGATCTCTGTGTATGTGTGTCTTGTAGCAATAGTTTTGACCCAATGAATGACAGTGTTAAGGTGTTGGTGTTGGTGTCTTCTTGGTGTTCCGAGTGAGATCTCTGAATAGGCAAGTTGCAAAATATTTACTTCCTGAGATATCATACCTTGCAATACACTTAAAACAGCTAATTCTATTATGAGTTCTTGAAAACTTTTCAAGTAAATGTTTTAATAGAAACAAAAATGAAAATATAAAACTTAAAAAACTCGGCCCCAATGGAACAAGGTATTACTTTGGTATGAAAAATGGAGTTCTTACATCTTTTAAAGTATGATAAAAGAGGTGTATATAGCGGTGAGAAGGGTATCCGATCAAAAAGTCAACGGGATTTATTATGAAGAACAGTGAAAAATGGAAATTATTTATGTTCAACCTGTATCAGAGAAAGATGGAATTGATAAACAGCTCTGATTCAGGTGAACTTTACATCAAAATCGCCATGCGAAAATAGCAAAACAAAAAATCGATCCGAAGATCGAACACAAAAACAGAATAACTTGGTCTCAACCCCGTGAAAAATGTTGATCGGAAAACAAGGGTGAAAAAGATTTTCTCTCTCTAAAGAAAGATAGAGCTTTTTGTTTCATGTCTTTCCTAATTTATATCTCAAATATGAATTATATGTATAATTCTTAGTAATAACATAAAATAGTTTTAAAAATTTTAAATATATAAAGGTCAAGTTTCTATTCTAGGAAAAGTTCGAGGATTCGGGAACCAATATTTTAATGTCTCGGTGGTAAAACAAATATAAGCCGAAGAACTTATCGAAACACGAAAGAAGAATAGGGCTTTTTGCAAAAGTGACTCAAAACTTGGAGTCAAACAATAACCTTTTCTTTTGACTCCTTTTTGAGATTTTAACCCCACACCTGCATTTTATCTACGAAAATGCCATTAACATTTTTTTTTTTTTTCAAAATGGCTTCTTTCTTGTCTCAACCTCATCTTCTTCAAGTATTTACAATATTGCCACTGCAATGAATAGTGGCAACAACCTTATCAACTGTTTGGAGCTTTTATTGCCCTTTAATGCACGTAAATCTCTTTACACTCTCTCTGTTTCAATTGTTATGAACTAAAAACAACATTTCTTTCACTTTCTCTATATTCATCCAAAACTCGAAGCTTTTGATTCAAAATATGGGCTATGGTTGTGAGCCATATTTCTTCGTTTTGACTTCACGGTTGCTTTCGTTTGAGGTTACGGTGGTTGGAGAAGACCTTGTGTGCAAACAAAGTCATCTCACCTAGTTTAAGGTACAATTTGAATTTTTTCAAGATGCGTTACGTAGAAGACTTACTAGTAAGTCATGCGTATGTAGAAGACTTCTTGATGAGTCTTACGGTCAAGCGGACGACTTAAATTAAGTCGTCCAGCTTTGTTTGTTAAAAAACACTCAGGGCGACTTATATATCGTCGATGCAACAGGCTAGTTTTGCATTTGACCGAATCGTGTCAGATCTTTGACTATTTCGGGCGACTTATAATTCGGTCGTCTGCAGGAAAGTTAAAATTTCAATATTTTATGAAAACGGCGACTTACGTGTAAGTAGATCTAGAGTTAGTTATGTAATTGAAAAATAAAACTTCATAATTTAACTTTAACAGGCGACTTAATATAAAGTCGTCCCTCGAAAGACTTAATTTAAAGTCGTCCGGAAGCGAAGTCGTCCGAATTTTTCCCAATTTTCGGTCAAACCTTGCTTATCGGACGACCTAAAATTAAGTCGTTTAATGACGACTTTCATCTAAATTAGATGCGGAGAAAGTTAAAATTTCAAGTTTTATTTTTCAATTACAAAACTAACCTAGGGCGACTTAAATTAAGTCGTCCTTTAATTTTCAATTGCAAAAGTGACCTCTTTAGGCGACTTACCTTTAAGTCTTACGGGCGACTTATATATAAGTCGTCGAAAATAGTCAAAGATCCGACACGATTCGTCAAATGCAAAACTAGCCGTTTCAGGCATATATATAAGTCGCCCAAGTTTTTAACAAACAAAGCCGGACGACTTAGAATTAAGTCGTCCTTTAATTTTCAATTGCAAAGTGACCTCTTTAGGCGACTTACCTTTAAGTCTTACGGGCGACTTAATGCTAAGTTAGTCTGCGGCAATGTTTATTGAACTTCTTCATTTTCTCTATGTTTACTAATGTGTTTTATTTTGAATATTTGTAGATGATTTTTCAGTTACATGCAGTGTATGGAGAATGGTTGTTGAGAGATTTCCGTTGGGATTTTGTGGTTGATGATCTCAAAGGAGCAAGATTGTTTTTATTGAATGAAGATTCAACACATGCTGAACTTGTTGCAATGGCTCGAAGATTATAACCTGGACATGAGAACAGTGAGTGTGGAGATTAGCTACTCATTACCAGCGAAATGATGATGGCTCCAGGCAGTCTTCCCATTCATGTTACAAGTGATAGACAAGTTCGAAACTTGCTGGAGATACTCAAAACCCATAGAGTATGTCTTTGTGTATCAAGCCGCAGCAAGGTCGAAATGGTTTCAGAGAAAAGGGATATTGATGAAGCTGGTGAATGGGAAAAGATGTTGGTGATAATGATGAAGTGGTGAATGGGAAGAAGATGTTGGTGATGATGATGAAGCTGGTGAATGGGAAGAAGATGTTGGTGATGATGATGAAGCTGATGAATGTTTTGAAGATGTTGGTGATAATGAGGAGGAGGAAAATGGGGAGGAGGATGCTGATAATTCTATTGTTGGTGAAACGGATCAGAATGGTGGGGATTACAGTCTTTATGGAAAGGTTCGGATGAGGGCGAGGAAGATGATGATAATATTTGTTTTGAAGAAATCCAAAAGACTTATGCTAAGACAAATGCTATTGAAGGAGGAAAATCGAATGGTACCAGTATCTATGTCAACCAGAGTTTTGTTAGCAAGGGTGCGCTTTGAGCTGCGGTTGGCGGCGATGAGGTAAGTTTTCTTTCAGATTATACAAATCAACGAAAACTCGTTGTGGCAACATGTCCGTTAGCTATTGTGGATGGAAGGTCGAGCGAGTGTCAAACATGGGACAAACACGTTTTGGGTAACAAAGTATGTGGAAAAACATTTATGCTCAGCGGAGACCGAATCGCTCAGCGGAGACAACGTACTCGAGTATGTAGGTAGTCTTTTCATTGATCGTGTTGGAATCATTGATGGAATAACTCCGCAGCATATCACGATGCAATGAGGAACATGTTTGGCATGGCGGATTACACCACTTCATACAGAGCAGCATTATATGCACAAAGATTGGTGAGAGGATCAGCGAAGAAGGGTATTCGCGTCGGCATCATATCTCGAGCAAATCTCCATTGCAAATCCCGATTCTATCACGGCGATAGAACTTGATTCTATGAAAAGATTTAAGTATCTATTTCTCTTTGGAGCTTCTATCAAAGGTTTTAAGTATCGAGAAGGGTCATTGTGGTGGATGGAACTCACCTAAGTGGAAAGTATGGAGGAACTATGTTAGTTGCAGCCGCTGAGATGGCAATTTTCAGATATTCCCATTGGCTTTTGGGATCGTGGATGAGGAAGATATACCTTCTTGGGAATGGTTTTCACAAAATTGGCTAGTTGTATATCTCATGACAAGCCTCTGGTGATAGTCTCCGACCGCACAAGGCCATTAAAAGTCGTGTGATAAGGTGTTTCCTTGGGCAACCGAGGAATATGTTATTATCACCTTGAAGATAACATTGTCAAAAAGTTTAAAGGGAAACATCTCATGTACTTGGTGAAAGGGCTGCTTATGCTCACCACGGTTCTGATTTTGACCGGTACATGGCTGAGAATCTGAGTGCAAACCCGGAACTTACAGCGTATTTGGAGAAAGCGGCGTCGGCTATGGTCAAGGGTTTATTGTAAGGGGAACAGGTTCAACATAAAATAAGCAACATTGCTGAATCTATTAATTCCGCGAAGCGAGCAAGAGGATTTCGATTACGTTCTCGCTGGAGTTCATAAGGCGAAGTTAGGAAAATGGTATTGGAAAAGGAGACAAGATGCTTTGAGTCTCACAACTGAACATAGCGGGGTGTTGAATACTTGCTGTTCGAGAAGAGATAGCGAATGCGATGGCGGTCGAACCAATTGATGGATGGCATTTCTTTGTCAAAGGTGGCAAAATGGACTGTGTGGTTGATTTGGAACATGCAAAGTGTGATTGTGGTGTCTATGGAGTGGAGAAAATACCTTGCTCTCATGCTATAGCTGCTGGAATACATGCTGGTTTGCATATCTCCACACTTGTATGTCCACTGTACTCAAAGAATTATCGTATGCGGATACTCGGAGAATATATATCCTATCGTGTCACAACATATTGAGGAACGAGAATGCTTTCCTCCGAACTAAAGCGTGGTCGGGGAGACCGAAGAAATCAAGATGGCAATCTTGGTTGGAGCTATCTAGGATGAGAGGACACAAACCCAGAAGAAACACAGGGCACCGGAGATGCTCAAACCGCAAGGAACCGGCCATCTGAAACCACAATGTACACAACCAGTTGACTAGTTGTCCGGACGACCTAAATTTAAGTCGTCCGGTCTTGATTACCGTCGGGCGACTAAATTTTAGTCGTCCAGTGTATTTTATTTTTAGACGACCTTCTACTAAGTCGCCAGTGTATTTTATTTTTAGACGACCTTCTACTAAGTCGTCCGGTGTATTTTATTTTAGACTACCTTCAAGTGTATTTTATTTTAGACTACCTTCTACTATCCCTTCAAGTCGTCCAAACCTTCAGGCGACTTATTTGTAAGTCGTCGGTTGGAAAACCTTCGGGCGACTTATAATAAGTCGTCAAACCTTCAGGCGACTTATTTGTAAGTCGTCGGTTGGAAAACCTTATAGACGACTTATTTGTAAGTCGTCGGTTGGAAAACCTTCCAAGCGACTTATAATAAGTCATCCAAACCTTCAGGCGACTTATTTGTAAGTCGTCCGGTTGGAAAACCTTCGGGCGACTTATTTCTTCGAACAACTTATATCATGTTCAAATACAAAAATCATGTTAAAAATCATGTTCAAATACAAAAATCATGTTAAAAATCATGTTCAAATACAAAAATCATGTTAAAAATCATGTTCAAATACAAATCTAATCATACATGCCTCTGAACTTATCAACATCCACATTTTCTTTCGGATGCTGATCAACAAGCTCCTTCCATATATCCACCGCCATATTATCCCTCATTTTCTTGGCGTTGCACCTAGCAAAGTCTTTAGGGTCAAAGGAGCCCCCGAGCGCATGACATTCAATGTACTTTACAGGTACACGCCACAATCACCATTGTTGGCGTGGGTACACCTTTCAGCGTCTCTCATATGTATGGCTCCAACCCGTATTTGACCCGCATTTCGGCTGGTGGCTGCGACTCAACAAGCAGATAAGGGACCATCTGGAGAAAAGGCTCCATTATCGCATCCCATCGTCGGTACAGATGAAGGTATGCTGTCCCGGGCGACTATGTGCCTCTTAGGGATCGATATCCAAATAGCAACATTGCTGAATCTATTAATTCCGCTGAAGCGAGAGCAAGAGGATTCCGACACGCTCGCTGGAGTTCATAAGGCGAAGTTAGGAAAATGGTATTGGAAAAGGAGACAAGATGCTTTGAGTCTCACAACTGAACATAGCGGGGTGTTGAATACTTGCTTGCTGTTCGAGAAGAGATAGCGAATGCACGATGGGTCGAACCAATTGATGGATGGCATTTCTTTGTCAAAGGTGGCAAAATGGACTGTGTGGTTGATTTGGAACATGCAAAGTGTGATTGTGGTGTCTATGGAGTGGAGAAAATACCTTGCTCTCATGCTATAGCTGCTGGAATACATGCTGGTTTGCATATCTCCACACTTGTATGTCCACTGTACTCAAAGAATTATCTGTATGCAGGATACTCGAGAGAATATATATCCTATCGTGTCACAACATATTGAGGAGCGAGAATGCTTTCCTCCGTAACCAAAGCTGGTCGGGGAGACCGAAGAAATCAAGATGGCAATCTTGGTTGGAGCTATCTAGGATGAGAGGACACAAACCCAGAAGAAACACAGGGCACCGGAGATGCTCAAACCGCAAGGAACCGCCATACGAAACCACAATGTACACAACCAGTTGACTAGTTGTCCGGCGACCTAAATTTAAGTCGTCCAGTCTTGATTACCGTCAGGGCGACTAAATTTTAGTCGTCCAGTGTATTTTATTTTAGACGACCTTCTACTAAGTCGTCCGGTGTATTTTATTTTAGACGACCTTCTACTAAGTCGCCAGTGTATTTTATTTTAGACTACCTTCAAGTGTATTTTATTTTAGACTACCTTCTACTATCCCTTCAAGTCGTCCAAACCTTCTAGACGACTTATTTGTAAGTCGTCGGTTGGAAAACCTTCAGACGACTTATAATAAGTCATCCAAACCTTCAGACGACTTATTTGTAAGTCGTCCGGTTGGAAAACCTTATAGACGACTTATTTGTAAGTCGTCGGTTGGAAAACCTTCCAACGACTTATAATAAGTCATCCAAACCTTCTAGACGACTTATTTGTAAGTCGTCCGGTTGGAAAACCTTCGGGCGACTTATTTCTTCCGCACAACTTATATCATGTTCAAATACAAAAATCATGTTAAAAATCATGTTCAAATACAAAAATCATGTTAAAAATCATGTTCAAATACAAAAATCATGTTAAAAATCATGTTCAAATACAAATCTAATCATACATGCCTACTTAACTTATCAACATCCACATTTTCTTTCAGATGCTGATCAACAAGCTCCTTCCATATATCCACCGCCATATTATCCCTCATTTTCTTGGCTGCACCTAGCAAAGTCTTTAGGGTCAAAGGAGCCCCGAGCATGACATTCAATGTACTTTACAGGTACACGCCACAATCACCATTGTTGGCCGTGGGTACACCTTTCAGCCGTCTCTCATATGTGTATGGCTCCAACCCGTATTTGACCGCATTTAAATTGGTGGCTGCGCACTCAACAAGCGGATAAGGGACCATCTGGAGAAAAGGCTCCATTATCGCATCCCATCGTCCGGTACACTAGATGAAGGTATGCTGTCCCGGGCGACTATGTGCCTCTTAGGGATCGATATCCAAATAGCAACCCAATGCTTGTCGTCCAAGTTCACGGGCGATAGATATCATCAATGTCCTCCCCACTTCTTGTTTGATTGGCAAAATGAAGGTATTGATCCGTCATAAAAATCTGACCCCACCGGGTAGAACTCTTCCTAAACCTTTGTGATCGTTCGATGTTTTGAAGAGCTGATAACGCTCTCTCCAAGACTGAGAAAGTTGTGATCCAGGAAGCACATTCGCCGCCTCAAAGCTTGTGGGTTCTCCGATACCTCCGCCTTTAGCACATTAATCCAAGCATCTATATGCTGCATATTAAATATAACAAGTTAGAAGTTACCGACGAAGACGACTTATATTTAAGTTAGTCACGTAATTAGTCCAGTAGGCGACTTTCCGACGATTTATCTTTAAGTCGCCCGGAAAGTAGTCTACTGGACGACTTTGTAAACGACTTAAATCGTGCGTAAGACTTACGCAGTCTTCCAGCCATCCTCCGGCTGTCCGGAGGAAGTGGTACCACCTTGTTGGTGATGTACGTGGTTTGTCCTCGATCTTAGTTAAATAATGACTGCAAACAAAAAGCAATCAGTTTTGGACGACTAAATCAAGCTATTATGGGTAAAGCAATCACTTACGGATCAGTTTTCAACCAATCAGCGAGTTCCTTCAACTTTTCTTTGTTTATCGGCGGAAATGGATTATAGCTGCCACTTTATCTTTTTTTCTCTGCCATATAAGGAGATCTCACAGTAGAGCAGGTTTCTTCGCCGTTTACTCTTTGCACGCTTGTCCAATACAACCAGGCTCGGTTGTGGCTGGATCGCTTAACCGGTGGAAGCGAGGCTCGGTTGTTGATCTGTGGAAGCGAGGCTCGGTTGGTGATCGGTGGAAGTGACAGCAACAATCTCTTTGGAGGTGACACCATCGCTTTATTTACGAGTTAGCCTCGGTTCTTTGTATCCTCCGGCAACCATCTCGCAATAAAAGTTGCACACAAGTTAACCCCGGATCGACTTAAATAAAGTTATGCGGGCGACTAGTTGACCACGGGCGACTTAAATAAAGTTATGCGGACGACTAGTTGACCACAGACGACTTAAAATTAAGTCTTCCGTGGTCAACTAGTCGTCGAGACAACTTACGTTTAAGTCGTCCAGGGTCAACTAGTCGTCGAGACAACTTTTACAGTCGTCTGGACAACTAGTTAACCCTGGATTTGATACTAACATATTTGATTTGAGGAGGCTGTTTCTTTTGAGGAGGAGGCTGTTTCTTTTGAGGAGGAGGAGGCTGTTTCTTTTGAGGAGGAGGAGGCTGCTGTTTGGTTTGATGAGGAGGAGGCTGGTTACTAACCACGGTTTCCTTGGCATGAGGGTAGCTTGTTTGTTTCTACCCGGTTTCTTTGGCAAGAGGGTAGGCTGTTTATCTTGAGGGGTAGCCTGATTGGTTAGAGGTGGAGGGGTAGCCTGATTGGTGACACCAACCTTCTTCTCCGGCTTCCAATCATCGGACAACTTCCTAAACTCCCTCATGCACTTATTAAACCCTTTTTCATAGCCTCAGCTCAGCCCTTGAACATAATTTCCAACTCCTCTCTGGTCACCCCTCTAGCCTCTTCTCTAGCCTCTTCTCTAGCCTCTTCAGGAGCCTCTTTACGAGCTTTCTTCCGAGGTCTTGGATTGTCTTCCTCCTCCTCCTCCTCCTCCAACACAACCATCTCTTTGGCCTTCTTCGATGGAGTCACAACCTTAGGTTTTGTATTGACCTTAGTACCGGTGACTTCCCGGCAATCCATGGTCCACTTCCACGGTCTCCGCCATACATGACTTTAATGATGTTCTCCGCGGCAGGTCCTCAACCTCGAGTCCCATTTTGGCCACATTTCACTAATGTCCTTCTCAACAAAGTTGATCACGGGTCTGCGGTAAATAGAAGAATCGAGTTAGATATTTGAAAAAATACTAAATAGGCGACTTAATTATAAGTCGCCTACTAAGTCGCCCAGCTAGAAGACCTTCGGGCGACTTATAATAAGTCGCCTAATAAGTCGTCCGGATGGAAGACTTTCCGCACGACTTATAATAAGTCGCCTAATAAGTCGCCCGTGATGGAAGACTTTCGGGCGACTTATAATAAGTCGCCTAATAAGTCGCCCAGATGGAAGACCTTCGGGCGACTTATAATAAGTCGCCTAATAAGTCGTCCGGATGGAAGACTTTCCGACAACTTAATTAAGTCGTCCGATAAGTCGTCCGGATGGAAGACTTTCGGGCGACTTATAATAAGTCGCCTAATAAGTCGTCCGGATGGAAGACTTTCCGGCGACTTAATTATAAGTCGCCTAATAAGTCGCCCGTGATGGAAGACTTTCCGCACGACTTATTATAAGTCGTCCGATAAATTAAATTGGCTGGGCGACCTTCGAACGACTTCGGTCGTCTGCGCGATCTTTGGATTGAAGTAAATACGACTCAAGATAGCAGCTTTCATTGATCTGCGGCCTCTGCGCCCTCGTAAGCCGGTGTCGGTGGAGGCGGACTGCGCTCTGGGACCACCAATACTAGCACCCAATTCGGCATAGGCGTATGCGTCGGACTTGAAGAACTTGTATAAACCCATCCACGCGGTAACAGCCAGCAATTTCTTTGTTCCACAAAGAGTCCATCAGCACCTTAAACGCGACTCTCCCCATGGATAATTCTCAAACCGTTAAATCCATCACTAGCCTTGCGAGTAGATCGTGTAGCGGTTGAAAACTTTCTCCTTCAATGAATCCGGTGAAGATGGAAGTGCAGCGAGCAGCTTGCGATCTTCCACTGGACCAATCCCGCATCTCTTCGGTCTTTGCTATTATCGATCAGTAGTTGGCCCAGCTTCCGGATGAACTCCCAGATCCCCCGTAAAGAAACCATCTCTCGGGTAACGCCACATTTTGGTGTCTCGAGGTCCTCGATGTACTTTCGCGGTTTAGACCGGGAGGTTTTCAAACTCTAGCGGTGAAAACCTCAAAGGTTCTGGACCAACGAGACCACATCTCATACTTCTTCTTAATGTCGGCTTGGCCCGGCATGTAGTGAACCAGCCTTGAAGCCCAACCAAATCCTGCTCCTTGAACTTGATGAAAACTCCCAAACTCGACTCTTGAGCTCTTCAAATTAGTCATCGGTAAGAGCTTTCCTAAGAGCAAGATGCAACTTGCTGTTATCCGTATGATACGAAATGCTATTGTGGGCTTCGGCTCTTCCCACGATGTGTATAACCTACGGGGAGTTCGAATATCCATCCTTTGTTCGCAAAATAATCAAAGACAACAATATAAGTCCGGACGACTTAGTAGGCGACTTATAATTAAGTCGTCGAAAGTCTTCCAAATGGGCGACTTATATTTAAGTCATCTACTAAGTCATCCAGTTGAAGACAAAGCCGGACGACTTAAATTACTTACAAGTCTTCCAAATGCAGAAGGAGTTGGAGTACTCGTCATTGCGGTTATAGATCTGAAAAATAAACGGAAACGGTGAGAATGAGTAAATTGATGAGACAACGCTTTATGTTCATCTTTTCCTCGAGATTGATGACTTAAGGGCGTAGGTTTACTGAGAAACGGCGCTAAGGTTTACAGAGAAGAAGCGGCGCTTTGGTTTAAGAAGCGGCAGTTTTGTGAGGAAGCGGGTGAGAACGCGGTGACCACGTGGCGGGCTTACGGCTTGTTCGAATAAGGAAGCGGCCTGGTTTAGAGGAATCGGGCTTAGGTTGTAAGAAGTCGCGACAACGGTGAGAATGAAGTGAGATAGATAAATGACGCTTAAGCGATGGTTTGTTCGAAATCGTGGGAATTAAATCGCTTTGAGAGAGAACTGTTAGGGTTTTGAGAGAACTGTTAGGGTTTTGAGAGAACTGTTAGGGTTTCGAATTTCGCGAAAAATGAAAAAAAAAAAAATCACCTTATATATTGGGTAAATAATCCGGTTAGCTTTAAAAGTACATTGGTAAACTTTAAGGTTTGGTCCGGTTTAGGCGACTTATTCGGCTGATAATGTACAACAGACGACTTAATATTTAGTCGTCTGCTGCATTCCAAAATATTAAGTCGCCCTAGACCTAAAATGAACCCCTAAACTAAAATGACTAGATTAACTAACTAACCACGTTATAAAATCAAATTATACTTAAATAGTTTACTATACACGTAAATGAACACGATAAGTAATTTTAAAAATTTTCAAAAACGGTTTTAATGCTTTCCAAAATCTAACCCTAAGAACACATACAATACTACAACATATGTTGATGAAACATAAACTAAAGAATATCATGACTCACTACTTTCACTCATCATCTTTGAAAACAATTGAAATTTGTTATATCTTAATTTATACCTCCTAAGACATATGTTAATTACATAATTCCCATTTTTCACTTATCAAAATATTTTTACAAAATTTTTAAATTATGTTTAAAACTAGCTGTCGACGACTTTCAGTTAAGTCGATGCGGGCGATTCTATTTCAAGTCGTCAACAGGGCGACTTGCGAGGGGTAAAGCGTAAAAAATTCCGTTTTTGTTTGGTCACAAGGGATAGTTGTAATTTGATAGCGCTTTTAAGTTCTTTGCGTTTGGCCGAGTTGGGGTATTGTTTTGGGTTTATTTCAGGTTTTGAGTCGCACAGCGATTCTCGAGAAGAATATTATATCATTGCAGTCCACATTTCAAAATTATAATCCCTTTCCCACTATACATGTTTTATAGTTTTTATAAAATCTATTTAGTCTTCGGCTTATTTACAGATTAAAAATTTGACAACCATGACATTAACAAATTAAGAAGAAAAACAAATAAAGGGCCGTACTTGAGAAAAATTAGCTGTTTTCATGCTTGAGTAGCTTCTTTCTAAATTTGGGTAGAAAAGCTGATTGACAATTGTATGCATGACTAGTAGCAATTGTTTTGACTATTGAATGACAGTTTTAAGGTGTTGGTGTGGTCAGGGGTGTGGTGTTGTCTTGGTGTTCCGAGTGAGATCTTTGAAGAGGTGAGTTGCAAGAGATTCACTTCCTGAGATATATTACCTCGCATGCATTTAAAAAACAGCTAATACTATTATGAGTTCTTGAATCTTATTATTGATTAATAATACCTGGATGCGGTACTCAGATATAAATCAAACTTAAGAGCCATATCAAACAGTGTATATATAGATTGGTTCAAACAAGTTAACAACAGTTATAAAGAATCATTCATCGAATACAAAAGACTTGAATCATTTCTGGTTTTATTGCTTTGTTGTGCATCTTGGTCGCCTGCATCATCATGGTTGTAGATGCTTTCTGCCATCTGCCAAGCCTGATGGCCGTTGTCTCCAGCAATGCTTGAGATGACCCAAGGCTCGTCCTTGTTCCAAGCAAAATCTGATATATTGGCCTTGTGGCCACCATGAGAGAACAGCAGTTCGAGTGGACCATCTTCAACTGCCGATGAAAGGCTGAAAATTAAAACTGTAGTGGACTATTCGCTGGGAGGGCCAACTTGGGCTCTTCCATGGAGGCCACAAGGCCAATATATCAGACTTTCAACTATAGTTGAAAATGAATTTAAGTACTTTAGGCAATAGTATCTTTCTTTCATAATAGTAATACAACTTGTTTTCTAGACTACTAATTCTAGTAATTTAGGCATTCAACTTGGTAATAAGTATTTTCTATCCAGTTATTTCTTTTATACATTAGATATTAATATAAATTGGGAATTTTAACAGTAGTGGAATTTTTCATTGTACAAATTGAACGACGATTTTTCAAGTCGCCTAAACAGACGACTCATGAGGGTAGAAACGAAAAAAATTCGCTTTTTGTTTGGTCACAAGGGATAGTTGTAATTTCAATAGCTTTTTAAGCATTTTGCAATTAATCAGTTTTGGGCTGACTCCAAGCTTGAAATACACTTGGCAATTCTCCCAGAAGAATATTATATCATTGCAGTCCACATTTCAAAATTATAATCCCTTTCCCACTATACATGTTTTATAGTTTTTTTATAAAATCTATTTAGTCTTCGGCTTATTTACAGATTAAAAAATTTGACAACCATGACATTAACAAATTAAGAAGAAAAAACAAATAAAGGGCCGTACTTGAGAAAAATTAGCTGTTTTCATGCTTGAGTAGCTTCTTTCTAAATTTGGGTAGAAAAGCTGATTGACAATTGTATGCATGACTAGTAGCAATTGTTTTGACTATTGAATGACAGTTTTAAGGTGTTGGTGTGGTCAGGGGTGTGGTGTTGTCTTGGTGTTCCGAGTGAGATCTTTGAAGAGGTGAGTTGCAAGAGATTCACTTCCTGAGATATATTACCTCGCATGCATTTAAAAAAAAAACAGCTAATACTATTATGAGTTCTTGAATCTTATTATTGATTAATAATACCTGGATGCGGTACTCAGATATAAATCAAACTTAAGAGCCATATCAAACAGTGTATATATAGATTGGTTCAAACAAGTTAACAACAGTTATAAAGAATCATTCATCGAATACAAAAGACTTGAATCATTTCTGGTTTTATTGCTTTGTTGTGCATCTTGGTCGCCTGCATCATCATGGTTGTAGATGCTTTCTGCCATCTGCCAAGCCTGATGGCCGTTGTCTCCAGCAATGCTTGAGATGACCCAAGGCTCGTCCTTGTTCCAAGCAAAATCTGATATATTGGCCTTGTGGCCACCATGAGAGAACAGCAGTTCGAGTGGACCATCTTCAACTGCCGATGAAAGGCTGAAAATTAAAACTGTAGTGGACTATTCGCTGGGAGGGCCAACTTGGGCTCTTCCATGGAGGCCACAAGGCCAATATATCAGACTTTCAACTATAGTTGAAAATGAATTTAAGTACTTTAGGCAATAGTATCTTTCTTTCATAATAGTAATACAACTTGTTTTCTAGACTACTAATTCTAGTAATTTAGGCATTCAACTTGGTAATAAGTATTTTCTATCCAGTTATTTCTTTTATACATTAGATATTAATATAAATTGGGAATTTTAACAGTAGTGGAATTTTTCATTGTACAAATTGAACTACTATTTTTTAAAAACCACAGCTTAATTAACAAACAATACAGCTGATACGAAATTCATTTATGGACGCTTACATCTGTTAACATGTGCAGGCAGACCAATCATACCTAAACTGATGACAAAACACTTCCAAGAAAATTCAGTGGCTAACGTCCCATAATGATAATTTCCTTTAGCAAAGAACACACTACGTTCCTATCAAAAACCAACCTTTGTGACAATTGGCGACATGTATCCATGTTAACAATGAGATGCTGGTTTAGTGACCACTAAACTAATAATTAGACTTCATCATGGCTAATTATTAAATGGGCACCGCAAGCTACCGAATTTAATATCTGTTCATACTAGTCATATACTATTAATCACCGTGGCTGATTACAGCATAACCATAATTTTTCGTATTACTCAATTCCACCGAACTATATTACGTCCAAGAGAAACGAAGTATAAGCTTTCTTAATTCTTCTAGTCCGACAAAATTACTATTTGTATTTCTTTTAATAATGTTATAAAGTAATGCAACTTATTGTCGTATCATCTTTTGGACACTATTATCTCGCAAATCAAATTAGTTGTTCGTACTATTTATTTGGTAAATTAAATTAGTCGATGGATTCCAGTGACATATATATGCCATAATTTTTACTTCAAGATATTATTCGTTCAAAAGATCAAACGAAACATGCATAACCATTTTAACATGTAATTTACATTCTTTTCTTGGCCTTCTCTCTTAAAACATTGCATACCAACATGAACAAACCAACAAACAAAATACAATTCTCGGGAACAAATCAACACAAACAAAACAAAATCACATAACCACACAACCTGAGGCGTTCTCGTCGCTAAACGCCGTAGTATAACGTACCTCGGTGGAGCTAGCACGTGCGAGCCGCGACACATGTGGATCATACTCGGTGTTCCTAACGTACCCAACAGGAGCTCTATTATCGTAGACACCAGAGGCATAAGGATGAGCGACAACGTCGTAAGGAACGTAAGGGTATAGCTCGGCTCTTTTGCCGGTCCTGTGAATGATCCGAGCCACCACTTTGTTAGGCTCAACGTAACCAACCACTGTAACTTTCTGAGCATTAGGCTCGATCGCTACATCTCTCACTCCATTCATTCCTTCTAACGCTCTTCTCACTTTCCTCTCGCATCCTTCGCAATCTATCAAAACCCTCACGTCCACCGTCTAGTAATTTCCACCATCATATATTAAAAAAATTGTGATTACATGAAACGTAAAACTATATATGTGTTGAGTTTATTTACCTGTAGACTTCTGTGTCTCTTGGAGTCGCCACTGGAGCAATCGAAGTATTCAGAGACGTGATCAAGAACACCCATTTTTCTTCTTAATTTTCTGATTTCTCTTTTGAGTTGAGATCAGAAAATAGATATAGACTTTCAAGTTTGGAGGTATATGATATGATTCTTCTTTTTTCTGGTATTATTCAACAAAAATATGAGTTTTAAATCTTGAAAATACCACCTACCAAAATCTATAAGTAGTTTTCGACCATATATATGTGATGATATTTTGTATCAACTCTAGTGACTTGGGTGTTAGTTTGACTACCGAACAACAAGAAAAGCCAATACAGATATATAAATCTTTATATAAAAAGGAGTCTAATCTATTTATGTCGCTTTTGTTACATATGCACCTCCATTATGGCAATAATTAAAAATGACAGATAGATGAAATAGACATTTGCAATATAATACATGCTTGTCATTGGTCTATAAGTATTTTAAGAATATTTCCTTTCGCAATTATTTCAAAGCTGACTAAACACATAGATAATTGACAATTAGTTTTTGGACTAGAAGTTGGAATCTCTTGAGATGGATGACCGCTCATGTTGCGTAATGGCTAACCATTCTTGACATGTTTATGCACAAACAAAAATATGTTTCAACATCATAGTGTGTTATGGTTCTAAAATTGATAACTCTAATTAAGAGAACATTGTTTTTGCTTTCCTTCTAGCTACTGCAGACAAGACTTTATGAAAGCCACATCTCGTTTTGAATCTTCTTTTTCAATTTCTAAATTTTTAGAGCAGTGATTTTAACGTGATGCAATCTCAACTCAGATAATCAATATGATCAATCAGTTGATCATAATGATTAATGGATTATACATGGCTTATATTTTTTTAACACTATCTTATTAAAACAGAAACATTATGTTTGACCTAACATTTATTTTGTAAATTTTTAAATTAAATATATATTTCTACTTTATAGTTAAATTTACGTTAAATCATTGATATTTCTTTTTTTATACTACTGTCCATGTTTCCAAACATACTCATTTCTTTATACTACTATAAAACATTTCAATCAATAATAAATCAATTAAATTAATGAATTATTTCATTTATATTTTCTAAATAACGGTTATATCATTTATTTAAGTAACAAAATAATTCAATAATAGCCATTACATAATATATATATATATAAACGTTATACATTGTACAATAAATATAATAAAAATAATAATTTTTAAAATGTTGAAAATATATGTTAACAACAAATTTAAATTGATTATAATATAAACCAAATAATTAACATGATAAATTACACAAAACAATTATAATAAAATTAATTAAGCTATATAAAAAGGAGTAATGATCAAGACATATTTATAGTTTTTAATTATTTTATATATATTATTTTCTCTATCAAAATTTTCTAGAAACGTCATAATTTCATAAAATTGCAAAATAATAAACTTTAAAATTTGGATTAAAAGATAAAAATTATGAAACTATAACAAATTAAATCAAAATGGATTACATATCGGTCATCCATCGAATTATCGGATCACCGGATTAACCGGTTTGACAGCGGGTTCGGGTCAAATTTAAAAGAACTTATTTAAATGCAAAAATATTTTAAATACACAAAACTTTTACAAATTAACAAAATATTTGTTAAGTTATTAGTTGAATTTTCATAATAAAATATTCTGCGTTTTGCAAGCGCGGATCAACATCTAATAACTTATATAAAATAGGCAAATAGTGTACTTTTGTTTTTGCGGAGCAATCATCAATAACCGATATAGCAAATTCAAATTCACTAGCTTATGGGGAGAGCTTTCATATCACTTTAAAATTAGCAAAACTGTATCATAGCGTGAAAAAGATACGTGTTGATGTAAAAAAAGAATTCGTGATAAAGATTCATATAATCCTTTGAAGTTTACTAGAAACCTAACATTAGCTGGGTAAAAACTCATTATTTGTGATATTGATTATTCGTTGTATATCTGTATATGTCAATAATTTTCTTAGTAATTTGTGTTACTGTACGAAAGGCAACTAAACTAGTGGTTCCCTGAGAAAAGGAAAAATAAGAAATCATGGGTAAGTGAACTTACTGGGATTCTATCGGCCGATTATATTTTCTTTCTTGAAGGCCCACTACGATCTTAGTTACGGTCCATATCAAAGGTAAATATATGTATTTATGGTTTGGAAATTTCTTATAGTTGTGTTATTGTGTAGACCTCATTCAAGCAATACATTTTTACAATTAATTGAATAAAATTATAAGAAATAAAGGTATAATTGATGGCAAAAACATGACAAACTTTGATAAAAACGCGTAGAGACACGCGAATCAAGGCGATAAGAAACGCGATAAAATTTCTGATTCCCTCTTTTGGGCTTTTGGCTACTCAACTTAATCTTTAATCCTTTGTTATCGATTAAGCTGAGTGTTGTTTATCTCAATCGATTCTCTTGGAGGTGTAGAAGACTTGATCAAGTGCTATTCTGGTGATCTGAGTTGGAGTCTGCTCAAGTTTTGCAGTTTTCTAGGTTGGATAAAGAAGTTTTTGTCAAGATATATTTTGGGGTTTAAAGAAAAGTTTTCGGTGGATCCTGAGAATCAAAGGATCTTAATTATGGAGCCTTCTCTGGATAAGGCGATGCTTGGTATGACTCTGGAAGAGGATGAAGAGCCTTATACCATTCCTGACCGTCCAGAGTTCTATTCTACGGAGAGAAATATTTTGAGTTTGGTGAGACGTCTTCTCAACCCTCATTGTCAAGGTATGAAGGATATGATCCTAGACATGCCAAGGAAGTGGCAACTATATGATAGGGTTAGAGGAGTAGCCCTTTCTAAAGACAGGTTTCAGTTTATCTTCAAGTATGAACATGACTTGATAGATATTTTGAACAGAGGAGTTCACACTTCTAACCAGTGGTCGCTAGCGATGGAAAGATGGGTCGAGAGACCTCCGCCTGATTTCTTGCAGTTCATTGAGGTCTGGGTCCAAATGAGGAACATACCGGTTAACCACTATACGAAGGCGGCGCTTACTGACCTTGCAGAGTTTGCTGGTCAAGTCATCGAAGTTGCTTTCGATCCAAACAAACCGCAGACCAATGATTATATAAGAGCTAAAGTCAAGTTTGATGTCTCCAAGCCTCTCAGACGGTTTAAAACTGTTAATGTTCCTAGTGGGGAGGTTGTGAAAATCTTGTATGATTATGAGAGACTTCAAAAGAGATGCTACTCTTGCCAAAGATTGACGCATGAACAGAGTTCCTGCCATTTCTTCCAAGCTGCCAAGGCTGCTGCTTTGCTCAAAGAAAAAGGTTCAGTTTGTCTTCAGAAGCCTTTGATTGAGAAAACTATTAGAGAGGATGATCCTCTGTTTGGAGTGGTTCTGGAATCTCAAGTTGGTATTAATCCTCAGAATGGAAAGCCAAAAATTGCGGAGGAAGTGTTAGAAGGAATGAGACAGTACTTGGTGGATGCTGAAGGAGCTGAGAAAATGGCAAGAAAAGAAAGAATCAAGTGGTCCCTAAAAGAAGTGGAGCAGGATCCGATCGCTCAGAAAAGCTTTCTTAGGCTTGAACCGGCTCCTATCTTCACCTCTGACCTTGACAGGGGCAAATGCATTGTTTTTGATTTCCAGAGCCAAAAAGAACTCCCAAAAGATGTGATTTCTCATGGAGGAAGTAAGCTTATGGCCTCTGCCATTAGAGCTGGTAATGCGATGTCTTTGGAACCTAGAAACATGGGTATGATGTCTGATACTGCTGCCTTTTCTGATTCTGCTACTGGTAGTTGGAATCCTAGAGGTCCTACGGGTTATAACATTGGCATCTCTGATGCTTGTTCTTCCGGGACCAAAGGGAGGAAAACTTACCAAAGGAGGAGACCGGGTTCTTTTGTCAGAAAGGCTAGGGGAAAATATTTTAAGGCTGAAGCTTCTAGAGAAGGGAAGATGAAAGATAAAGCTCCAGCCGTTGCAGAGAAAAGGAAAAGTTCGAATGATGTGGAGACATCTCAATACTCACCAAGGTCTAAGAAACCAGCGGTGGTCCCAAATGAGGGACCGCCCAATCTCTGAAATGGCTATGATTAGTTGGAATTGCCGAGGCGTGGGCCGTGCACACGACTTGGTGATTCCAAGACTCCGGGAGATGTGGAAACAACATGCTCCCGATGTTTTGTTTTTGATGGAAACTAAAAATGGAAGAGATGCTTTGGTAGACCTTCAAGAGTGGTTGGGATTTGACAGAATCGTCACGGTCAATCCCATTGGGTATAGCGGAGGTTTAGCCCTTTTTTGGAAAAATTCAGTTAGGCTGGATTTCAAGTTTGTAGATAAGAATCTGGTAGACTTTCATGTACAGTCGAGTAACGGTTCTTATTTTGTTTCATGCGTTTATGGCCATCCTGTTTATAAAGAAAGGCCTAGAGTATGGGAAAGGTTGACAAGAATAGGGATTAACCGCAAAATCCCTTGGTGTGTTATGGGTGATTTTAATGCGATAAGACACAATGGAGAAAAGCTTGAGGGCCCGAGAAGAAGTGAAGCGCATTTTCAACCCTTCAATGATATGATACAAGCCAGTGAACTGGCCGAGTTGCCTTCTTTTGGGAATGAATTCACGTGGGGAGGTAAAAGAGGAGATGTATGGATTCATTGCAAACTTGACCGGGCCTTTGGGAACAAAAATTGGTTCTCTCTGTTTCCTCAATCTTCTCAAACCTTTCTAGAGAAAATAGGCTCTGATCATAGACCGATTCTAGTCAAACTCTTTGCTAGAGTAGCTCAGCATATTGGGAGATTCAGATATGATAGTCGCCTCCTGAATAATGTACATGCTAAAGGGGAAATCAAAAAAGCGTGGATGACCTCTCACTGGTCTGAACGGGCGTCTGTTTCTGAGAGGATTCACAGAGTGAGGAGAAGTCTTAGTAAATGGAAAAAGACTCAGAACTTAAATGCTAGAGACAAGTTGATTCAATATCAGATGGAGCTGGAAAAGGAGCAGTCTTCTCTGTCGCCCTCAACGCAAAGATTAGCATACCTCAACAGACTTCTGGTTCTGGCTTATAAGGAGGAAGAGGAGTTTTGGCGCCAAAAATGTAAAGATAAATGGGCTATCTGTGGTGATAGAAGTACCAAGTTTTACCATGCTTCGGTGAAGGCTAACAGAGCTAGAAAACGAGTTTTGAAACTTGTGGATGATCGGGGTTTAAGCCATTTCTCGGAAATTGCTAAAGGGGAGGTTGCTTCATCTTATTTCAGGGAGCTTTTCAAATCCTCAAAACCCGATAGCTTCCTTGAATTCTTTGAAGGCTTTACCCCATCTGTCACGCCGAGAATGAATGAGCTCCTAATCAAGGAAGTTTCCAAAGCTGAAGTTAGGGAAGCTGTGTTTGCCATTAATGCAGCTAGTGCCCCTGGACCTGATGGGATGACAGGAATGTTCTTCCAAAAGAATTGGGATATTGTTGGAGCGCAGGTCACTGGAGAAGTTCAGAGATTCTTCACTGAAGGTTCCCTACCAAAAGATTGGAACTTCACTCACTTATGTTTAATTCCGAAGATCTCTGATCCCCAAAGAATGGTTGATCTAAGGCCAATAAGTCTCTGTTCAGTTCTTTACAAGATCATATCCAAAATTTTGGTTTGGAGGTTGAAGCCTTTGCTACCAGACATCGTCTCTCCTACACAGTCGGCGTTTGTAGAAGAAAGATTGATTTCAGATAACATTCTCATTGCTCACGAGATGATCCATAGCTTGCGCACTAATGACAAGATTTCTGACAAGTTTATGGCGATAAAATCTGATATGTCAAAGGCTTATGACCGGTTGAATGGTCTTATCTCAAAGCCTTGATGCAAGCGATGGGTTTTCATGGAGTCCGGATTGATAGAGTGATGGAGTGTGTTTCCTGCTACATATGCAGCTCGATAAATGATCAGCCTTTGGGAATATCGAACCGGAAGAGGGCTCGCATGCATGCATCCTTTGTCTCCATTCTTATTTGTTTTGTGTACCGAGGGACTTATACACCTGATCAAGAAGCGAGAAGGAGGGCAGGCTGGAAGGGATTCGGCCACGAGAAAGGACCGATGATTCATCATCTTTATTTGCTGATGACAGTCTCTTTGTGTGCAAAGCCAACAATGATCGAGCTGCAGTCTTGATGGAGATATTGGATAGGTATGGGAGAGCTACGGTCAAAGGTTAAATCTTGAGAAATCGCTATAACCTTTGGGAAGAAGGTATTGATGGAGAATCGATTAGCATAAAAGAATCACCGCATGAGAAAGAGGGAGGAACTGGAATTATCTTGGCTTGGGAGTGCTTCAAATGCTCTAAGACGGAGATGCTAGCATATATCTATGACAGACTCAAAGCTAGACTCTCTGGATATTTTGCGAGACTGCTATCTCAAGGGGGCAAAGAAGTGTTACTTAAAGCGCTGGCATTGGCAATGCCCGCTTATGCTATGTCTTGCTTTAAGTTAACAAAAATTTCTTGTGAAAATTTGACTCAAGCAATGGCAGCCTTTGGTGGGATTCTTTAGAGCATAAGCGAAAATCCATTGGTTTGGGAAAAAGCTGTGTTTATCTAAGCAGCAAGGTGGCTTGGCCTTTAAAGATCTTCGACTTTCAACCAAGCTTTTCTTGCCGCTGTGCTTGGAGGTTACTTGACCAGCCGGAATCTCTTTGCAAGGGTCTACAAGAGCCGATACTTCCCGATTATGAGTTTTAAATGCTAAGATGGGCCGTGCCCTCCTATGGTTGGAGAAGTATCCAATTTGGGAAGGAATTGTTAGTTCAGGGTTTAAGAAAACAAATTGGGAAAGGTAATTCAGTTAGCGTGTGGATGGACTCTTGGATAGTTGGTGAGATAATGAGAAGACCCCTCATGAAGAACATAATTGTTGATTTGGAGCTTAAGGTTTCTCATCTCATCGATTATGAAACCAGATCCCGAAAAGATCGGTGCTTGAAGAACTATTCTTCCTCGATGATGTAGCCAGATTTTAAAGATGAAGCCGGCAGTTGGAGAGGAAGATTTTGGACTTGGTGTCACAATAGAAATGGGGTGTATTCAAGAAAATCGGCTATTGGATGATGAATAATGAGAAGCACTCACGCCCGATCCAAGAAGCTACAATGTTGCCTTCTCGAACCCTCTCAAAGAAGCCGCTTTGAAGGTTAAAACAGCTCCCAAGATCAAAACATTTATGTGGAGCAGTCTCCAATGCGATTCGGTTGGGGAACTTTGCTCAAGAGGGAATGAAAATGGATTCTTGTTGCCGATTTGTGGTTTTGAAAAGGAATCGGTTAATCATCCGATCTTCACTTGTCCGGTGGCTCGGCGGGTTTGGGCTCGCTCTCATCCCCTTGCTCGAAAATGGGTTTGATTTGGTCTCTTTCTATTCAAACCTTCATTTTATGTTAACGGATCCGACCGATAAGAATTCTACTAAAGATGCAAGAAGACGCTTCCTTGGGTTATCGGCATTTATGGAAGAATCGTAATTTCTTCCGGTTTGAGGGAAGGAGATTCGGTGCTTATGAGATTGTTCAGAAAATAATGCTGGAAGCAGACTCATGGTTTTTAGCTGTTGAAATGGAAGAGACTAGAATGGAAGAGGATAAAAGAGTGGAGCAGACGGTGATGCTCAAATGGGAACCTCCTCAAGTTTCTTGGTTAAAATGCAATATTGGTGTGCATTGGAAGAAGGAATTTGCTTTAGGAGGGGCGGCTTGGGTGTTAAGGGACTCAAAAGGAAAGGTATTGCTGCATAGTAGGAGAGCTTTCACTGGTCTCAACAACTCGAAGGAATTGAAATTTCAAGTTCTTATGTGGGCGATTGACAGTATGGTAAGTCATAGGCTAAACAGGGTGATCTTTGCGGTTGATGATGACATGATTGTTGGTGCGGTGACAAGACCAAAAGCATGGCCATCTTTCAAAGCAATGCGTGCAGATATCTTGTTTGGGCTAAGGAAGATTGAATGGTGGAGGTTTTCTAAAGAAATGAATAGCGGGAATAGAGGTGCATTTCTTATTGCTCAAAGTGTTACTAGAGACCTAAGATTTCAGTCCTATGTTGCAGCAGGTTATCCTTTTTGGCTGCAGGGTATCTTTGAAAGTGAGAAACGTTTGGCCTCTCTTTGACTTGTAGTTGTCTTCTCAAGGAATTTTGTGGTATACTAGATGTGTTGGTGTGTTAGTTTGGCCTTTGTTTAGGTTTGGAATCAGTGTTCGTCTTGTTTATGGCTCTTTGTTTAAAGGGGTTGTTTTGTTAAACTTTATGATGAATGTAAATTTTAGATGACAAAAAAAAAGGTATAATTGATGGAATGTTGCAAGGAAACGAGGGAGGAGGAACCAGGAAGATAGGCCAAATAAGTAACAAACAATAATATTAGTAAATTATGCAGAAGTCTGGACTATTGCGTTGTGTGACAGGTCGTGGCCTCGATACTTTAAGCCGAGAAAAAGATATTTACGTTACCAATAATCACTGCTTTTTCAACATTTTATTATTCGTTCAGTTTTACACCGAAAGTAGCCAAACCGGGAAAGTGGGAATCAATCAATGCGTCTGTCCGATCATCCGGTTAATGCACGAATAAAGTGCACCACCATCGAAGACAACTATATTAAAATCATTACATCTAAAGAGAACCCTTTCAGGAACAAGGTCTTACTAGGTTCAGCTTTTTTTATACGTTACTAAAACGGTCCGTTGAGTTAAATCAGTCAAATTTGACGAAAAAGCATATCAATCAAATATATATTTTTGGACAACCATATCAATCAAATATAAATCTCTATTTATATACTTATTGATTCGTGCCAAGTATGTCGTATCAAAACGGTCTTTCACGTAATACTCGGCTGACTTTTCTAAACGATTAATACATTTTTAGACTAAACTACAAGTCCTTGTGGTCTTGAAAGAAATGTGCTTTACTGAAACCATGGAATTTTATATCATAGAGAGTATAGCCGTATAGGTAGACATAATAACGTGTGAAGAAAATAAAGAACAGAGGATGATGCACGAGAAATATTTGAAATATATTTTAAACATATTTTATGTTTATACGTGAAAATCTTTCTGTTAGATGGATATACTTGTCATTTTTAGAGGAGCACCGAAACGATAATAAGAGGAAATAACAATGTTATTGCCTGTGTCCATTTTGGTTGATTTATCGAGAACATGAGAGAAAGTGAAAAAGAAAACGAACAGAAAAGAGAAAGAACAGTTCACATGAGTTTCGCGTGTCGGTGTCCATCGTAGACTGTGACACCGAGCTGACAACTTTGCATGGCCACGGGAAAGCACCTCCACTCTCTAAACCCTAATTCCTTCTTACCCAAATTAATGCTTAGTTCTTTCAAAATATTCCAATGATACTTTTGTATCGGGAACTTTCTTTGTATATCGGTGTAATTATATTTTTGGCACTTATCGACGTGGACAATTTGACAGATTCGTATGTATTTTAATCAGTTGGAACGATGGACCATGTGTTTACAACATATGCGACAACGGAGGATCTGCTCTTACAGTTTCAGTCGTACCTCCAGTAGTTTTAATTAGCATCGGTAAAATATATATAATTTTCGTGTCCATGTTACAACCTGGGAATTCGAAACCGAGTATTGTACTCCCTATGTTTTTTTTATATAAATCGTTTTAGAGGAATTTTTATGTTTTATACGACGTTTTCGGTTTTTAAAATTTATTAACACTTAATGTTATATGACTAATGATAATATACCTTCTATTTTATTATTGGTTGATTTGTGATTAGGTAAATAATTAATGATGTTTTTGTTTACAAAATATAAAAAATTAATAATTTCTTAATCTATGTGTACAATTATAAAATGATTTATATTAAAAAACGGAGGGAGTATATTATTAATAACGTCATAGATACACGTACGTAATCTACAACGTACGTCTACTTTCTAGATATGGGCCTTTTTTAGTATAGGCCGTTACGTAATACAGTATACATTATGGCTTTGAATGCGTTTGATGGTGTCCGAACTTACCCAACGTCGATGGCACGGCTATTGGCGACAGCGAGGGCCAATATTATTTATATTGCTTGCATGTGGCTGATATCTATTTTGAAACAATGTTTTAAATTTCATTATCAATGAAAGATCGGATATATATTTGGCAAAAAAGAAGATCAGGTATTGGAATCGTTCATTGTTAAATAACTTAAACCTGTATGATAATATTTGTAGTAATATCGCCGTCCGTTTTATAACAATCCGGGTTCAAATCTGATAATCTATATAAGTGACTATGAGGAATTTCTAGTATAAAACAAAAACTATTAAGTTGTTTATGTTTTTCGAATTTTTTTTTGTTTGTTAACGTAGTTATGTCTTTCCAACGATGATGTTACATTAATTTATGTAAAATCCTGAAGTTAAAAAATACAGAAAGATAACAATACTGGATTATTTGGTCTTTGAACTGAATTTAAACAGTTTCTCGTGGAGCCTACATGTCCATAACGAAGGAAAGAAAATAACATACACTACAAGAAAACAACGGTATTCTGACGGACATTCCGACGAAAAATGAAATATTCGGAATTTCCCGAGGAATTTCCTCGCAATATACCGACGGAATTCCGAGGAAACATCAATCCGTCGGAATATTCCGAGGAAATTCCGACGAACTAGTGATCGATCGATGCGTTTTTGGACATATACCCATCGATCGATCACATTGTTACGCTTTGGTCCATCTTAGTGATCGATCGATGCGTTTTGGACATAAATCCATCGATCGATCTGTTTATAAAAACATTCGAGATTTTGAAACCCCAAACACTAGTTCTCGAATTTCCTCGAATATTCCGAGGAACACTGATATCCTCGATCGTCGATGGGATAATCTCATCGATCGATCACATTGTTACGCTTTGGTCCATCTTAGTGATCGATCGATGCTTTTGGACATAAA
This sequence comes from Brassica carinata, assembly GCA_016771965.1. NCBI lineage: Eukaryota > Viridiplantae > Streptophyta > Magnoliopsida > Brassicales > Brassicaceae > Brassica > Brassica carinata. Next base: position 375,561 of record JAAMPC010001253.1, on the reverse strand, counting down.
TCCATCGACGATCTGTTTATAAAAACATTCGAGATTTTGAAACCCCAAACACTAGTTCTCGAATTTCCTCGAATATTCCGAGGAACACTGATATCCTCGATCGATCGATGGGATAATCTCATCGATCGATCACATTGTTACGCTTTGGTCCATCTTAGTGATCGATCGATGCTTTTGGACATATATCCATCGATCGATCCGCTTAAAAAATTGACGCTTTGAAACCCCAAACACTAGTTCTCGAATTTTCTAATATTTCGACGAATTCGAGGAAGAAAAGGGTTTCTTGAAATTTCCTCGAATATTCGACGAATTCGAGGAAATAGGGTTTTAAACCGAAAACAACGCTAAGGTTTGAATAACACCTATATATCCCTTATTAAGTGTCTTACGCTCATTATGAAGTCAAAAATTTGTTCCTTACCCTATAATAAACACTTTTCCGATTGTATGAACGAAATCTCCACAACATAAGAGAAACACTTATACACTTTAATGAACGGTAAAGAGAATACTTACAATTCGTTTTGAAATTTGTTATTTCATGGTTTATTCTCATCTATACAAAGAATCCTCAATGGTATGCATTACAATTGTATAAGAAATGAAATACGGCAAAAAATTGATGTTTTGAAACCCCAAACACTAGTTCTCGAATTTCCTCGAATATTCGAGAAAATTCGAGGAACAATATAAATTAATAGAAATACATGCACAGGATATTCTTTTCCTCGATTAATGAAAATATTCGAGGAAATTCGACGGATATTTAAGTGGCCGTCGAATTTCCTCGAATATTTTCATTTAACCGCAAACAAGCCGCCAAATATTTCGGAAAATTGAAATTGAAAATACTGAGGAATTCGACGGAAAATATCCGTCGGACCCAAGGTTTTATAAACTCAAACGCATCTTCTTCCCCATTTCTCTCTTCTTCCTCTCCGTGATCTCTCTCTCCTTCCGGCGTTCTCCACCTTCTCTCATGACGATCTCTCCGCGAATCCTTTCCATTCCCTTACAAATCATGTAAGGACCCTATCCCACTCTCTTAGGTCCTATTTGTTAGGTTTTTAAGTAGATTTGATGATTTTAGAAGGTTTTTGATAGATTTTTGTTAGGGTGATTGGGTAGGATTGTGATTTGTTGTGTAATAGGTTTAGAATTGTGATTTGGTTGTGTTGAATTGATTTAGAACTTTTTTTATAAATTGTTCATTATTTTTGTATTTACAAAACGTTTTTTCTATATAAATTCGATTTTACAAAACGTTTTTTGTATATAAATTCGATTTTTGGATTTATAAAAGATGATTTCATATTTATAAAAATATTTATATTTATTAAAACTAATTTTGTATTTATAAAACATTTTTTTGATTTATAAACACTATTTTTTTTTATTTTTGTATTTATAAAAACTATTTTTAAATATACAAACTGTTTTTTGTATATAAATTCGATTTTTGGATTTATAAAAGATGATTTCATATTTTAAAATTAATTTTGTATTTATAAAATATTTTTTTATTTATAAACACTATTTTATTATTTTTTGTATTTATAAAAACTATTTTGTATTTATAAGAAGATGATTTCATATCTATAAAAATATTTATATTTATAAAACTAATTTTGTATTTATAAAACATTTTTTGATTTATAAACACTATTTTATTATTTTTTGTATTTATAAAAACTATTTTGTATTTATAAAAAGATGATTTCATATTTATTAAAACTAATTTTGTATTTATAAAACATTTTTTTATTTATAAAAACTATTTTGTTATTTTTTGTATTTTAAATATGTTTTGTATTTCAATTTTAATTTTATATTTTCGAATTTCAATTAAAAAAATAAATTTATAATTTTTTTTTTTATTTTGGAAATATTCGAGGAAGTTTATCCCTCGAATATTCGACGACATCTTCCTCGAATATTCGACGACATCTTCCTCGAATATTCGACGACATCTTCCTCGAATATTCGACGACATCTTCCTCGAATATTCGACGACATCTTCCTCGAATATTCGACGACATCTTCCTCGAATATTCGACGACATCTTCCTCGAATATTCGACGACATCTTCCTCGAATATTCGACGACATCTTCCTCGAATATTCGACGACATCTTCCTCGAATATTCGACGACATCTTCCTCGAATATTCGACGACATACCGACGATTTTTTCCCTCAGTATGCCGTTGTTTTCTTGTAGTGATAGAGCAATGGAGGAGAGTGATGTAGCAGTTGTACGGGGTAAGACTAGCTAAGCAAAATTTTTTTGCTCCTGTGTTTAGAAACGTACAATACCAATAATCCCGTAGTAGTTACAGGTTCTTCAATCATTAATTGGTTTATCGATTGCATAACTTCTAGGTAATATATGGCTAATTTAAAATGTTCTTTAGTATTATTTTTTTGTTTATAAATAGTTTATTGTAAAGAAAGGGTCCTTTAATACATGCGTTAATAAATTAGAGTGAAACCCCAAGTTTGCGTTTAGTTATGTAATTATTTCACTCGGTTCTACGTTTAAAATATGTAACATGTTTTAGGTGAATTGTGGTTTAATTTTCGAGATTTAAATCATTAAATGGTGTGAAATTGAACCACTCGGCAAGCACGAGAATTGGGTGTAAATGAGAGTGGTGGTGTCACGATGCGTATGTGGAAAAATTTTTGGTCGAACGCGACGCAAGGCCTTTATGTGCAGCCGACTGTATAGTATTGTCCTATCAAATTATCAATTCGCCCATTCACATTATGCAAACACGTACTTTAAAGGGAAGTTTAAAGGGAAACTTCGTAGATATAAACACGGGTTGTGTAAGAACTAGGAGCCTTATTTAGATATTTAATTATCTTTTAGGACGATACGAATTAAAAATTGACGGGTCGGTGTCGTTTTGTGCAAGATTTTCAAAAGTATATTAGGTTAATGTCTGCTTTCACCGTAAACCACGAAATTTTCGAGATGATCTCCTTTGATAGGGAAACAAAAAAGGTCGAGATCCCCTAATTACAGTGATTTATGACCATTTTGTTGTCATCTTTTCATTTTACTAACGTCTATTAATTTTCAACGTTCACCTGATTAAACTGATCAAGCTACAAAAAAAAAATCGTGTACGATGATGTTACGTACATGCCATGCGATGATGTTAGATAAATCGTGTTCTTTTATTAGTAGCTAACAACGAAAGTCAACATCGTGTTTCATTTAATCAAATGTATCAATATATCAACTACACATAACACAATGGTTCAAAAACAAATATGTACACAAGAAAATTATTCCTCAAATATCTCAATTACATTTTTGTATCAACGTAAATAGAGCTTCAGGTAGGTCTTCAAACAAAATTAGAATACACACAAAACACTCCAAATTAATAATTACCATTCTAGTATACAAACTCTCAATTTTTAATTTGCTGAGAAACAACCTCTCACACAAAACCTATAGCATCTAGTTATAACCTATAAAACCTTCTCTAAAGATATTAATATGGTTTTACATTTTATCATATTTTTCTTTACAATATCAAATTGAAAACTAATTGATACTATTGTTCAATATTGTTCTTGGATTTATAAAAATTAGAAGTAACAAAAGAATATTTGAAAATTATGTCTTTGAAAATGTGAAACGAAGAAAATTGCACCAGTTATTATAGATGTCTCAATCATGAAATGAGACAATGCAATAACTATGCAAATAAGTTGGGAGTGGAATTAAGGCTTTGACTAGTGCATGTGTTATATTTGATTAAAGTTGTGTTAGGAGCATAACTCAAAAATGTTACCAATCATGAATTTTTTTTATTTTGTATTTATAAAAACTATTTTGTTATTTTTGTATTTATAAGAAGATGATTTCATATTTATTAAAACTAATTTTGTATTTATAAAATATTTTTTATTTATAAAAACTATTTTGTATTTATAAAAGATGATTTCATATTTATTAAAACTAATTTTGTATTTATAAAAACTATTTTGTTATTTTTGTATTTATAAAACATTTTTTATTTATAAAAACTATTTTGTATTTACAAAACGTTTTTGTATATAAATTGATTTTGGATTTATAAAAGATGATTTCATATTTTAAAATTAATTTTGTATTTATAAAACTAATTTTGTATTTATAAAAACTATTTTGTATTTATAAAAACTATTTTGTATTTACAAAACGTTTTTGTATATAAATTCGATTTTGGATTTATAAAAGATGATTTCATATCTATAAAAATATTTATATTTATAAAAACTATTTTGTTATTTTTGTATTTTAAATATGTTTTGTATTTCAATTTTAATTTTATATTTTCGAATTTCAATTAAAAAATAAATTTATAATTTTTTTTATTTTGGAAATATTCGAGGAAGTTTATCCCTCGAATATTCGACGACATCTTCCTCGAATATTTTCATTTAACCGGCAAACAAGCCGCCAAATATTTCGGAAAATTGAAATTGAAAATACTGAGGGAATTCGACGGAAAATATCCGTCGGACCCAAGGTTTTATAAACTCGAACGCATCTTCTTCCCCATTTCTCTCTTCTTCCTCGTTCTCCACCTTCTCTCATGACGATCTCTCCGGCGAATCCTTTCCATTCCCTTACAAATCATGTAAGGACCCTATCCCACTCTCTTAGGTCCTATTTGTTAGGTTTTAAGTAGATTTGATGATTTTAGAAGGTTTTGATAGATTTTTGTTAGGGTGATTGGGTAGGATTGTGATTTGTTGTGTAATAGGTTTAGAATTGTGATTTGGTTGTGTTGAATTGATTTAGAACTTTTTTATAAATTGTTCATTATTTTTGTATTTACAAAACGTTTTTGTATATAAATTGATTTTGGATTTATAAAAGATGATTTCATATCTATAAAAATATTTATATTTATAAAAACTATTTTGTTATTTTTATATTTATAATATATTTTACATAATACATAATTCAATTTATACATCAAAAATATTACCAGCAAATTTGTTATATAAATATACAATTTATACCACATAATTATAATAATTTTGTAACAAAAGATTTTCTTTAAATTAGACGCAAGTTAACAGAATATAGTTGACTGAAAATATCTTATCAATATTGTAATTTATCATTAATATTCCTGAACAAGTTACATGCAATGCAGAAATATATATATTAGTATGATGTGTTTTCACTAAACATGCGGCTTCAGTTAATTAAACCAAGCCAATTTTTTTGGTTATCAGTTAACTATTTTTGAGAATTATAGAAAAAGAACTGAGCCAGTTTTGGTTATGAGTTGACCTGAGAGGTACCCTTTAGATTTCGTACATCTCTCCGTCCCTGAACGTTTGGTAAAAACCCTTTGGCCTATCAGTGCTTTTGATCAGATCAGAGACTTGCATCACGCGTACTTAATCACTTATGAGCAAGTTAGAAGTGATAATTGGCGACTAATGCTAGCGAAGTATTGGGTATGGATGATGGATCTGTGGAAGATGCAATGCATCGTAAACGTGTCGGCAGATACAAGAGGTGGGGATTTTGTCCTTCAATATTTTTATTTATATTATGCGGTTTCTTTTCTTTTTCTGAGGGGAAACTAAACAACCAATCCACCTCCCAAGAAACAGGCGACACACACTCGGATGATAACAACAGTAGCCAACAAATGTAAAACATTTTTTATTTATAAAAACTATTTTGTATTTATAAAAACTATTTTGTATTTATAAAACATTTTTGATTTATAAACACTATTTTATTATTTTTGTATTTATAAAACATTTTTGATTTATAAACACTATTTTATTATTTTTGTATTTTAAATATGTTTTGTATTTCAATTTTTAATTTGCTGAGAAACAACCTCTCACACAAAACCTATAGCATCTAGTTATAACCTATAAAACCTTCTCTAAAGATATTAATATGGTTTTACATTTTATCATATTTTTCTTTACAATATCAAATTGAAAACTAATTGATACTATTGTTCAATATTGTTCTTGGATTTATAAAAATTAGAAGTAACAAAAGAATATTTGAAAATTATGTCTTTGAAAATGTGAAACGAAGAAAATTGCACCAGTTATTATAGATGTCTCAATCATGAAATGAGACAATGCAATAACTATGCAAATAAGTTGGGAGTGGAATTAAGGCTTTGACTAGTGCATGTGTTATATTTGATTAAAGTTGTGTTAGGAGCATAACTCAAAAATGTTACCAATCATGAATGTTTTTTTATTTATTTTTAAGTTAATGTTTGAGTTGAAATGCATTATACTTGAGTTATAATTTTAAGTTATATATCCCTTTTTACAAAATTTCTTAGTTTCTTCAAATTATTTAAACAGACAATTTTTTTATTATTCAATTATTAATTATGTTTGGTGCTTCAAAAAGTTATATACATATTTTTTCATATATCCTAATATATTTTATTAAATTTATGATAATTGTTATTACTATTATATTTATAATATATTTTACATAATACATAATTCAATTTATACATCAAAAATATTACCAGCAAATTTGTTATATAAATATACAATTTATACCACATAATTATAATAATTTTGTAACAAAAGATTTTCTTTAAATTAGACGCAAGTTAACAGAATATAGTTGACTGAAAATATCTTATCAATATTGTAATTTATCATTAATATTCCTGAACAAGTTACATGCAATGCAGAAATATATATATTAGTATGATGTGTTTTCACTAAACATGCGGCTTCAGTTAATTAAACCAAGCCAATTTTTTTGGTTATCAGTTAACTATTTTTGAGAATTATAGAAAAAGAACTGAGCCAGTTTTGGTTATGAGTTGACCTGAGAGGTACCCTTTAGATTTCGTACATCTCTCCGTCCCTGAACGTTTGGTAAAAACCCTTTGGCCTATCAGTGCTTTTGATCAGATCAGAGACTTGCATCACGCGTACTTAATCACTTATGAGCAAGTTAGAAGTGATAATTGGCGACTAATGCTAGCGAAGTATTGGGTATGGATGATGGATCTGTGGAAGATGCAATGCATCGTAAACGTGTCGGCAGATACAAGAGGTGGGGATTTTGTCCTTCAATATTTTTATTTATATTATGCGGTTTCTTTTCTTTTTCTGAGGGGGAAACTAAACAACCAATCCACCTCCCAAGAAACAGGCGACACACACTCGGATGATAACAACAGTAGCCAACAAATGTAAAACATTTTTAATATATATAACTGATCCGCGCAACCGCACTTATATTTTTTCAATTTATATACATAGATATTTATTTTATATCATTGATGATACATATTTTTAACGTTAATCATATATTAAAATATTTATATTTATAAAATATTTATATTTATAAAATATTTATATGATTTTAATTTTCGTTCATAAATCAAAAATAAATCTAATTTGAAATTCTAATTATATTTTATGATAATTAAAATTTAAGTTAATTAATTTTTGAAAAAAAAAATTTATCCTGATTCTGAAAAGATTTTCTTTAAATTAGACGCAAGTTAACAGAATATAGTTGACTGAAAATATCTTATCAATATTGTAATTTATCATTAATATTCCTGAACAAGTTACATGCAATGCAGAAATATATATATTAGTATTATTTTTTGTTTATAAATAGTTTATTGTAAAGAAAGGGTCCTTTAATACATGCGTTAATAAATTAGAGTGAAACCCCAAGTTTGCGTTTAGTTATGTAATTATTTCACTCGGTTCTACGTTTAAAATATGTAACATGTTTTAGGTGAATTGTGGTTTAATTTTCGAGATTTAAATCATTAAATGGTGTGAAATTGAACCACTCGGCAAGCACGAGAATTGGGTGTAAATGAGAGTGGTGGTGTCACGATGCGTATGTGGAAAAATTTTGGTCGAACGCGACGCAAGGCCTTTATGTGCAGCCGACTGTATAGTATTGTCCTATCAAATTATCAATTCGCCCATTCACATTATGCAAACACGTACTTTAAAGGGAAGTTTAAAGGAAACTTCGTAGATATAAACACGGGTTGTGTAAGAACTAGGAGCCTTATTTAGATATTTAATTATCTTCAAGGACGATACGAATTAAAAATTGACGGGTCGGTGTCGTTTTGTGCAAGGATTTTCAAAAGTATACTAGGTTAATGTCTGCTTTCACCGCAAACCACGAAATATTCGAGATCATCTCCTTTGTTAGGGAAACCAAAAAAAAAAGGTGGAGATCCCCTAATTACCGTGATTTATGACCATTTTGTTGTCATCTTTTCATTTTACTAACGTCTATTAATTTTCACGTTCACCTGATCGAACTGATCAAGCTACAAAAAAATCGTGTACGATGATGTTACGTACATGCCATGCGATGATATTAGATAAATCGTGATCTTTTAGTAATTACTAATTAGCAACGAAAGTCAACAAGTCATGTTTCATTTAATCAAATGCATCAATATATCAACTATACATAACACAATCGTTCAAAAACAAATGTATCAACACAAGAAAATTATTCATCAAATATCTCAATTACATTTTTGTATCAACGTAAATGGAGCTTCAGGTAGGTCTTCAAACAAAACTAGAAAACACAAAACACTCCAAATTAGTTATTACCAGTCTAGTATACAAACTCTCAGTTTTGAATTGCGTGGAAACAACCTCTCACACAAAAATCTATAGCATCTAGTTATAACCTATAAAACCTTCTCTAAAGATATTAATATGGTTTTACATTTTATCATATTTTTCTTTACAATATCAAATTGAAAACTAATTGATACTATTGTTCAATATTGTTCTTGGTTTTATAAAAATTATAGCTCGATGTTGAGATCTTGCATGGATTGATTGCACGCAACGCAATACTGCTAAGCCAACATTAAATTAAACTTTGACATTTCTAATAGCTAACCCTTATCTGCCTATCCAAAATGACAACTAGAAAGTGCAGCGTATTACGTATATATATAAACTGTTAAGGGCATCCCTGATCTCTGAAATTCTAATTATATTTTATGATAATTAAAATTTAAGTTAATTAATTTTTGAAAAAAAAAAATTTATCCTGATTCTGAAAAGATTTTCTTAAAATTTTTTTAAACAATATGTATTTGTATTTTAAATAAAAAATAAAGATATTAAAAGATATGGTGATTAAGTTATGTAAAATTTTATAAACATTCTAAAGGATGATCTAAATAAAAAAATCACACATGAACAAAGTTATGACTTCTGTTTTAATATATAAGATACAAAATAATTATTAGAGGATAGAGAGACATTTTATAGTTGAAAAATATATACCACATGGTTTGCTCCATTCCTATAGCATGTGTATTATGTCATAATTCATAAATATGGACCCTTCTCTCCATGTTTTATTTTCTTACCGTCCAAAAGCCATTCCATGAAAGAAACTGAAGAAAATAATTCTAATACAATCATATAATTAATTAATAGTAGTACTTAACTTATAAATAATTGTTAAAAAGGCTTTTGTTGCATTTACATTATGTTTTCCTGCTTGTTAGAATTTGTGAGCCATTGTTTGATTTTTCTTATCTTTTGAGCATGCGATAGCAAACGGTAATGAGCCTAGATATATTGATCTATTAGATATTTGGTAACTTGGCACCGTGAGAGCTAGATACGTACGGGGTAATTTTAAGCCGATAGCCTATTGGCAAGAACCTACGGTTTGACGCATGAACATCTAAATGGATGTTATTCGTGAACTTTAATAAATAAAAAACTATGTTTAAATAGGAACGTAACTGTAAACAAGAAGCTTGATTGTATAAATAAAGTTCAAGTTCTTGCGGTTAATTTTAGCAAAAAAAAAAAGTTCTTGCGGTTAAGGTTTTATAAAAAAATTATAGCTCGATGTTGAGATCTTGCATGGATTGATTGCACGCAACGCAATACTGCTAAGCCAACATTAAATTAAACTTTGACATTTCTAATAGCTAACCCTTATCTGCCTATCCAAAATGACAACTAGAAAGTGCAGCGTATTACGTATATATATAAACTGTTAAGGGCATCCCTGATCTCTGAGACCCTAACTATAACCGTAACCATATAAAATTTTACAAGTAATTATAACTTTCGCGACGTGGCATGCTAAGTGGGAAAACTAATTTTTCTTTTGTTGGTTTCCGTCAAAGAATCTTCGTCCTACATGCACTATCGTATACTATATTATATACGGGTTAAGCGACATGTTCGTATTTTCCAGAAAAAAAAGATTATGTAATTACAAGAAACGTGTATTTCCAGCTCTTGACAGATACATGCATGGCGATGACTTACCAATACACATCTCAATATTCATGTGTTTCTTTGTCTTTTTAATGTTTTATAATTGTCCTTTTCTTCTTTCTAGAATACGATGTTGATTTGTATTAAAATTGTTGAATACATAAGTTTCTCGGCTTAATAATATAAACAGACACTGAAAAAGTCAAAAAACTGAGACACGAAGTTTAAACTAATTTCCTTCTACTAATGCTCAAAACTGCTCGGTTGATATATGCATGCTTTACAGTTTACTAACTAAAATCACAACTCAAATTTTTAAAAAGTATATACGAAAATAGGGAATATCTTCATTTTTTGGTCACTATGTAAAATATCTTTTAGAGTGTTAATTTTTATTTCCCTAAAATACATAATATTGAAATTTCCTATAATCCCAGAGTAAACACAATCAAATTGCTAACATGAATTTATAAGAAAATAGCAATATTAGCTAGTCATTCAACTATCGTTGCTTAGTCAGACCAACCATCGTTGGATTTAAATATTCAAAGTACATAGTTTCATGGTCACCCAAAGATAACGTTCCAACAGATTTGGTTATATATTTCTATAAGAGTTCATTTATTCAACGCATATTTCATTCCGACTAAGAAAATTTACTTAGAAAAAGCGACATTATATCAATTTGAATTTTAAAATTGCTAATCCATATTTGACGAGAAAATTTTCAGCGGTCAACTAAAACGTTTTGGATATGATTTTCTTGAATATGGCTGTTGTAACCTATTCAAGAACAAAATAATTGGTAAATCGGCCAACGTTTGACTAAGAAAATTACAATTACTTCATAAATAGAATGACAGGAAATAGTGGTAAGAAAATAGTAAAATATCATATTATTCAGGAACATCAACTGACCAATTCAGAGTAAACAATAAATTTAAAATCAGAGAAAATTAAATTTTTTAAAAAAGAGAGAAAACAGTGCCCTGCCATAATTCCACTTGGACTAGTATCCTTTTCACATAAATCGAAAAAGCCAAGAAATCATCAATTAAGAAAAAAAAAACTAAACAAAAGACAAAACGGCTCTGGCAAAATCTCTGACCTTGAAAGATAAAAGAAACTAGTTCAGTCACATAATCAGCATGTGTACGTCGTTTCTTTAGCGCTAATATTAAACATAAACCAAAAGTTATAAACTTTACCTATATATATAAAATAATAGTCTCTCTCTCACTCCTTTTCAAGTTTGTCAGCTACTTTACTCCGTTCATCTTTTCTTCGATTCTCATTAATACATATTTATAAGGTGGCCTTTACATGCATCATTGTATTGAAAAACCAAAGTTTACTTCCCGAGAAAGTCTTTAATAATCAAGAAAGATCGTTTCTACTTCTCTCTGTTTTTTTCTTTCCTCTGAAACGAGATGGCGATACGAGCGCGGTTGAATTTCAACGCTCCGAACGTCAACCAAATCGGGATGGAAGAGTTGTACATGAACAATAACAATCTCCAGACGCAGAAAGACTTCAGCCACCAACAGAGCTTTTTAGACGCTCTTATGGAGAAAGAGAGGCAAGAGACCGACCAGTTCATCAGAACACAGGTTCGTAATATCAAAATCATTATTTGATGTTTTGAAAACATGGGCACTGATAAAGTTTTGATCTTTTGGCAGAGCGAGAGGTTGAGATACGCGTTGCGAGAACAGAGGAGGCAAGAGACGGAGACGCTGCTGAGGCAAATGGAGGCGAAAGCTTTGGTTTTGATGACGCGGAAGGAAGAAGAGATGTCGAGAGCGCTGAGCAAGAACGTGGAGCTCGATGATCTGCTGAGGAGAATGGAAGCTGAGAATCAAACGTGGCAGAGGATGGCTCGCGAGAACGAAGCAACGGTCGCGACGCTTAGCTCGACGCTGGAACAGGTGAAAGAGAGAGCTGTGACGTGTCACGACGACGAAGGGTCGTGCTGCGGAGGAGATGATAGTGTTCCGGGGAAGAGGATGATGAGTGGTTCTTGTTTGAATTGTGGGTCTAACGGAGAGACGAGAGTGCTGTTTCTGCCGTGTAGGCATCTCTGCTGCTGCACGGAATGCGAGGCTGGGCTTGTTCTTTGTCCGATCTGTAGCACTCCCAAGAAGAATAGAATCGAGGCCATTATTACTTTCTAGGGGAGAACTGTTTCCCGGTGAACGGAGAGGTTTTTACACCGGGGAGCTGACGTGGCAGGGAAGTAATGGTGGTCTTCGAGAAGTTTAGGGGTAAAAAGGGAAAGTTAGACTAGGAGGAAAAGGTTGTCAAGAAGTAAATTCTGATTAGGATTATTAAAAAAAAATAAAAAATCTTTTGTTTGTTTGTTTGTTTCTTTTGCATCCAATGGAAATATGAAATCCTGCTGGATTTTTATGAACATAACCCATATATTTTCTTTCTATATGATGAATTTTTTAATTCAACTCTTATGTGGTTCATTTTGTCTCATCAAATCTTTTTAAAAGATTTTTTCTGGATTTTGATGGAACATAATCCATATATTTTCCTTCTATATGATGAATTTTTGAATTCATTTCTTATTTGATTTATTTTGTTTGATCAAATCTTGTTTTTAAAGAAATTTTCACATATATTAGTATTTACATATTTCAGTGTTTTATTTATCTATTTTTTTCTTAAACTCGGATAAAATGCTTCCGCATAGTTATCAACTGACACACATATTCGATCTATTAAAATATTTCGTATCAGTTGACAAAAAAAAAAATATTTCGTATCAATGTTTATAAATATATTTTCTGTTTTGTGAAACCAACAAAATAACTAAAACAAATGAATTTGAGTAAAATAGAGAAAAGAGGTGGGAGTAGAGTCCGTAGACACGCGTATTGGAAGAAGCTGGAGGTATTATTGGGGTGCTCAATAATCAATACACTATAGTACGGTGACAAGAGAGCACAAAGTTGAAAGTAGGGGAGAATCACAATTTGGCCTGCCATAGGACTGAGTCTCGCGCTTTCCTAAACAGAAACGCTTGAGCCCTCTTCCATCATGGTATCTAGATCTTTGTTTGGACAGATCTGTGCTACCTATGTTTTCTAGATAACGTAATCTAGTTTATTGTATAGGTTGTACTATTATACGTACCATTCACAATCTGTCAATAAATAACGCAATAAGATTATTATCAAAGTTGGAGCTCTTGTGCATCACTACTTGATTAACTTATAATGGAATAACTTGTAACCTCTGTGATATATATTTATGAATATCAACTGTGGTAAAAAAATTCATAGACGTGATAGATTTGTGTTCATGTGTTCGACACTATTACCCATGGATTTTTGTTACTGAGTGTTTCAAATGCTAATTCGAGAGATTTTTGCATTAAAAAGATTCTTCAGTTTGTGTGTACAGAGTCGTGTATATATTTCTAGCTTATCAATTTTTTGTTGGAAAACTATATAGAATTTAACATAAAACAACTAAACTATAGAGCTCAGCGGCCTTGATCTAGGGTTGCAGCAACATATACTTTTGTAGCCTTGTAGTTTGTAATGTGTTTCGTGCCATTAGCTTTGCTAATAAAATATAACTAGATTTCGATTCGCATAACCGTCCGGATTTTTGTTTTTATTTATTTTTATATAAATATTTTGTTTTTAATTCTAAATTGATATATATTATAATATATATGTGTCTATCAATTTTTAAAACATAATAAGTTTACTGTATATTTTTTTTATTAAATAGATTATTTCAAACTTTCACATGTATTTGTATCGGGCAACTCATCCTTGTCTTTTTCTTTGGGCTAGAAACTCAGGAGAATGTTCAAAGCGATAAGAGATTCTTATATATATATATATTTTCAGATTATTATTTTATTATTAAAATCGTAACTATATACATAAAGATTAGTAAAATATTGTTTTATTGTCAAATTCAAAGATATTGTAACATTTCACAAATTTAGAATTTTTTTAAAAATTAAACTTTTCGCTTCATAGATTTATATTATCGAGTAAATAATTAAACATTTAGTTTTTGTTTAATTTTTAAAATATAGTTTAAAAATTGTTTTAATTGGTTTAAGGTAGTAAAAATTATCATTGTTAGATAATATGATTTTTGTTATTTAAAAAAAATCTTTATAATTTTAAAATTAACATCGACAAATATTTTAATATTTATCATATAGAGGTATAGTATTACAACATTAAATTATATCTATTTAATTTATATTATCTATAAATCCAATGTATCATCTATTGTTTAAATCTAATTATTGATAGTCCAATCAAAATTTCTAGTAGGCCTAAAATTTAAATGATAAAATTAAAAATTAAATGTAACATAATTTTCTAAGAATATGTCCATTAGATTTAATTTTTAAAAATTAAACTTTTCGCTTCATAGATTTATATTATCGAGTAAATAATTAAACATTTAGTTTTTGTTTAATTTTTAAAAATTAAACTTTTCGCTTCATAGATTTATATTATCGAGTAAATAATTAAACATTTAGTTTTTGTTTAATTTTTAAAAATTAAACTTTTAAACTTCATAGATTTATATTATCGAGTAAATAATTAAACATTTAGTTTTTGTTTAATTTTTAAAATATAGTTTAAAAATTGTTTTAATTGGTTTAAGGTAGTAAAAATTATCATTGTTAGATAATATGATTTTTGTTATTTAAAAAAAATCTTTATAATTTTAAAATTAACATCGACAAATATTTTAATATTTATCATATAGAGGTATAGTATTACAACATTAAATTATATCTATTTAATTTATATTATCTATAAATCCAATGTATCATCTATTGTTTAAATCTAATTATTGATAGTCCAATCAAAATTTCTAGTAGGCCTAAAATTTAAATGATAAAATTAAAAATTAAATGTAACATAATTTTCTAAGAATATGTCCATTAGATTTAATTTTTTTAAAAAATCACATGAATCAATGTTTTGACTTCTGTTTTAATATTATAAAAGATAGTATAGACTCATATATGTGTAAGGCCCAAACTAGCCGCCTACCTTTCGACTATTTGTTGAAAGCCGAAAAGCTATAAACCTAATCAAGATTTATAATCCCGATTCTTCTAGTTTTTGTTCCAGTTTTACCTTCCTCAAATCTCACAGAGACAAGAGTGTGTGATTACAAATTGACCATGGCCCGGCCCATTGGTTTCCATAATTGTTGTTGGACGAGCTCAACCCCACTCATGCACTCGTTGATGTTTCCATAATGTTCTTTCTGCTACGACGTCTTCTTGACAACATGGGAGCACAACATTTTCATATTTCTCTTGGCAGTAGACAATTGGAAATAGTAAATTACAAAGAACAACTAATTAAGTCTTTCCACAATAGTTATAAACTAACCATGAGAATTACATTTATTTAACTAGCTTGATTCAAGTACTCGTATCCGCGCACACAGTCAAATTACATCCCTCCACTACTCTATTAAACCTATAAGATTCAAGATCTAATTTTTAGATCGTTTCAAATTAACTAAGCTATTTTAATGTGCGTGTTGCCTTTGTCCAGCCTACTTTTGTTTTTTCTTCTATAAAATAGATGTATTCTAGCTGCTGAACTCTTCGTAATTGTAACATACGTGTTGTTTGTTATCGTCGTAGAAATATAATTCTTAAAACCTATGACATGTGCGGCCGATGTGCGACCACACTCGTATAGTTGCAAATAAAAAAGTATTGGAAAATACAAATAGTTGAGGTATTTATTTGCAATTATCCAAAACGTTAATGTTATAGATAGTTATTATGCTCACGTATTTCATATTTGGCCACGTAGAAGCCTTTGTAAGCTCATAAAACATTTTGATTATTGACTTACGAGTTACGACTGCACCACTATATTTATACGCAACGCACGTACATATATATACCAAACTCGATATAATAATTCGGAGGATATAATATAAGAAACGAATAAGATATTGAAATTTTTACTTCGGTTGTTAGGGGATATGTAGGTAGGTAAAATCATATAAGAGCACCATTAACGTTTGGGGTGCTTAAATTTTTTTAGTTTTTGTTTGATTTTAAAACAAAACGATTAATCATGAGCCGTAGCGTGTCGATGGAACCCGTGGAACAGTGCAAACACTGAAAAAACACGGCGTTTGATCTAGTGTCTTTGGCGTCGCTGCTTCTTCTTTTACTATGGAACCCACCCCTTAGCAGTTGTCTAAGCGTCTCCGTTAATGCTGCCCTAAAGAGACGAGACGAGCGAAGGCAGAAAAAAAGAAAAGAAAAAGTCTGCAACGTGGATTCCATATCTCGTTGCTTTACTTTTCCTTTGTTAGGCGAAGTATTTGACATTTCAATTTCATTATCATTTATTGTTCACCAAGTAAATTACATACGATGGAATGGGCGAGACCATGGATTCTGGAACTTTATGATACACATTTCGATCACTCTATCAAAGTGCTCTTGTTTATATAATAAAGGTCAGATCACTATATGTATAGTATGCTTTTTGCATTATCGTGCATTGGCCTGAAAGTAAATTACATATTTGTATAACCTACGATCGAATGGGCTAGACCATGGGTTTGGAACTCTTAAACATCTTATTTTTCAATGAAATCCCTTAAGTTGCCCCAAAAAAAGGGTATGTTGTTATATCAAAATGCTCAGTTTTTAAATAGTAAAGTTAGATCTAACTTTGGTATGTTAAAAATTAAAAAAATGTAAGCATATATGTTAGGTAAGTCAGCTTTTACATAAGAATTGTCGACTAGATTTACTTCCTAAACTATCGAATATTCGAAATTAAATATGTCCCTTATATACAAAGCTTATGCGATTCCGTGATTTATTTCCCCAAAATTTTATTTATTTTTATATAAATATTTTGTTTTTAATTCTAAATTGATATATATTATAATATATATGTGTCTATCAATTTTAAAACATAATAAGTTCTTGTATATTTTTTTATTAAATAGATTATTTCAAACTTTCACATATATGTGTAAGGCCCAAACTAGCCGCCTACCTTTCGACTATTTGTTGAAAGCCGAAAAGCTATAAACCTAATCAAGATTTATAATCCCGATTCTTCTAGTTTTGTTCCAGTTTTACCTTCCTCAAATCTCACAGAGACAAGAGTGTGTGATTACAAATTGACCATGGCCCGGCCCATTGGTTTCCATAATTGTTGTTGGACGAGCTCAACCCCACTCATGCACTCGTTGATGTTTCCATAATGTTCTTTCTGCTACGACGTCTTCTTGACAACATGGGAGCACAACATTTTCATATTTCTCTTGGCAGTAGACAATTGGAAATAGTAAATTACAAAGAACAACTAATTAAGTCTTTCCACAATAGTTATAAACTAACCATGAGAATTACATTTATTTAACTAGCTTGATTCAAGTACTCGTATCCGCGCACACAGTCAAATTACATCCCTCCACTACTCTATTAAACCTATAAGATTCAAGATCTAATTTTTAGATCGTTTCAAATTAACTAAGCTATTTTAATGTGCGTGTTGCCTTTGTCCAGCCTACTTTTGTTTTTTCTTCTATAAAATAGATGTATTCTAGCTGCTGAACTCTTCGTAATTGTAACATACGTGTTGTTTGTTATCGTCGTAGAAATATAATTCTTAAAACCTATGACATGTGCGGCCGATGTGCGACCACACTCGTATAGTTGCAAATAAAAAAGTATTGGAAAATACAAATAGTTGAGGTATTTATTTGCAATTATCCAAAACGTTAATGTTATAGATAGTTATTATGCTCACGTATTTCATATTTGGCCACGTAGAAGCCTTTGTAAGCTCATAAAACATTTTGATTATTGACTTACGAGTTACGACTGCACCACTATATTTATACGCAACGCACGTACATATATATACCAAACTCGATATAATAATTCGGAGGATATAATATAAGAAACGAATAAGATATTGAAATTTTTACTTCGGTTGTTAGGGGATATGTAGGTAGGTAAAATCATATAAGAGCACCATTAACGTTTGGGGTGCTTAAATTTTTTTTTTTTAGTTTTTTGTTTGATTTTAAAAACAAAAACGAATTAATCGCAGACCGCCACGTGTCAGTGGAACCCGTGGAACAGTGCAAACACTGAAAAAACACGGCGTTTGATCTAGTGTCTTTGGCGTCGCTGCTTCTTCTTTTACTATGGAACCCACCCTTAGCAGTTGTCTAAGCGTCTCCGTTAATGCTGCCCTAAAGAGACGAGACGAGCGAAGGCAGAAAAAAAGAAAAGAAAAAGTCTGCAACGTGGATTCCATATCTCGTTGCTTTACTTTTCCTTTGTTAGGCGAAGTATTTGACATTTCAATTTCATTATCATTTATTGTTCACCAAGTAAATTACATACGATGGAATGGGCGAGACCATGGATTCTGGAACTTTATGATACACATTTCGATCACTCTATCAAAGTGCTCTTGTTTATATAATAAAGGTCAGATCACTATATGTATAGTATGCTTTTTGCATTATCGTGCATTGGCCTGAAAGTAAATTACATATTTGTATAACCTACGATCGAATGGGCTAGACCATGGGTTTGGAACTCTTAAACATCTTATTTTTCAATGAAATCCCTTAAGTTGCCCCAAAAAAAAAAGGGTATGTTGTTATATCAAAATGCTCAGTTTTTAAATAGTAAAGTTAGATCTAACTTTGGTATGTTAAAAAATAAAAAAATGTAAGCATATATGTTAGGTAAGTCAGCTTTTTACATAAGAATTGTCGACTAGATTTACTTCCTAAACTATCGAATATTCGAAATTAAATATGTCCCTTATATACAAAGCTTATGCGATTCCGTGATTTATTTCCCCAAAATTTTATTTATTTTTATATAAATATTTTGTTTTTAATTCTAAATTGATATATATTATAATATATATGTGTCTATCAATTTTAAAACATAATAAGTTCTTGTATATTTTTTTATTAAATAGATTATTTCAAACTTTCACATGTATTTGTATCGGGCAACTCATCCTTGTCTTTTCTTTGGGCTAGAAACTCAGGAGAATGTTCAAAGCGATAAGAGATTCTTATATATATATATATTTTCAGATTATTATTTTATTATTAAAATCGTAACTATATACATAAAGATTAGTAAAATATTGTTTTATTGTCAAATTCAAAGATATTGTAACATTTCACAAATTTAGAATTTTTTAAAAATCACATGAATCAATGTTTTGACTTGTTTTAATATTATAAAAGATAGTATAGACTCATATATGTGTAAGGCCCAAACTAGCCGCCTACCTTTCGACTATTTGTTGAAAGCCGAAAAGCTATAAACCTAATCAAGATTTATAATCCCGATTCTTCTAGTTTTTGTTCCAGTTTTACCTTCCTCAAATCTCACAGAGACAAGAGTGTGTGATTACAAATTGACCATGGCCCGGCCCATTGGTTTCCATAATTGTTGTTGGACGAGCTCAACCCCACTCATGCACTCGTTGATGTTTCCATAATGTTCTTTCTGCTACGACGTCTTCTTGACAACATGGGAGCACAACATTTTCATATTTCTCTTGGCAGTAGACAATTGGAAATAGTAAATTACAAAGAACAACTAATTAAGTCTTTCCACAATAGTTATAAACTAACCATGAGAATTACATTTATTTAACTAGCTTGATTCAAGTACTCGTATCCGCGCACACAGTCAAATTACATCCCTCCACTACTCTATTAAACCTATAAGATTCAAGATCTAATTTTTAGATCGTTTCAAATTAACTAAGCTATTTTAATGTGCGTGTTGCCTTTGTCCAGCCTACTTTTGTTTTTTTTTCTTCTATAAAATAGATGTATTCTAGCTGCTGAACTCTTCGTAATTGTAACATACGTGTTGTTTGTTATCGTCGTAGAAATATAATTCTTAAAACCTATGACATGTGCGGCCGATGTGCGACCACACTCGTATAGTTGCAAATAAAAAGTATTGGAAAATACAAATAGTTGAGGTATTTATTTGCAATTATCCAAAACGTTAATGTTATAGATAGTTATTATGCTCACGTATTTCATATTTGGCCACGTAGAAGCCTTTGTAAGCTCATAAAACATTTTGATTATTGACTTACGAGTTACGACTGCACCACTATATTTATACGCAACGCACGTACATATATATACCAAACTCGATATAATAATTCGGAGGATATAATATAAGAAACGAATAAGATATTGAAATTTTACTTCGGTTGTTAGGGGATATGTAGGTAGGTAAAATCATATAAGAGCACCATTAACGTTTGGGGTGCTTAAATTTTTTAGTTTTTGTTTAATTTTTAAAAATCACATGAATCAATGTTTTGACTTGTTTTAATATTATAAAAGATAGTATAGACTCATATATGTGTAAGGCCCAAACTAGCCGCCTACCTTTCGACTATTTGTTGAAAGCCGAAAAGCTATAAACCTAATCAAGATTTATAATCCCAGTTCTTCAAGTTTTGGTGCCAGTTTTACTTACCTCAAATCTCACAGAGACAAGAGTGTGTAACAAATTGACTATGGCTCGGCCCATTGGTTTCATAATTGTTGTTGGACCGGCTCAATTACACTCATGCACTCGTTGATGTTTCCATAATGTTCTTTCTGCTACGACGTCTTCTTGACAACATGGGAGCACAACATTTTCATATTTTCTCTAGCCAGTAGACAATACTCAATAGGAAATAGTAAATTACAAAGTACAGCTAAGTAACTCTTCTAACTATAGTTATAAACTAACCATGGCAATTACATCCCTCCACAACTCTACTAAACCTATAAGATTCAAGATCTAATTTTTAGATCGTTTCAAATTAACTAAGCTATTTTAATGTGCGTGTTGCCTTTGTCCAGCCTACTTTTGTTTTTTTTTTCTTCTATAAAATAGATGTATTCTAGCTGCTGAACTCTTCGTAATTGTAACATACGTGTTGTTTGTTATCATCGTAGAAATATAATTCTTAAAACCTATGACATGTGCGGCCGATGTGTGGCCACTGCTCGTATAGTCGCGAATAAAAGTAGATTTGCAAAATACAAATAATTGAGGTATTGTTTTGCAATTATCCAAAACGTTAATGTTATAGATAGTTATTATGCTCACGTATTTCATATTTGGCCACGTAGAAGCCTTTATAAGCTCATAAAAACATTTTGATTATTGACTTATGACTGCACCACTTACGCAACGCACACGTACATACACAACACAAATATCAAATTAGATCTTCTTAGTGGATATATTAAAAATAAACGAATTAGATATAGAAATTGTAAGTTGGATAATTACGATATGTACTTTTCAAAAAAAAAAAAAAATTACGATATGTAGGTAGGTAGCCAGGAGGTAAAATCATATAAGCAGACCACCAGTGAAGGAAGAAAAAGTGGTTGCGTCGTGGATTCCATATCTCCTTGCTTTACTTTTCCTTTGTTAGGCGAAGTATTTGACATTTCAATTTCATTATCATTTATTGTTCACCAAGTAAATTACATACGATGGAATGGGCGAGACCATGGATTCTGGAACTTTATGATACACATTTCGATCACTCTATCAAAGTGCTCTTGTTTATATAATAAAGGTCAGATCACTATATGTATAGTATGCTTTTGCATTATCGTGCATTGGCCTGAAAGTAAATTACATATTTGTATAACCTACGATCGAATGGGCTAGACCATGGGTTTGGAACTCTTAAACATCTTATTTTTCAATGAAATCCCTTAAGTTGCCCCAAAAAAAAAAGGGTATGTTGTTATATCAAAATGCTCAGTTTTTAAATAGTAAAGTTAGATCTAACTTTGGTATGTTAAAAAATAAAAAAATGTAAGCATATATGTTAGGTAAGTCAGCTTTTTACATAAGAATTGTCGACTAGATTTACTTCCTAAACTATCGAATATTCGAAATTAAATATGTCCCTTATATACAAAGCTTATGCGATTCCGTGATTTATTTCCCCCAAAATTTTATTTCTTATTTTTTTTTGTAATGAAATAAAGAAATAATTACTTTTTTTGAAAAAAAATCGTATATCCATTTAACAGAAGCGCACGTACTCCCTCAATTTTCGAGACTCGGAGCTTTGTGGAAGGAGACGACGCCATGGAAAGGCTTCTGCAACCACCGTCTTCCTCCACGATTTCGTCTCCCAAATTCCCATCGAGGGCTTCTCCTTTCCTCCCTCGTCTCCGCTCGTCGACCCTCGGCTTCCTCTCCTCGCGCCGAGTCAGCTCAGTTTCCTGCAGCAGCTTCTGGAACCAATCGGCTTGTACGCCTAAGAGATGTAATCTAGCTATCAATTCCTTGAATGGGCCTCCTTCTTCTCGGGAATCGAAACCTAATCCTGGATCTCTCCAGCGGATCGTGGGGGCAGTTTCTGAGAAACGAAAGGTAATGACTTTCTTTGGGGGTTTAGGGTTTTGATCTGATTCGTTGTGAGATAAAGGATGGGAATTGAAATTGGGAATATAGTTAGAAGATTCCAAGAATATTTGAAAAAAAGCTCCAGTCTTTGTAGGGTTATATGTTTGGAATCAGGTTCTCTTTAGTTTTTAGGATTCTTCAACCTTAAAGGTTGAGACTTTGTAACTCATTTCAAATAGGTCCAAATGTTGAGACTTTGTAATTTATTTGATGATGAATCAGGTTCTCTGTTAGTTTTAGGATTCTCTTAACTCCAAAGGTTGAGACTTTGTAATTCGTTTCATTTCAAATAGGTTCAAAGGTCGAGACTTTGTAATTTATTTGATAAGGGCAGAGTGTTGTTAACGCCTCTCTGAACTTGTAAGATCTTTGTATGATCTGTGTATGTGTGTGTAAGATCTTTGTATGAACTTTCGTATGATCTTTGTATGAACTTTCCCTTCTTCATGGGTGTTTCTTTGCAGACATTATCTACTGGAACGGTGATACTAATCTCTGCAGTAGCTGCGCTTCTGCTAAACCCTCTTCTTGCACCACCTGCTTTCGCCAGCTTCCAAACAGCAGCTAAAACCGGATGGCTAGCAAGCGCCTGGACTGGCTTCCTCGCCGGTTGTTTGCATACTCTCTCAGGACCAGATCACCTCGCTGCTCTAGCTCCGCTTTCGATCGGACGCACGAAAATGGAGAGCGCTGCAGTTGGAGCTCTCTGGGGATGCGGGCACGACGCTGGCCAAGTCATCTTCGGCCTACTCTTTCTCCTGCTTAAAGACCGCCTCCACATCGAGGTGCTGCAGACTTGGGGGACAAGAATCGTGGGGCTGACGCTCGTCATCATCGGCGCCATGGGGATCAAAGAAGCTTCGGAGGCTCCAGAGCCTTGCGTGGCGTTGGAAACCGACATGAGCGGGATGGTGCCGACGGAGAAAGAAGCTTTATCCCCGCCGCTGCCTAAAAAGAAGAAGATAGGGTTTGCTACGTTCGCGACTGGAGTGGTTCACGGGCTGCAGCCTGATGCGTTGATGATTGTGTTGCCTGCGTTGGCTCTGCCGTCTCGGATAGCAGGGTCTTTGTTTCTGATAATGTTTCTGGTCGGGACGGTTGTGGCGATGGGGAGCTACACGGCGTTTATAGGGTCTTGTAGTGAGGCGTTGAAAGAGAAGGTGCCGAGGATCACGGAGAAGCTGACTTGGGTTTCGTCTCTGGTTGCTATTGGTCTTGGATTGGGGATTGTCATCAGCCCTTTCTTTGGTTTTAGCCTCTACTGAGAAAGTTTTTTTTTGGTTTATTCATTTTAGTAGTTGCTTTTGTATGAACACAATCTCATAATCTTTGGTTTTGAACTCTCTTCGGAGAAGACTATTTCGTGATTATTTTTCTTTTCTTTTAAGACAAGTTTGGTTTTTTTGGTTTGAATTATCAAACAAGTGGATTTAAGTGTAACCTTTTTTTTTTCTTAATCATCAAATGAATTCTTTTCTCTTATCATGTGTTACAGTTAACAACTCTTGACTTTGATACAACGTTTCTTACATGAGGCCAATTCAACAGCACATATTGACAACAACTCTAAAGTCTCTGTACCCACACAAATGACGTAAAGATTCTATGGACTTTGTTGTCTTTATCGTTTCATACTTTCTCTACCCTTTTCTCCATGAACATGGGTTAATAGGACTATTGTTGGCAGTTCTTTGACCATGTGGTTTTTTTTACGTTTTAGCGTAATAAACTTGAGTATGTTATGAATCTAAATTCTAGACGTTTGTCAAACTCTTGTCAAATAACACCGATTATTAATTATAGATCTTTGATGTATTATTCTGATAAATATGAGACCAGTCTAAAGTCACAAAAGACAACACAGAAGGTTTACTATTACAACATAGCACATAAGATCCACATGGTGAAGATTATATTATGGCATATCTGCTATTTTTCCCTCTTCTTTGGATATTATCTTCTCTGCCTATTAGAACCAAGGACCAATCAAGAATCCTTTTCACTCATCTTAGATGTTTGGTCTCACGTTCAGATGGCTCGCCAGCTTCTGCCCCAGCGACTTGTCAGCCTGTTTTCACAAATAGTTTAACCATTTTCAAAATGTTACAAGCTTTCACAACTTTTAACTGTTGTGGCTTTAGAGGATCAGTGATTCTAAGATAGATCTACAGATTATATATACCTGAGACCAGTAAGAGATCCAGATGCTGCGGATTTCATGTGTAATGCGAGGGTCTGATAGAGCTTCAATCCATCTACGGATGAATCGTTCTTGCCTGTAGTCCAAATCAAACCATAAAAAACATTAAGAACATGTATTATGCATTGTATATCAGAGAAAAAAAACAAACAATGGCTACCTCTCAGGTGGGAAGTAACGGTATCTCTCTCCAGGCTCCTTAAAGTTGTTCTCCTTCTCAATAACACACTGCAAAAAAGACACTGAACTTTCAGATCATATGTTCTTTTGGGTGAACAAGTCTTCATAGGTTTGAGTTGATTACTGACCCTCTCACGTTTTCCAGCGCAGACAGCAGGTGGAGTTGGATACTTCTCAGCGTGACGAACCGGATTATACCTTGATGGGAAGTAGTTAACCTGTACCAACAATATTGTAAGATAATATTCAATATAAAGATAATGATACTATCATATCACATACCTCCTCGTCCCTGTGCATGAAGTTCATGAACCCTTCATGGTGGTTATTATGGTGAGCACATTTAGGAGCATTAACCGGTAGCTGAAGATAGTTTGGCCCAAGACGGTGTCTCTGAGTATCGGCATAAGAGAAGACACGCGTCTGAAGCAGCTTATCATCAGAGTAGTGTATCCCCGGAACAATGATCGCAGGACAAAAGGCAAGCTGCTCATTCTCCGCAAAGAAGTTATCAATGTTCTTGTTCAACACCATACGCCCAACGGGCTGAAGAGGCAAAAGATCCTCAGGCCAGGTCTTGGTCACATCGAGAGGATCAAAGTCGAACTTATCTTCATCAGCAGGGTCAATGATCTGGATAAAGAGCTTCCACTCAGGGTAGTTCCCAGCAGCAATGGAGTCGTAAAGGTCCTGAGTGGCGTGGCTGTGGTTGGTTCCTCCTACACGGACTGCATCTTCTTCTAATAGAGACTTGACTCCGCAAGTTGGTTTCCAGTGGAACTTGACGTAGTGAGCTTTGCCGGATTTGTTGATGAGCATGTTGGGTCCCTCCTAGATGGAGAGAACCAAGTGGGCATGAGACATAATAATAATTCTCATGACCCTTTGCACTGTAGACTCACAATAATAGAGTTTAGAGAGAGAGACAAAAGAGAGAAAGGAGAAAAAGAGAGAGAAGGAGAAAACTCGTAAGGTGATTTCAAGACTGGATTTGGAGGGTCAAACGGATCCTGATCGGGCTGATATTTTGTGGGAAGCTTCTTCAGTCAGTGGGTTAGAGGTTCACCGAAGGGATTTGGATTTCAACGGTTGGATCTTCTGTTGTCTGGGTTTTCTTGAAGCTGGTCGCCATAGTTCTTCAGCAGAGCAGTCTTGGGTGTTTGGTAAATCCAACGGTGAGATGTTCTCTTATTGAGCTGAAATTTGGCAGAGGTATTGTCGACTTGTTTATATTGGATTTGTACGGTTGGATTAGTTTCTGGAAGCCGGAATCTTTGTGAGCTGAGGTCGTTTGGTTGCTGCCGGTTTTGAAGCTTTGTGTTGCTCTCTTGTTGTTGTTGTTTGTGTTGGAGATAGCTATTTGTAGCTAGACTCTCTGTTCTGTTCAGGCTGTTGAACAGGGAGGACGTGGTTGTACTCATACCATTTATATAGTGGATTTTTGAGTGGACTACGGTCCCGTGGTTTTTCCTTCTCACATCGAGGAGGTTTTCCACGTAAAAATTGTGTGTCTCATTTAGTTATCGCAACTTTGATATCTTGCCATTGTCAAAGCATTTTCTTCACAGATTCGCACAAGGTCAGGGGAACACGACCATTAGTATTTCCGCTGCGCCGTGTGTCTTTCCCCAACAGAGTGGTATCAGAGCTTCTGGTTTTAGAGCTTTGGTTTTGATAACTTTGGGTTGTTATTTGCTTGTGTGAAAGATGGAAAATATGAGCAGGATGATAAGCTTGAATGGTGCTAACTATCATCTATGGAAGGGCAAGATGGAGGATTTGCTCTTTGTTAAAGAATTCCATGTTCCAGTCTTCGAGGAGCAGAAACCTGAGAAGAAGACGGAGGGGGAGTGGAAGCTGCAGCATCGCCAAGTGTGTGGGTTGATAAGGCAGTGGGTAGATGATAATGTGTTGCATCACATTGAGACTGAGACGGATGCTCGTTCTTTGTGGAAGAAGCTGGAGCGATTATATGCTAGGAAGACCGAAACAACAAGATGTACATGATCAAGAAGTTGATTGAGCTGAGGTATCGAGGAGGGACTCGATGACAGATCACTTGAATGCGTTTCAGGGATTGCTCAACAAGTTGTCTGATATGGGCATCAAATTTGATGATGAGATTCACGGTCCGTGGCTTCTCGGTACTTTACCGGACTCTTGGGAGGTTTTCAGGATGTCTCTTTGTAACTCAGCGTCGGAAGGTGTTATTTCGATGGATTGATGAAGAACAGTGTTCTTAATGAGGAAGCAAGAAGGCGTCGAATGCTAGCAGTTCGCGTTCAGATGTTTTGTGACTGAGTCAAGGGGGAGAAGTACAAGTAGAGATCCCAAGAGAGACAAGAACAGGAGCAGGAGCAAGTCTAATAGATTTGCTAATATGGAGTGCTACTCGTCATAAGAAAGGGCACATGAAGAAGGATTGCTGGAAGTTGAAAACAAGCAGCAAGGAAATCAAGAAGAAAAGGTGGATCGGGTGACTCTCACCGAAGATCAGTTTCTCATTCTTCTTGAGGGTGATGCCATTAATGTCGCATGCCGGACACCGGTTGGGTGATTGGCGGTGGAGCTACTACTCATGCTACATCACAACGGGATTTGTTTTCTACCTATACTACGGGTAATTATGGTTCTATGAAGATGGGGAATGATGCGATGGCTCAGGTTGCTGGCATTGGTGATGTTTGCTTGGAGACTAGTCTTGGTACTAGGCTGGTGCTTAAGGATGTCAAGCATGTTCCTGATATTAGGATGAATCTGATATCGACGGGAAGACTTGATGATGAGGGCTATTTCAGTTTACGGTGGTGGTAAATGGAAGCTCTCGCGGTTCTTTGATTGTGGCTCGAGGTGAGAAGTCTTCATCTTTCTATTGGATGCAGGCTAAGGTCTCCAAAAATGTTGTTAATGCGGTGGAGAATGATAATGCCATGGAGTTATGGCATAAGAGACTCGGTCACATGAGTGAGAAGGGAATGGTTGTGTTGTCTAAGAATGAGATGATTCCAGAATCTCTGGTTTGCACCTACGAAGTGTTCGCATTGCTTATGGAAAACAACACAGGGTATCTTTCAAGTCTTCCGCACCTTCTAGGAAACCCGAGGTACTGGATTTGGTACACTCAGATGTGTGTGGTCCAATGAAGACAAGATCTCTTGGTGGTGCATCATATTATGTGACTTTTATTGATGATCATTCAAGGAAGTCGTGGGTATTTCCTATGAGGACGAAGGATCAGGTGCTGGGATATTTCAAGCACTTTGTGGCATTGGTTGAGAGACAAACGGGAAGAAGCTGAAGTGTATCCGCAGTGATAATGGTGGAGAGTATCTTGGACCATTTGATGCTTATTGCAAAGAGCATGGAATAAGGCATCAGTTCACGCCACCTCATACTCCACAGTTGAATGGGTTGGCTGAAAGGATGAATCGGACGATTGTCGAGAGGATGAGATGTTTGATCTCACGGTCAGCTTATCGATGACTTTCTCGGCGAAGCTTTGAACACGGTGGTTCATGTGCTGAATTTGTCACCAAGTGCTCCATTGGATGGTGATGTTCCGAGAGGGTTTGGACTGGTAAGGATGTTTCTTACAGTCACTTGAGGGTCTTTGGGTGTAAGGCATTTGTTCATATTCCCAAGGTTGATAGATCGAAGCTTGAGATGAAGTCGCGGCAGTGTGTGTTCATCGGTTATGGTCATGATGAGTTCGGGTACAGATTTTATGATCCCGTTGAGAGGAAACTCGTAAGGAGCAGAGATGTTGTGTTTATGGAAGATCAAGCGATTAAGGACATTGACAAGTCCAAAACCCAACTCAGATTTTGAGGGTTTGATCGATCTGAGGCTACTCCTTCTACATCGGTTCACGGTGAGGTTGAGGCTGAGGTTCAGGATAATACACCCAGTGCAGATGCTCCCGCACATGAAGATGGTAGTGGTGATCATGGTGACGATCATGGTGAGATACCAGCTGCTGAGAACCAACCTACTATTGTTAGAAGATCCGAGAGAGGTCTTAAACCGTCGACAAGGTATGATCCTAGTGAGTATGTATTACTTACTGATGGGGGAGAGCCTGAAAGCTATGATGAAGCTTTGGAGGATGAACACAAGGATAAGTGGTTTGGAGCCATGGATGAGGAGATGGATTTTTGAGGAGAACCATACTTTTGAGTTGGTGGAATTGCACGAGGGCAAGAAGACTCGCTTAATAAGTGGGTGTACAGAATTAAGCATGAGGATGACAATTTGCCACCTCGACACAAGGCTAGATTGGTTGTGAAAGGCTACAGCCAAAAGAAGGGAATTGATTATGATGAAATCTTTTCTCCTGTTGTGAAGATGTCATCCATTCGGGTTGTACTTGGATTGGCAGCGAGCCTTGATCTAGAGGTTGAGCAAATGGACGTGAAGACTGCTTTCCTTCATGGTAATTTGGAGGAAGAGATCTACATGGAACAACCGGAAGGCTATGTGCAAAAGGGCAAAGAAAATTTGGTTTGCCGCTTGAAGAAAAGCCTTTATGGATTGAAGCAAGCACCAAGGCGTGGTACATGAAGTTCAAGTCGTTATGGGGAGCATGGTTATGCATAGACTGATTCAGACCATTGTGTATTTGTGAAGGTGTTGGTGAGGATGATTTTATCATCTTGTTGCTGTATGTCGATGATATGTTGATTGTGGGCAGGAACATGGACAAAATTAAGGAGTTGAAAGAGCAGCTCAGTGAGTCCTTTGCCATGAAAGATATGGGTCCAGCGAAACAGATTCTTGGTATGAGAATTGTTCGGGATAGAGGTGAGAAGCTGATTCACTTATCTCAGGAGAAGTACATTGAAAAAGTACTTAAGCGGTTTCACATGGACAAGTCTAAAGTGTTGAGTACTCCTCTTGCTCCACACTTAAGACCGAAGCGATCAACAAAGTCCGAAGACATATGCGGAGAAGGAAGATATGGCGAAGGTTCCGTATGCTTCTGCAGTGGGTAGTTTGATGTATGCCATGGTATGTACAAGACCGGATTTAGCCTCGCCGTTGGAGTTGTCAGCGAGTTTCTCTCAATCCGGAAGAGAACATTGGAATCTTTGTGAAGTGGATTTTGAGATATCTCGAGGGACTTCTAATTTGAAGATTACATTTGGAGGTAAGAAGTCATTGTTTGTCAGTTACACTGATTCGACATGTCGGGAGATGCTGATTCTAGCAAATCTACCGGGTTACTTGGTAACATTTCTTGGTGGAGCTGTGGCATGGCGTCAAGGTTGCAAAAGTGTGTTGCACTATCTACCACTGAGGCAGAGTTCATTGCTGCAGTTGAAGCTTGTAAAGAGCTGTTGTGGATGAAGAACTTCGTGAAGAGAACGGTTTCAAGCAAGAAAAGTATGTGTTGCTTTGTGATAGTCAAAGCGCTATTTGTCTCGGAAAGAATTCTACATTTCATTCAAGTCAAAACACATTGGAGGAGGTATCATTGGATACGTGATGTGGTTGCTTCTAAGGAAGTGGAACTTGAAAGTTCATACGGATGATAATGGAGCTGATATGATGACGAAGTCATTACGAGGGGAAGCTTGAGGTATGTCGAGATAGCGGAATGGCTGTTTCTTCCATCTACGGAGGGGAGTTTGTTGGGTCCCTCCTAGATGGAGAGAACCAAGTGGGCATGAGACATAATAATAATTCTCATGACCCTTTGCACTGTAGACTCACAATAATAGAGTTTAGAGAGACAAAGAGAGAAGGAGAAAAAGAGAGAGAAGGAGAAAACTCGTAAGGTGATTTCAAGACTGGATTTGGAGGGTCAAACGGATCCTGATCGGGCTGATATTTTGTGGGAAGCTTCTTCAGTCAGTGGGTTAGAGGTTCACCGAAGGGATTTGGATTTCAACGGTTGGATCTTCTGTTGTCTGGGTTTTCTTGAAGCTGGTCGCCATAGTTCTTCAGCAGAGTAGTCTTGGGTGTTTGGTAAATCCAACGGTGAGATGTTCTCTTATTGAGCTGAAATTTGGTAGAGGTATTGTCGACTTGTTTATATTGGATTTGTACGGTTGGATTAGTTTCTGGAAGCCGGAATCTTTGTGAGCTGAGGTCGTTTGGTTGATGCCGGTTTTGAAGCTTTGTGTTGCTCTCTTGTTGTTGTTGTTTGTGTTGGAGATAGCTATTTGTAGCTAGACTCTTTGTTCTGTTCAGGCTGTTGAACAGGGAGGACGTGGTTGTACTCATACCATTTATATAGTGGATTTTTGAGTGGACTACGGTCCCGTGGTTTTTCCTTCTCACATCGAGGAGGTTTTCCACGTAAAAATTGTGTGTCTCATTTAGTTATCGCAACTTTGATATCTTGCCATTGTCGAAGCATTTTCTTCACAGATTCGCACAAGGTCAGAGGAACACGACCATTAGTATTTCCGCTGCGCCGTGTGTCTTTCCCCAACAGAGCATGTATGTGTTGACGCCTGAGCCTTCCATGTGTCTGTAGTCTTGAGGGATGCCGATGTCGTCGAAGAGGAAAGTGAACATGTTGAGGCTCTCAGGGTGGTGTGAGAAGAAGTCAAGGACTCTCCAGTTCTCTTGGATGTGAGATTTGGGGTTTGGTTTGAGGGCGTGGACCATGTCAGGGAACTTCATCCCGTCTCGGATGAAGAAGACAGGGAAGTTGTTTCCGACGAGATCAAAGTTTCCCTGCAAGCAAAGAACGAATCATTTGCAAAAAATTTATAAAAGAGCATTCATATAAATCATGGCAAGACAGCGTCATATTCACACAAACACTAACACTAGATCATAGTGAACAGACTAGGTCTTCGCCTGTCATAATCATTTGTGCTGAAAAGAATAAATTACCTCTCTAGTGTAGAACTTGACTGCGAAACCGCGAGGGTCTCTCAAGGTCTCGGGGCTTCCACGCTCGTGGATGACGGTGGAGAAACGGACAATGACTGGAGTTTGAACGCCTGGAGCTCTGAGGAAGTCGGCACATGTGAGGTTGGAGATGTCATGAGTGACCTCGAAGAAACCTTTAGCACTGGCTCCTCTAGCGTGACACAACAACACAATTAGAAGTGTAACATAAACATTTATAGATTAACTTTATTAATTAAAAAAAAAAAACTTTATTTAATTATTACATATGATGAAACAGCCATAGTAAGATATATACCTCTAGGTCCAACGGTCATGGAAGAGTTGTTGTTCCATACAGGAGCACCAGAGTTGGTAGTGAAGAATGGAGAGTTGTAAGAACTCGCCGGCCGGTACTGCAATAATAAATCATCATCATCAAAATCAACCAATGATTCGAAATAATAATTCAAAAAAAAAATCGCAAGTCAAACCGTGATGACATAAATGAATCTCCATAAAACTTCAAGAAATCAAGATAGGGAAATGGAAGAGACAAAATCATTTGCACTAATCGTATTTGATTCACAGGTTCGACTAGAAGAGAGTCATAGATCCTCATCGACACCAATCGAACAGTTCTAGAGACTAAGAATACGAAACTGAAACTGACGCACGGGTGCCAATACCAAAGCTAAAACAACATTTTGAACGACGGCGAACACATAAGACGAACAAGCTAGTGACAGAGAAAAGGGAGACTGGAGAGAGTTGTTACCTTGTAAGGATCCATATTCGTTGAGAGAGAGAGAGATTTAGGACAAGGAGATGGTGATGATGGTGATAAACTGATAATTATAATATTTGCTTCCCCTATTTATAAATGGCGTGTGCCTTTGCGCTTTAAAGCCTTTTTCTCTCTTTTCTATTTTCTATTTTTTTTTTTTTTTTTTGCGGGGGAATTTTAAAGGTTATCGTTTTCTCTTTATTTTCAGATAAAATATTTGAAAGAAATCAAATACTACAAAAAATTATTATTTATAGTGGCGATAAGTTCAGGAACCTCACGAGATTCATAGATATAAATTGATTTTCTACTAATTATCATTTTTGGAAGGATATATTCTTCTTTCTTGTACGAATATTTCAGCTACAATAAAATGATCGAGTCAATTGTTATTCAGTAATGGACTAATGTGTAGCTAGCTCATATTAATCAATATAATGGGAAAATATGGGGTACAATATTTGATTTTGCTACAAATGAATACAATTTTGATTATCACGTTTTCAAGTTTAACGTGATATTCTTTTCCTAACGTGGAATAATAATAAAGCCAACTCCATCAAAACAGAATATAACTTATCTTACAATTTAAGCTATTCTACGTTATGAATCGATGATGAATTCTGGCATAGTTTTTTTTGGTTGCTTCAGAAAATTATTCACTTATATGAAGTCTAATTCGTTTATGTCCAATTTACATCTAGATTTTTTAAACTTTATAATGGCTGTGGTATAACACGTACTGTACCTTCAACTATACGATAAAATTACAAAATGTCATCCGAATTTAAATTCCCAAGACAAATTAAGATAAAGCTGAACCCAGGATGGATGATATTGTCAAAACTATATTTTGTATGTGTTTTATATGGTAGGAAGACAAAAACAAATACTGCATTTTGCAATTTGGAGAAAAATAAGGAAAGAATATCCGAGGACGTCACGGATTTGCGGTTCCTTATCCGGTTCTTTTGGCCTTTTATCAGAAACCTCAAGTGGTTTAGTATGGTTTTTGATGACGTGGATAGTTCTTTGGGTTCCACGTGTGATTGGTCAATGTGAACGCCTTTGGCGGGAGAATATGCCCTCTTGAATTGATTTATTGTTTCATGATTTTGGCCCTTGGGATATGCGGCGAGACGAGATTATCAACTCCCGACTGGCCACACCTCCGAACCCCTCTTTGCCTTGTCAGAAGTTTATATGATTTTCGGATGATACAAACCCATTATGAGTAGACTATGGCTCAAAATGAGAGAAATGCAATGTATGGATATCTAAATGGGCCGGAATATCGAAATGGGCCAACTACTAAAATTATACGCTTTAACAACTATTTCCCATTTTTATGGGATCATTAGATGTATAATCCTGGTTTACGTCCGGTTTCTCGAATTTCAAACAAATAGTAAAGTGAGAAGGTTCTTGGTAAATAGTTTTCCACATGCCACATTTTTGTTTGATAATTGAATCAAGCCCATGATCAATTAGACCGCATATGTTGTCAGCAAACAGCTGATATTGTTATTTGAGAGTATCAATTATATGCTGAGCTTTACGCTGAGCTTTATTCTGTTTTGTGATAAAAATGGCTGTCTTGGTCTTTAACTGGTTTTACAAGCTGTAGTAGCCTCTAATAGAGCTGGACATTTTATCCGTTAGATTTGATTCGATTCGTTATTTGTTTCGATTCGATCCGAAAATTCTGGATATCCGTAAACTTCCGAAGCAAAGCAAATACTAAAAATCAATATCCTTTAAAATCGAAGCAAATCACAAATATCTTCAAAAACCCGGATATCCGATCCGTGCCCAGGTTTAGCCTCTAATAGTAGGCTTTATTCGTCTTCTTCCCAAGATTCACGTTGTCTCACTTCGTCCAGGTTCTTCTAAAAGAAAAAGATACAAAGACTTTTCTAGTTCCTCTGGTCGGCTGTTTCAGGCTTTTTCTCCACCTCCAAAAGTTGTTGCTAGAAGCTTGTAAACGTTTCATTTGCTCAACTAAAATTCCCCTTGTCACAGGCAACACTTTTTATTTATTTATTAATTATAACAAAATAATTGAAGAAAACAACAGAAAATCTAAAATATTGAGGAACACCCAAGTTTATTAGGACAAAGAACTTTGTTTATACACACACTTAATCTAAAAGTGGTAAACTAAGGTGTAGACATACCATTTGAAATGATGTGTTATTATACGAAAACTCTTAGCGCAAATGAAATTATATATGCAATGTTGTAAGTTGTAACCCAAAAAAGTGGTCAGGCTTAATGATGTTCTATGTTTTTCTTTGGTGTATATATACAAAAACAAGAATCACTAAGCTAGCTTCATACACATAACCAGGCCGTGCGAAAGATTTTAGGGGCCTACGGCAAGTTTTAAAAATAAACTTACATACAGTTATCGTGAAAACAATTTTCTAATAGGATATATCACATTCGCCAAATACACAAGTGTAACATTTACAAAAATAAATTTATTACGTAAATATGATATATTATGTTATATAAAAAATACATATATTCATAAAGTGAGTTACTCAATTTTCGTGGAAAATATACATTTAGAAAATAAATCTAAACAACTAGATTAGAAATTATTTTAAATTTTGGGATTCTAAAGAAAATAATATTATTTGGGGACCTAAAGTGAATGTTTTTTTCAATACACCGTAAGCACGCCTCCGCACATTATACATTAGTTACAAATACATATCAAACGACAAAAGGACTATTTAGAGAACAATCCACATAATGAACGTACAATATTCGCTATTCACTTACCGTATGTTCCACATTTTAAACATATATTCCTTATGTTTCAGTTTAATTGTCGTTCTGAAGCAAAATTTTCGTTTCAAAATAAGTGTCGTTTTATAATTTCAATACAAAATTTATTTCAGTCTATTTTTTTATTAGTTTAAATGTGGTTAGATGTATTGGTAATAATGTTTTTATTTTGAAAATATGAAAAATTAAATATATTTTTTAAATTATGTGTTCAAATTTAAAACGATAATTAAAATGAAACAGAGTAAATATATATTATGTATAAACAATGCTTATTAAAGTACATTATGTGTCAATCAATAATTGAACCGTTGAAAGCATCGGTAAATTCTCCGAAGCAATAAATAATTTACGATTTGTTCAAAAGTTGTTTACGTTAGAACTTTTTTTTTTTTTCATCTATTTTTATTATTTAATAAAAGACCAAGCCCAAACAAAAAGATCCAAACAGGATATCCATGGACCCAAAAACACAAACCTAAGGCCCAACGAAAGGGTAACAAATCCAAGGCCCAACAACAAACCACACAAACCCAAACTAAAACACGGTAAGACACACCATTTACCCTCACGCAACGCGTTTAATGCATAAGTGGACATGTGTTGATTCCTCAGACAATGAGGAACACGTATCCAACGGCCGTCACGTCTTCACCGCCAAGAGGTTTGGCGCCGGAGGAAACTGAAGCTTTTCACCGGAGAGAATCCGATAACAACTTGATGACGAAACCTCTTCACCCCTCATACGAACCGGAAACAAGCCGTTCCACCATGAACAGCCATCGCCACATCTCGAGCCTCTTAGAAAACATTTATGGATCTACGAAAACTACAAGGAATCTTAAACCGCCTACAATCGATTCATCTCCACCTAGAAGAGACGTCGGAGATAGAGATCGAGAGGCTGGGAAAACAACTGAAGCTCTGTTTGAGATCCTGAGATCCGGCGCAAGGCTTAAGGCCTCCACACCCCGAGTCATAAGCCTGAGGCAGCAAAGTATGAAGCCTTTCCGATCCGGAGCGGAAGAACCAAAACATAACATCGGAAGGGAAACCATTTCCCGACCGACGGTGAAACATAGAACCAACACCGCCGGCCCGATATCATTTCCAAAAATCTTTTGTAGAGAGAGGTTGGAGAATTATCTCTCTCCAAAGGAAAGAAATTACTTTTTTTTGTTTACGTTAGAACTTAAAAGTAGTGGCCGTTGGATGTGAATTAAAAACAAAAAAAAAAATATTCTGAAAAAGACAAATCTTATGGATCAATCTAGGCGTTACCAGATATGATACACGTGGTATGATATGTGTGGATGAAAGGAAGAGATCTGACCTGTCTTTTGCCCAACTGATGTGGAAATAGTGACGTGGAAGTTTTGGAGATAAATACTGGCAAGCAAGGCTGCCCTTGTGGTAGGTCATTTCCTTACTCAAATTATTAGTGATTATCGTTTATGAAATTTAAATAGTTGATGTTCATCAGGATGTATAATAATAATATCAAGCTCTTTCTTGTCTGGATCACAAACATAACTAAAAGGGAGAACATCAGGTGGCCTAGCGGCAGTACTGAATGTTTCTCACACACGACTACCCGAGGTCGCCAGTTCGATACTCGGGGTTAGCGGGGTGGAACTGGGTTAGCTAAAAAACCCCTGCGTCGGGTGGGCTACTTGAATCTTGAGCGTGGGATACGGTTTCGGCGAGGTGGCGCGGTGGCCGTCACTATAAAAGTTCAACCTATACGCTTTGAGAACATCGGGTGGCTTTATGGCGATCTTGAATGTTTCTCACACACGACTACCCGAGGTCGCCATTCGATACTCGGGGTTAGCGGGTGGAACTGGGTTAGCTAAAAACTCTGCGTCGGGTGGGCTACGGCTAGTCTTGAGCGTGGGATACGGTTTCGGCGAGGTGGCCGCCGAGTGGCCGTCACTATAAAAGTTCAACCTATACGCTTTGAGAACATCGTGGCTAGCGGCAGTCTTGAATGTTTCTCACACACGACTACCCGAGGTCGCCATTCGATACTCGGGGTTAGCGGGTGGAACTGGGTTAGCTAAAACCCTGCGTCGGGTGGCTCTGACGATCTTGAGCGTGGGATACGGTTTCGGCGAGGTGGCCCTTCGGTGAGCCCACCACTATAAAAGTTCAACCTATACGGTTTAACCAAGTTGCTTTGGTCTAGTGGTATAGGAGCTCCAGTGGAGTGCCCGCAGGTTCGGCACCCTTCGCGGAATTTACATGTAGCTGCAAAGACTGAGACCAAGACCGTTACACGGTGAGCCACATGGTGGCGTCACGGCGGCGTCGCTTCTTCCGACGGTCTACGAAGTGCGGAGCCGGCGCCGGTGAAGCGGAATCTTCGGTTAGCAACAAACATAACTAAAAGGATATGCAGCGAATTGATGTAATGATATGAATAATATGACAATGACTCGTTCTCACATGCAATGATATCCAACCTCTTCTGCACCACGGAGATTTGAATCAGGCATGGATTATATTAAAACACATTAACACCCCGTTGATTATTTGTTTGTCTAAATTATATATGTATATAGATACAGACTCCAGATAGCTTTGGCTTGATCAATTTCAAGTTGAGTATATAGATACAGATAATGAGTCAGGCCTATACGATTTGACGATAAAAATTACGTGAATATGTTTAAGCTTGCTTAATTTTCCAAATGTAATTATGTTATAAGAAAACGCATACACATTCATGAAAAAGGAGGAAAATGATAATCAGTTTCCATGATTGCACAGCGACCGGGCATTTTATGTCGCAAAGACAGCATAATTTCAAATTAAATATTTCTGATGTACTATATACTTGCACGATAAATATTAATGAAAGTTATCCCTGTATCATAGAAAGCAAAAGTATTTCCATTACATGCTAATATATCATTCACATTTGCGTAAAAGTTAAGAATTAATAATTGAAAGTGATTAGGTAATAATTTAATAATGGATGTTATACAAAGAAAGTTGATCAGAGCTGGGAGGATAAGGACAAATGTTGTATTCACATATATAAATCGAAAGCAGAAGAGTATAGTACCATCATATTGTATACTCTTTGGCAACAGAATTAATAATTTATATTACTTTAGTTTTTTTTTTGTCAAATAAAATGAAAATCTACTTGGTTTTTGGAGTCGAGGCGGACCAAAACGATGATGATCCGTTGGGACTGGTTACTACGAGCCTTATTTCTTATATCCGTTGGTTCCCTCTTTTAACTGGAGGGAAGTTGCTAGTTCTTGCGCTAATGATTTGTATTTATGCTATCCCTAGTTTTAACCACCGCTCATGGACGAATGAATACGTGTAGTGTAACACACAAAAATAACCCACTTAAGCTTAGTGTAAAAGTAATCCATGATAATTTGCAAGTATATGTTTTCCGAATGGGCAGAAAGCCTGGTAGGTTTCGAGTTTTAGACCTGATTTTCAAATTTGATATACAGACATATTCTCTGAGACTTTAAGGAAAGCACTTGAACAAATTTCGTTAGAATCTTAATCGGCATATAGAATATAAGCATTTACTAATAAATTATTTGATCTTTACAAATTTTGTCAAAGGTGCAACACACCATCATCAAATTCAGTTTCCCTCTTTTTCTGGGTATGATAAATGATTCTTTTAGCTACCACTGATTATGTCTTCTTATGTTATTTAACCTCTAACCCCAAAAAATGTCTTCTTGTATTATTCTTATTTTGCATGTAGTTGTTAACAAATACTCCATCCGTTTCTAAATAGACGATGTTTTACGAAGTTTTTGATGTTTCAAAATAGATGATATTTTCATATATCAATGTACTTTTTAACTTTATCAAAAACTGTGTAACCTATGATATTGTGCAATATGTTTTGTGATTGGCTGAATAACTTTTAATTTATATTTTAATGATACTTTTAAGATAAAAAATAACTTTCTTAATAGTTATGCACAATCCTAAAACTTCATGTATTTTGAAACAGATGAAGTAGCTTAGATGGCTAAAACCAAGGTAGCATGGAAGCTTCGTCAGACGTCCGCTTCCCGCTTTGTAACCGGAATTGGAATCAGAAGCTTGTGGAAACTTTCAGAATCTCATTTCCATTACACTTTTAAAAATACCTCTTTAAAAACACGTCGGAAGCTTACTTACGATTCCCTTTAGGAATCACACTTCCATTTGAAATATTCAATGTCATGAATAAGTAAAAAGTATAAATTATATTTTATTTTATATTGAATTAAAATAGAAAGAATATAATTAATAGTATTAAAATAGAGAGAATACAAAATATACAAATATCAAAATTAATACTATAAATTATCTTTGTGCATAATATTTTTTTTGTAATAAATCTTGCATATAAATTCAAATATATTATGACATATATTTGTGAACTATTAAAAATAATTAATTTGATTATATTTTTATAAGCTTAATCTATTAGTATTTTTATAATTAAAATACGAAGTCAACTAAAAGAATAAAATTATTAAAAATGAAGAAGTGATATTTTTATTTTGAATCATATACTTTTTCAGTCATAAGTTTTATTAAATAATTTTTATGTTTATATATATATATATATTTATTGGATATACGCTTCCAACATATGCATGCTTTCTAATTTTTTGAAAAACTTGCCTCTATGCTTTCATACAATTCCGATTCCACTCTAATCAGTTGGAAAATTAGTATTTGACCTAAACATATGTAACATGGTAAATAAATATAAAAGGAAAGTTGCCCAAAAGGAGAGTGGGAAAAGAGACAAAGATATCGATATAACCGTTGAGAAGGTTGAGCAAAAAAGTTGGATGACAGGCTGACGAGAAAACCTTACACCTCATTTCTATCATTAACCTCACATGGCTTGCCTGTCCATCTGGATCCACGACCTTCTACTCTCTTTTTTTATATCCAAAATTTTCAAATAATTTAACCAAAGATACTAAGCAAAAAACACAAAACACATGGCTCTAACTATCTATTATCTCGCGTATTTAGTTGTTTTTATTATCTTACTGTTATATATTAGCAAGAAAAAAAAATCAACAATTCGAAAACAGCAGAAGATTTCGTCCATGCACGTAGAGCCCACCTTTGATTTCGTGTAATAACCATCATATACTCTAAATACTAAAAATAAAAATTTGAACTATAGTGCCTTCTTGTTTCTTCGTTATTACCTTCAACGCGACACATTTAATTACTGTTACTATGTTAGTAGTTTAAAAGCAATCAACTGACATTTATATTCCCGAAAACTCAAGAAGCTTTCCACTAACACACCATCGGAGCATCCAAAAAAGCAGCTCTATTTTTAAGTTTTCAAAACTCAAAGTTTAAAGGTTTTATTCTCTAAAAACAAAACTTCAGACTCAACATTAAAATTATTTTTATTTTATAATATGATCTTTATATTTCTCATAACTAATTTAAAATCATTAAATTTTTGTAAATAACTAGCACATATATAAACATATTATAAAATATTAATTAATAAAATATTATATTAAAATATAAAATTTTAAGCAAAATAACTTGATTAATATTAAACTTCAAACAAAATATTATATTATTCCATAAAGTGATTTTCGTAATGCATATAAGATCTACTAGTGCATTTCAAAGTAAAAATAGTTCTTCTCATTTTTAATTTGTAGATTAGAGATGAAAAATTGTTGAAATCGGATAATATTAATACTTGTAAATACATTAGATCATAACAAAAAACAAAACAAGAAACATAAAATATTGCTAAAAGACTAACTTTTATCGATGATATTTATACTCATGAATATATTCAATATGAACAAAAAAGAATTGTACGAAAAGACATCATCAACAACAACAACCATCTTCAGTTATACAAACAAAAATTGGTCAATATTTGGAAATTTTGAAGGTTCTGGATCAAACTTACCTGACTATTAGTGGTATTGTAATATTTAAATTTGTGTAATAGTTATGTCTTATGTAATTTTTTAAAAGTTTTTTTGTTAAGTTTCTTTTGTATATTTTTGTTGTCTTAATCTAATTTTAAATATTTTAAATCTTATTTTAAAGTTTATTTAATTTTATGTGTAAAACTTAGATTTTGTAAACAAAACTTAAAATATTTATGAGATATAATTTTATAAAGATTAAAACAATATACAAGAAAATATTTATATGATCATAAATGTTATGTGTAGTTGCATGGACCAAAATGTAAATAAAAATATGAAATTTCAAATTTGAAGTTAAATTTTAAACTTTTTTTTTGAAGAACAAAAACTTCATATTTGAAGTTATAAAATGTTTTTGGAGATGTTCTCGGTACAAAGTAACGATTTTTAGCAGAGTTGTTAAGATTTAAATATATTTCTTTAAAAAACGCAAACACAATACCGAAAATACCCTCGGCTTATCCGTGGAGCACTGCAAGATTCTTTTCTTTCCCTTTTAAAACCCAGAGGAGAGACACTGTCGTCTTCACACAATTCAGACAAAACTCCATAGCTGTCTAAAGAGAGAGAACTAAAAAAAATGTCGAAAGAAGTGAGCGAAGAGGGTCAAACACACAGCCATGGGAAAGACTACGTCGATCCTCCACCAGCTCCCCTTCTCGACTTGGGAGAGCTCAAGTCTTGGTCTTTCTACAGAGCCCTCATCGCTGAGTTCATCGCCACACTCCTCTTCCTATACGTCACCGTAGCCACAGTCATCGGCCACAAGAAGCAAACCGGTCCTTGCGACGGCGTCGGTTTGCTCGGAATCGCTTGGGCCTTCGGTGGTATGATCTTCGTCCTCGTCTACTGCACCGCCGGCATCTCTGGTAAGTGTTTAAAGACTCTTCCTTTTACGTCTCATTAAGTGTTTTTCTAACTCTTTGTTTTTTTTTTGTTGGCAGGTGGTCACATTAACCCAGCTGTGACTTTCGGTCTGTTCTTGGCGCGTAAGGTGTCTTTGGTGAGAGCTGTTGGGTACATGATAGCTCAATGTCTTGGAGCTATCTGTGGTGTGGGTTTCGTGAAAGCTTTCATGAAGACTCCTTACAACACTCTCGGTGGGGAGCTAACACTGTAGCCGACGGTTACAGCACGGGTACTGCTCTTGGAGCTGAGATTATTGGGACTTTCGTTCTTGTTTACACCGTGTTCTCTGCGACTGACCCTAAGAGAAGCGCCCGTGACTCTCACATCCCCGTAAGTGTTCTGTTTTGTGATAAAGTTTAGATCTTTTGGAGGTTTATGATAAAAGTTTGGTATAA
The DNA here is from genome assembly GCA_016771965.1 of Brassica carinata. Taxonomy (NCBI): domain Eukaryota; kingdom Viridiplantae; phylum Streptophyta; class Magnoliopsida; order Brassicales; family Brassicaceae; genus Brassica; species Brassica carinata. The sequence goes on along the minus strand of JAAMPC010001253.1, from coordinate 332,716 downwards.
TCTCAAATGGGTCTGTTTAGATTCTGTTAATATTTAAATTTGTGTAATAGTTATGTCTTATGTAATTTTTAAAAGTTTTTTGTTAAGTTTCTTTTGTATATTTTGTTGTCTTAATCTAATTTTAAATATTTTAAATCTTATTTTAAAGTTTATTTAATTTTATGTGTAAAACTTAGATTTTGTAAACAAAACTTAAAATATTTATGAGATATAATTTTATAAAGATTAAAACAATATACAAGAAAATATTTATATGATCATAAATGTTATGTGTAGTTCATGGACCAAAATGTAAATAAAAATATGAAATTTCAATTTGAAGTTAAATTTTAAACTTTTTTTGAAGAACAAAACTTCATATTCAAGTTATAAAATGTTTTGGAGATGTTCCGATTAAAGTAACGATTTTTAGCAGAGTTGTTAAGATTTAAATATATTTCTTTAAAAAACGCAAACACAATACCGAAAATACCCTCGGCTTATCCGTGGAGCACTGCAAGATTCTTTTCTTTCCCTTTTAAAACCCAGAGGAGAGACACTGTCGTCTTCACACAATTCAGACAAAACTCCATAGCTGTCTAAAGAGAGAGAACTAAAAAAAATGTCGAAAGAAGTGAGCGAAGAGGGTCAAACACACAGCCATGGGAAAGACTACGTCGATCCTCCACCAGCTCCCCTTCTCGACTTGGGAGAGCTCAAGTCTTGGTCTTTCTACAGAGCCCTCATCGCTGAGTTCATCGCCACACTCCTCTTCCTATACGTCACCGTAGCCACAGTCATCGGCCACAAGAAGCAAACCGGTCCTTGCGACGGCGTCGGTTTGCTCGGAATCGCTTGGGCCTTCGGTGGTATGATCTTCGTCCTCGTCTACTGCACCGCCGGCATCTCTGGTAAGTGTTTAAAGACTCTTCCTTTTACGTCTCATTAAGTGTTTTTCTAACTCTTTGTTTTTTTTTTGTTGGCAGGTGGTCACATTAACCCAGCTGTGACTTTCGGTCTGTTCTTGGCGCGTAAGGTGTCTTTGGTGAGAGCTGTTAGTACATGATAGCTCAATGTCTTGGAGCTATCTGTGGTGTGGGTTTCGTGAAAGCTTTCATGAAGACTCCTTACAACACTCTCGGTGGGGGAGCTAACACTGTAGCCGACGGTTACAGCACGGGTACTGCTCTTGGAGCTGAGATTATTGGGACTTTCGTTCTTGTTTACACCGTGTTCTCTGCGACTGACCCTAAGAGAAGCGCCCGTGACTCTCACATCCCCGTAAGTGTTCTGTTTTGTGATAAAGTTTAGATCTTTTGGAGGTTTATGATAAAAGTTTGGTATAATCTCAAATGGGTCTGTTTAGATTCTGTTAATGTTTGAATCTCTCTGTTGGGTGGTAATAAAGTTTGAATCTTTTATGGTAAAAATAATGTTTTGTCTAAATGAATGTTTGGTGATGAAATGTTTTGCAGTGGATTTTCTGGGTTGGACCGTTTGTGGGAGCACTAGCAGCAGCAGCTTACCATCAATACATATTGAGAGCGGCAGCAGTTAAGGCGTTGGCATCATTCCGAAGCAATGCAACCAACTGATGAATGTGATGAAACATCTTTCGTTATGCTTTTATTTTTTTTTTGTTGGCAGGTGGTCACATTAACCCAGCTGTGACTTTCGGTCTGTTCTTGGCGCGTAAGGTGTCTTTGGTGAGAGCTGTTGGGTACATGATAGCTCAATGTCTTGGAGCTATCTGTGGTGTGGGTTTCGTGAAAGCTTTCATGAAGACTCCTTACAACACTCTCGGTGGGGAGCTAACACTGTAGCCGACGGTTACAGCACGGGTACTGCTCTTGAGCTGAGATTATTGGGACTTTCGTTCTTGTTTACACCGTGTTCTCTGCGACTGACCCTAAGAGAAGCGCCCGTGACTCTCACATCCCCGTAAGTGTTCTGTTTTGTGATAAAGTTTAGATCTTTTGGAGGTTTATGATAAAAGTTTGGTATAATCTCAAATGGGTCTGTTTAGATTCTGTTAATGTTTGAATCTCTCTGTTGGGTGGTAATAAAGTTTGAATCTTTTATGGTAAAAATAATGTTTTGTCTAAATGAATGTTTGGTGATGAAATGTTTTGCAGTGGATTTTCTGGGTTGGACCGTTTGTGGGAGCACTAGCAGCAGCAGCTTACCATCAATACATATTGAGAGCGGCAGCAGTTAAGGCGTTGGCATCATTCCGAAGCAATGCAACCAACTGATGAATGTGATGAAACATCTTTCGTTATGCTTTTTATTTTTATTTGTTGCTTTATTTGTGTGTTAGCGAGAGAGAGCTTATAAGTTTGGTGGATTGATTATGTTAATTATGAAATGGGTTTATGCTTTTTTTCTTCTTTTTTTTTCCTACCCACTTTGTTAGCTTTTCAATATGTAGTTTAGTTTGGTGTGTCTTGTGAATCATCTTCCTTTGTTAGTTATATCCTTCTCTCTCTACATCCAGTTCAAAACAGTGTGATCGTTCCAAATTTAAAACTTATTGTTTTCACAAATTTTGTTAAAAGCGTATATAAAGCGTCCAATATAAATTTTGGCTGAACCAAGGTCTGGCGTGGGAGAGGTATGGTGGGTCTTCGGTATCAATATCCTCTGGTCTTCTTCTCGATAGTTCCACCGAAACTGGGTTCCATTTTGCCATGATTAACTTTTTCTTGATAAAAGCTAAGAAAAAAAAAGTTCCCTTCTTTTTAGTATTTTCTTCTGATTAATAAAATTAATATACTAAGCTTAAATAAAGAAAGACTATATCAATATTTTTTGTATTAGTCAAGGAATAAAATAAGAATAAGATAAACAAGAAACGAGACATTAAACCCATTTCTCCACCGCACTCAGCTTTTCAACGCGTGTCGATTAGCTAATTATCATCACACATGGGCAACTTCACATCCGAATATACCGTAATTTTTCTAAAAACGATCACAATCACGTATGTGAGGGGGTAGAAACGATGTCACGTCTCGTCTTTTCAGTAAAGTGAGACACGGAGAGGTGAGAGAGAAGGGACCACAACAGTAGCCTAGCCGTTATAATCTTCTTTTTTTTTTGTTCTTTGTTATCTCTTCTTGTTACTTGTTAGCTTCCAATATAGTCCACTCGTTTTGAAGTTTGTTGTTAACCTAAGCAGCTGAGGGACCACTGCTTATATAAATTGGGCCGTAAGGGTTTTGTTTTCAGTTCCTTTCTAGGTTCTGGATAACAGCAATGTTGCAAGTTGTAATAAATAAACCATATTATCTTTGGAAGCAAGCGACTTTGAAATGATTTTATTATTTCACAATTATTCGTCAAGAATTATCAAAAAAAAAAAAAAACAAGCATCACAAAGATTCGTTCGTTGTCAAGATGATTTCAAGCGACAACCAATTTGTTTTTGATATCATCTGCTGTTAAAATTTTTGCTCTCACTATTAGTTGAGACTTAAGACTTGACTCTAACGAGGTTATTTGATTATTAGTTCACTCTTGTGCGATAACAAACTCTTGTGAAAATGCGGGTACACTTTTGCCGGTTTATGATTAGTCTCCGGTTTTGTGAGTAAAACAAAACCAAGGGGAAGCTGCTGGTTGGGCCACGTTTCAGTGGGCTCAGTGTAAAGCCCATATGAGTAACTGAAGCGTAATGGCACTGTCGTCAATAACAAATTTGTTGGTTAATGTGTTGCATTCCGAAGCAGATGAGAAGTGTATACAAAGCAGAAGAGTTTATTCTGTCTTTCTTCTATAGTAGTACTCCACAGTGTCGTTGACATTTTTTATACAATCAAAATAACTATTTAAATATGCAACTAATTTGAATGTTGACTAAGTGATAAACTAAAAACATTGGCAAAACAACCATTTTTATATATTAGCAACAAACAAAAAAAAGACTTCAACACCTTCACAAGTTACTACTAATAAATAAACATCCACCTTGCATCACAAAGCCAAACATATTTATTTATTAGTACAAAAAACAAGATATCTCAACAAAAAAGACTTCAACAGCATCCACAAGTTACTACTAATAAGCAAACATTCACCTTAGTGAAAAAGCTTTCCCATATACTTAAGGCCTAACCTTTGAAAACAACTCATTTAGAGTATTTTTTGATTTTGTGCTACTACTTACTACTAACAACATCACACCCTCACAGAAGCTCATCTAAAAACGTTTTCCCTTTAAACTTCTCCATTTCGAATCCCATTTTCTCCATCCTCGACCGTTCCCTCTCCATCTCGACCATCACGGCCCGTGTCTCCATGATCCTCAACCTAGCTTTGGCCACTTCCTCCTCCAACCGAACCAAACCCGCTTCTTGACCTTCGAGCTCCTCTCTCTTAGCCTTCACTAAACCCTCTTGCCTCTCTTTCTCAGTCTCTGCATCTTCTTGAAACCGCGCGAACTCCTCAAGAACCTGACGTAGCCAAGCCACTTCGATGTTCACAGACTCCAAGTCTTTGAGAACCGCGAGCATCTCTTTGACTTTGACTTTAGTCAACTGCCCGACAGGAGTTGACCTGAGTTCCTGCATCAACGAGCATAAACACTCGAGGTAACGGGACCGCATGGAGTCCGACTCCAGCTTACAGTTCTGAGCAATGTCTCCATGTTTCTCGATGATAGCGGTTAGAATTGCGGACGAACCAGACCTCACTCGGTATTTTCCGACAGAGACAAAAGTGTCGGACATAACTGATTCAAGATCGAGCTCTACTCCAATCTCATTGTTGTAATCATCATCATCGTTGTAATCATCACTGCTCTCTCTTTCATGCTGTATTGGAGAGCTTAGGAGATTAAACAGTGTAGTTTCTCTGCCTGCTTCAGTCTTCACGTTGTGGTCTTGTTTTCCCGGTTTAGGTGAAAGAGGAATGATCTGAGAGAGTTTCATCTCCGGTTTATGCTTAAAGAAGTCATCAGGGTCAGTGGATGAAGAAGAGGAGAAAGACTTATCCGAATCAGAAACGTTCTTGTTCTTGACGGCAACAGTTGGAGGCACCGAACGATGAGCCTTTGGTGTATTAGCGTTTTCAAAACCGCCTCCACCGTTTTGATAAGGCTTTGCAGATAACGGTGAAAGCGGTTGCGAATGCGTTTCCTTCTTTTTCCTACCGAAACTCCCTGAGAAGCTAAGAATCTTTGAACCTGTAATAAAAACAAGAATCAGAATACATATACTAAAGACCAAAAAAATAAATAGCAAAAACAAAACAATAATTAGAATAAGCTTTTACCTTGCTTCTTAGGGGTCTTCTTGATCACATGGCCTTGAGCAATTCTCTCTAAACAAGCTGAAGCACATTCATGGAAAGGATTGGCAGAATATACACAATCCGGATGAGCTTGTTGATTGAAGTCCATAGCTTTTGATGAGTGTCACAGCTTCTATCAGATGTAAATTAACAAACTGTAATCAATACCTTATAAGACACTTAAACTTGGTGCTTCATATGAATGAGCATATATCACATGGATGGGTGTGTTAAAAAGGTCAAGGCTGTACTCCAGGATTGCAACAAATAGGTGAAAAAGATTAGACACTTGGACTTACAGTAGACAGGCAACAAACTCCAACGATATTTGATTCCTTTCAGATTTCACCAACCCTCTCACCCACTCCTTTATATGAAAGAAAATGTAAAGAGAATGAAGCGAAATGCAAAAAGTAGAGAAAGAGAGAGATTCACCAAGCATATCCAGAAAGAAATTTCTGAAGACAAATGGTGTGAGTTTAATCCCCACAAAGACCAATCACATCTTAAAATATTAAGGTAGAAAGATATAAAACACGACTTTTCATCTTGGTTTTGTCGCGGACCGACCACAATTTCGTAAGTACAATTTTCCAGTGTCTAAATTTCAACGGAGGAAGCATTCATTTATTGACTAAGACCAGAGTTAAAAAGTAAGATTATTTTGACCGGCTTGTTTGTTTTGAATTAGACAAAATAAACATGAAGGTCCCACCTTCTGGATAATATTTTGAGATTTTTAGAAAGATGAAATTTCATTTTCATTGATTGTGTTCTTCTGTCACAAATTTTCTCTAGCAAATAAACAGAGCATATGGCAATAAAACAGTATCCATCATTCTCATCATCGGTCATCGATTACATCGTAAAAACTAAAGCAAACCCCACGATTCTAGCTAAGAACAAGAATCATTATATTAATCAAAGGAATATTTAGATAACTGCAATTTACATACAGAGAAATGAAAAGAGATAGAGAGGGGAGAGAGGTACCAGGAGAAACAGAAGAGGGAAAGAAAGATGTTGATCGGAGAAAATGAATAAAATGTTTGATTTTTTCACAATTTAACAGTTGTATTTAAATGTGGCTGTGCATATTATAAGGCTGTGCATGTGACATTGTCTTTTGTATAATAATATGATGATGATTTGACCAAAGCCATAGTACTATTAAATGTAGAAATAGTAGTTGAAGTTGCTTGGAGATTTGAGCATTAATTGAAAGATTGTTGGAAACGGCAATCCATCACACCTCATTAATCTTTGTGGATATAAACGTTGGACGGTTACACTGAGAACAACAGTGGAGCACTTCCAATAGTTAGAAACCATATATATTTCAGAAACAAGAAAAAAAATATATTAAAACTATTTATTTATATTTTTTTAACTAGTTAATCATCTGTTTGGAATGACATGTGTCTTTTTAATATCCAATAATTTTGTAAGAACTCATAACTAATAATTTGTGTTTATTCTTTTTATTAATTTTATTTATTTTTTTTTAAATACTAAAAACTCTTTCTAATACTACCATTAGAAGTGCTCTTGAGACTAAAAAACCTCCATAACTAGAAGAAAATATGAATCCATTCAAAGCAAAAAAGGAAGAAGAATACATAGCGGGTGAGGGGCTGTAAACTAAACAAGTCATTGCATGAACCTCATCACGCGCGTGTCATTGCTTGCGTCACAAGTGAGAATAAGTTAGTTCAGGCTTTTGATCTCTCAAAGGATCAAGGATTCAAGATTAACCGTATAATAAAAACATTAATGTTTACATTTGCATTAAAATAGTGAAATAAAACAAATTATCATACAGTTTTATCTTTTTCACATCGTCAAATTATCCTCTAAAATTTCAAATCTCAGTTTTAGATATGTTAATTTCATAAAAATAACTAAACAAATTATTTTTATATATAGTCCTCCAAAGATAGAAAATAATCTTGATTACATATACCCAATTCATATTTTAAAAGATATAGTTTCAAATAATAAAATAAAACCTTAGCAAGGTTTTATGAACATAACTACATGCTATCATAATCTACGTATATGTTACTTCTATTTGAAAATTTTGATATAATATAAATATCCCTTAGAGCTTATACTTGACTTTTTTGATCATGTGGGATAAATTTGGATGAATCTTAAAGATAGTAGAATCAATGTATAAACAAACGCTTGATTTTTTATTATGTGGAGTAAATCTGGATGATGCTAAAGGGATCATGGAGATTTAGCTAAGACATAACTGTATGATTCAATCCTAAAGAGGAGCATTTTCTTAAACGATTAGTCAAAGTACGTGTTAGTAATTCGCTAAGACATAACTGTATGATTCAATCCTAAGAAGCCTCCATCGTTTTGTCTTTTTTTTGTGTAATATACTTTTATATATATATATATATATATATATATATATTAATTGCGGAATCTGATAAAAGCATATTTTGTCTTATTTTTTGGTGTAATATATATATATATATATACACACATTAATTGCAGAATCTGATAAAAGCATATTTATCTTTTTTTTGGTGTAATATATATATATATATATATATATATATATATATATTAGTATTATTTTTTCTTTGACCAAAACAAAGATATATATATATATATATATATATATATATATTACGAATGTATCATGTTCTATCTTTTTATTTTGTATACAAATGTATGATGTTTTGAAATATAATTAATGTATTTATTTTTAAAATTTAAACATAAATTAAATAATAAAATTATGAATGGTGAAACTTTATTGATATAACTAAAAGATAACAGTTAAATTATTGTATTTATTGTTTTTTAATACTAGTATGTGTGTAAAATTTTAAACATCATATATTTAAATTTAGAGGAAGTATTATTTTTTTTGAAATGAGGCAACCCTTGATTTCATTTTATTTATTAGCACAACTAGACAGCTTCGAAATGCGAGTAATCAAGAAGCGATAAAATGATCATTTCCCCTAAACCACTTCCATATTTTTCCACGAAGGAGAAAAATACTACTACTGCAGTGGCGTAAATTCTAGTGCTGGTTTTATTTAAGGGAACATGGAATGATTTTTATCACTTAATGCAAATCCTCTACATAAATCATTAACAACCACTATAATCCAACCAAATTTCCAGTCAATGTCTTTTTATGTTAGTATATTCTATCGACGTGTTAGGTGAAATATTTTTTAAATTCACGGTTATTTATTTTATGTCGACCATATTTTGTTTACTTTCTTCATGATATTCAAATAGATATTTACCCGGTGGTTCTATTGAATATTTATTTCAACAGGGTGGATTTACTATTTTATTTCTATGAGAAGACTTGTTTTAAATAAAAGGGTAAATGCCTCTCTCTCTCTATCAACAACAAAAGGTCATATCCACCCTGTTGAATATTTGTTTCTGTTTCGGTTTTAGTATGGCAGTTTAGTATTTTACTTTTAATCCAGGGACTTGCTTTTAAATAAAGAAGGTCAAAGCCCTTTCGTTTTCAACAAGGAAAAGGTCAGTCTCATAGTGATCCTGATGACGTCTGTTCGTATCACAATGGTGCAGTTTATGGAGGAAGGTTATACGTTTTCACCATAAATAAACAAGAACTACGCATATGATCCTAAAGAAGAAAGATGGGTACCAGAGGCAGCGTTTGCGGGTCTAGAACGTATAACTGGACCTTTGTGCGTTATAGGAAATGGAATTTTTGCTGAACATGACCGTAAGTACACGTGGTATGACCCAAGGAATGGAAAGCAGGTAATGGTACATGGTTTGAATGATGTGTACGAGAAATCGTGCTAATAATTACAGAACGATTGAGTTAGTTAACCATGGTGGGAAACTGGTAATTATATGGAATGAGTGGAACAGGACTCATAGGGAACACAAGAGTGTTTGGTGTGCGGTGATTAGCTTGGAAGAGCGCTTGACTCCATTGGGAACACGTATGTGGGGGAGGGTTGAACGATGCGATGTTGTTTTGGATTTAGTCCACAAGTCATATATGCTCTCAAGCTGCCTATCGGTTACGGTCTGAAACTCATATATTCATTCAACATATTATATTTCTAATAAGATGCCATTATTCACTTTAGTCTTTTTTGTTTGTTATGTTTAAACTCTTTTGTAAGATGTTTGTGTTTTTTTTTCTAAGTCTCGAGGATACTATGCTATGAATTGATATTGTTGCAATGGTGTTGCCCTCTTTTATGGTTTACTGTATCATTTAATATACTCTTTACATTATGATGAAGATTTTTCATAAATATTTTTTAAAAAATAATTATTATGTCTAAGATTCAAAACCTAAATTTTTTAGTTTAAAAATATTAATGAGTTCTTAAAAGCAACCTCAAAAGAGATATTAGGACATGGTTCTACAGATTAAACAAATAAAAAGTACTAGAAAAGGTGGGAGTCAGAGATACAATTGGTTCTCTGCTGCCAACCTCAACAAAAAAAAAAAATTATAAGACACCCTTTTTACATATGTTTCTTTTTCATTGGTTTACATTAACTTTTGAGATTTAAAATTTTAATTAAATTACATTAAAGTTATTAATAATGCTAAAATGGTTAGAAACCTTTGGGAAGATACTTCCAGTCCAGTTGTTGATACTAATTACATTGAAGTTATTAATACTAAATTTAACATTTAATTAAATTACAGTAACCAGAGTTGCCACGAGAATTGTCCACTGCTTCTAGTAGTGGGCCTGTCTATTAAATAAAGAAGGTAAAAGCCCTTTCTTTTCCAACACGGAAAAAGGTCAATCTTCTTTTCTTTACAGGGTTGTTTTAACGACTCATAACCCTAGTAGACGACAGAATTATACAACAGTGAAACAGAAACCCTAGAGGAGATGACGAATAATCCTATAGCTCCACCTCGTAAGAAAAAAAAGAAGACTAAGAAGCCTCCATCGTTTTCATCAATCCCTGATGATGTCATTGGGAACACGTATGTGGGGGAGGGTCGAACGGTGCAATGTTGTTTTGGATTTAGTCCACAAGTCATATAACCTCTCAAGCTGCCAATCGGTTTTGGTCTGAAACTCATATGTTTGCTTTCAACATATTATATTTCTGATAAGATGCCATTATGCACTTTAGTCTTTTCTTTTTCTTTTTACTTTTTCTTTTGTTTAAACTCTTTTGTAAGATGTTTATGTTTTTTTCTAAGTCTCGAGGATACGATGCTATGAATTGTCAATGATTAATATTGTTGCAATGGTGTTGCCCTGATGTTATATTCTTTTAACGTACATATCAATTGCCAAAACATCTTTTTCTTCTTTTTACATTTTCTGATAAGATGCACCTAACTTAATTTAAGTTAATAAATTAAGAAAACTAATGTGAATTTATATTATTACTAAAAAATATTTATATATATAATGTATTGGACTTTATTTTTTGAAGGCTTATAAAAGAGGGGCATATTGAATAAAACTAAGACAGCCTATTGAATTTAAAATTCAATAGTTGAATCCTCGCAACGATCCACTTGAAAACTCTGAATTGTTATCGTGGATTCAGTTGTGTTGAAAGTATTCAACTAGTTGAAAACAAGAAAAGTAGGACCACACAGAAACATGTCATAGTATGGAACATTGATTTTTTTGATTTAAATATAAATTGTACATATGAATTTTCTTATTGGTTACCTATAACTTTTTGGTATTTCTTTTTCACCTTAAATAATTTATTTGATTGTAAAATAACTTTTTCATATATTATTTTAATATCAAAAATTTATTATTTTAAAATCTCTATAAATAGAGATTCGTTTTGTTTTATTTGGACACCAAAAATAATATTTTTATAAAACATATTTCAAGAATAATTATTTTACTATTTGTTCACTATTCAAAAACATAAAAATGCATATTTTGTTTTCAAAAGTTTTGTTATTGTTAGATATTTTAATTGAATTACATTTTAATATTTTTAGTATATAAATATATATATATATGTATGTAAAATAGTGGGATAAAATGTTATTGTAGAGAAAATTTATATAAATGTTGCATGAAGAGGTGGAAAAAGAAAGCTGGCGTGGATTGTGAAAAGTGTAAATTAGAGTGTTGAATTTTTACTTTCATTGTTGATAGTTTTAGATTAAAAGGGCTTCCACGTGAATGTCCAGTTTAGTACAGTACTTTTTTTTATCAAAAAAGTATTAGTACATTAATTTTAATACGTGGACTTGCTATTAATAAAGAAGGTAAGAGCATCAGCATCAGTGAACCAATCAAATGAGTTCACAAAATATTCTTTATTATTTTTTTTTTCTGTTTGATTTTTGTTAAAAAAAAAAATTTATTAATCAGACCAATCGCGGGCTGCTACGTGTCGTGGGGTCCGTGCTACAGTGATGATCCGGATTCAGTGCAGTGAACTCCCAAGAAACAGCTTCGTTGCTTTTGTTTATTTTAATATTTTTTTTTCTAAAACCGTTTGAACTCTCCATGATTAAAAGCCATTTTCTTTTTCAAGAAGGAAAAGGTCAATCTTCTTTTCTTTATAGGGTTGTTTTAACGCCCTAAAAACCCTAGTAGAAGACGAATCCTACAGCAGTGAAACGAAAACCCAAGAGGACACATGACGAATAATCGTATAGCTCCACCTAGTAAGAAGAAAAAGAAGACGAAGAAGCCTCCATCGTTTTCATCAATTCCAGATGATGTCATTGTGAACATCTTAGCTCGGATCTTGAAATCTCACTACCGTTCCCTCTCCTTAGTCTCCAAGCACTTCAACTCTCTTCTCTCTTCTCCAGATATCTACTTTGCTAGATCCCTAATCGGCAACACAGACGCTCGCCTCTACGTGTGCCTATGGCTACCCACTCTCTCCTCCAGTCATCGTCACAGATGGTTCAATCTCAGCTACCGTCAGGGTCAGTTAACTTTAGTACCGGTAAGAAGAGCACTCGCTTCCTCGTACTCTCCCGACCGGTTAAACTCAACCACCGTAGCCGTCCAATCCGAAATCTACCAGATGGGAGGAAGCAACGAGGACAAGCGGACCAGAGCCGTTAGAGTTCTTGATTGTCGGAACCAGACTTGGCGTCGTGCTCCCGACATGAAGGTGGCAAGGAAACATGCAAGGTCTTATTTTTTAGATGAGAAATGTAATAGGGGGATGCACACAAACAGAGGAAACAATGACATGGGGTGAGGTTTTCGACCTGAAGACTCAGACTTGGAAGCCATTGCCTAAGCCTCCCAGCGATGATTACATCAACTCGTATCACAACGGTGAAGTTTTTGGAGGAAGGCTATACTTTTTCAATATGAACAACAACAAAAAGAACTATGCATATGATCCGACAGAAGGAAGATGGGTACAAGAGGCGGGGTTTGTGGGTCTAGAAGGTATGACTGGACCTTGGTGCGTTATAGGAAGTGTAATATTTGCTGAGCATGGCCGTATATTCAAGTGGTATGACCCAAGGAATGGAAAGTGGTTAGGGGTTCATGGTTTGGGTCTTGTGTACGAGAAACGTGCTAAAAATTCCAGAACGATTCAGTTAGTTAACCATGGTGGGAAACTGGTAATAATATGGGATGCGTGGCATATGCGTCAGAGGGAACACAAGAGTGTTTGGTGTGCGCCTGTGCGGTGATTAGCTTTGAGAAGCGTTTGTTTCCATCAAGTAATATGTGGGGGAAGGTGGAACAGTGCAATGTTGTTTTGGGTTTAGCCCACAAGTCGTATAAGCTCTCAAGCTGCCTATCGGTTTTGGTCTGAAACTCATATTATATTTTCTTTCCAACATATTTTATTTCTAATAAGATGCGATTATATTTCTAATAATATTGTTGTTGCAATTGGTGTTGTATTGTTTGTATGTTTTTTCTTTTAACATATGAACTGCCAAGACATTTTTTTTTTCCTTTTTACATTTTCCAAGAACATGCACCTAACTTAGCCACAACCAGGGTTTTTTTTCACCAGTAGTTTCCACACGAGCAACAACCATTAGAGAAGTGATGAAAAATCTTTGAATCTCCCACAACGATCTCTCTTCTCGTCACTTTCGAAGCCTTTTCCAAGAACTCGTGACATCTTCTGCAGATTCTCGTGTTGTTCCTCACCATAACTACTCTTCCTGTTTCCGTGGAGATCAATCCAAGACACGTGGCGAGTCTTACCGAATGTCTTCTTGGTGAATTGCCTCTTTTCTTCAATAGAGTCTCTGGTCTCATCTTCGAAACACAGTGAGCATAACTGTCTTCTTCTTCCTCAACCATCCTCGAGACAATATCTAAGACTTCGTAGATCCTGTTAGTCTCCACCTGGGATCTGTCTCCGTTTGTGAACACATGAGTTCTTCCTCTCGTCACAACGGTACTGCAGCTCGTTGTTTTAGATACGCCTTGGCTCTTCATGAGAAGCTTGATCCTGTTAACATCTTCCCATCTTCCAGCTTCTGAATACATATTCAAAAGCAAGACATAGCATCCCGTGTTGTCGTGTTCAATCCTGAGAACCTGTTCTGCTGCGAACTCAGCCACGGTGATGTCGTTGTGGTTTCTACTTGCTTTCAACAAAGATCCCCAAACCCGAGCCGTTGGCACAACCGGCATTTCCTCGATGAATCTCTTGGCTGAGCTGAGGTTTCCTGTACGACCGATGAGATCGAGCATGTACACGTAATGCTCTATCCCAGCATCAATCCCGTATTCTCTTTTCATTGAATCGAAATGCTCCCATCCTTCATCGATTAAACCAGAGATGCTACAAGCTGCTAATAGCGAGGCGAATGTGCTCTTGTTTGGACTTACTCCGCTAGTAGTAATCATCTCCGAGAATAAGCAAACAGAGATTCTCCCAAAACCGTGTACCGCGTAAGCCATGATGATGCTGTTCCACGAAACAACATCCTTAAACACGACCTGGTCGAAACACTTTCTCGCGTCCTCGAGGTCTCCACACATGGCATACATGTGCACAAGTGAATTCAAGACGATGGTGTTTGAACTATATCTAGCTTTTACTACATAGGCATGGAGTTGTCTACCTTCACTCAGGGAGAGAGATTCTGCATAAGCTGGTAGAATACTAGCAAATGTTGTGGAATCAGGCACAAGAGATGATGAATCCAAATCCCATAGCTCTCGAAACAGCTTCAAAGCTGAATAGTTCTCCCCGTTCTCCACATACGCAGCGATCATCGAGTTCCATGAGACCAAATTCTTTTCCCCCATTCGATCAAACACAATCTCAGCTGACTTCACCTTCCCACCCTCCCCATACATATCAATCAGAGCAGTTTCCAACACCACGTGAGGAAGAAACCTCTCCTCGTTGCGTACCCGTGAACCGTTCGACCCTCCAAGATCTCCTCACAAGCGGGAAGCAGATTAATCAACGTGATGACATCTGGCTGCAACAACATTTTCTGAAAACAGAGAAAAGCATCAACGCCTCTCCCGTTTCTAGCGTAACACCCTATCATAACATTCCAAGCTACAATATTCTTGTTCGTCATACCGTTAAACACCCTCTCTGCGTAACTCACTTCACTATATCTACTATACATGTCGAGAACCGACGTTAACACCATAACATCTTCAATTCCACTTCGAATAGCATAGCAATGTATCTCCTTTCCCATTTTCAAACAATCCACATGAGAACAAGCGCCAAGAGCGCTCATGATACTAAACCTATCCGGTTCAAATCCGAATCTCATCATCTCTTTCAACATAACCAACGACCTTAAACCATCACCAACCGCAAGAAACCGGAAACCATGGAGTTCCACGAGACGATGTCTCTCTCAGGCATTTCGTCGAACACTTTCTCTGCATCCATTGCCCACCCGAGCTTCATGTAAAATGATATAAGAGAATTGCAAACGTAGACATCTGAATCGAACCCGAGCTTGATCACCGCCGCGTGAACCGTCTTCCCTTGTGATAACGACGAGACTCCAGCAGCTGATTTGATAACGAAAGGGAATGTAAAGGAATCAGCTTTGATTCCTGTAGACACCATTCTGCTATAGAATCTAAGCGCTTCGTGGTGTAAGCCACAGGCGGTGAAGCCTTTGATCATCACGTTCCACACGAAAACATCGGCTTTGTTCATTTCGTCGAACAGGTGGAGTGCGTCCTCCATGAGGCCGGAGTCTGCGAAATCGCGCAGAGCGCGGGTGAGTGAAGGATCATTGGGCTTCTTGGATCGGTTATGGAGAATTAGCCGGACCGGTTTGGAGAATCTCCGGTTGGTTACGAGATTCCGGTTCTCGCTCGTCTGGTGGTTTTGGGAAGAAGATACACACTTGCAAGCATCGCAACTGTAGTAGATAGGAGAGCATCGAGCAAGCGACGTCGCGGACATTATCTGAATCGAGTAAGCGACGTCGTCTTCTTCTTCCTTTACATCTTCGATTTTCCCGCGGGATTTATCCGGGATACAGTTACTTCATTAATATATTTTTTTCTTACCTTAAATATTCTATAAATGTTTTTTTTTTTACAACGAAAAAAAAAATATTTAAGGTAAGAAAAAAATATATTAATCAATAAACACTATAAATTAATAAATTTTACCGATAATAAATAGGCAAATGTAAAATATAACACAATTCGATAAAAAAATTTTTGATAAATATAATCAATATATTGTATATTTTGTTGTTTATTAAAAGTGAAATTTGTCTTACTATTTTTAAATATATTGACATTATTTTTTTATACTTCAAATGCATTTACATTTATTGTATAAACTATATAATGGACTAAGAACAATATAAAGTTTGTATCTATAAAATTTATTCAGTACATATATAGAAAAATCAAATAGTCTTACATTAAAACATACTTTAAAATATATAAATCTTGAAAAAGTCAGTAAATTATTCTATAAATTAATAAAATATTAAAATCTCAACATTATTAAATTTATAGAATTTTACTTATATGAAAAAATAAAAGAAATTTTTTTATTTGACAGTGAAACACAACAATGGTATTTGGAAACACTGATTTTGAAAAAAAACAGAACAGGTGGTTGGTATGTCTGGTTTCTAGTGGAACCGAGAATATTTACAAAATTATTCAAAACAAGTTATCTGTAAAAAGACCACTGATTTTAAGAGAAGAAGTCGTCACGGCTAACGCCATCTTCACCATTATCAGACACATGTTCATCATCATCATCATTGAAGTTGAGGATAAGATCAAGAAGTTCTCTTCCAGTGGAGGATGAAGAAGCTTCTCCTTCTTCTCTGTCTTCACTGAATCTGCTTCTGTTCTGTAGAAAGAAGAGTTGTGCTAACAGCTCCCGTGGTGAAGATACACGATACATCCATCCCCTCGGCTTTCTCTTGCGCTGCTGGAAACACACACAAAATTTTCAAAAACAATATTCAATCATCATCATCATCATCATCACCATAATAAATGAAATAACGAAGCATACCATTTCGATGTTGTCAGGTAACGTAGCTCTCTCAGCTGCCTTTGAGGTCCACACCTTGATGTCGTTTTCGATACCGCTGCTGGCAAGCACTGGTATATGCGGATGAGGCTCGATACAGTTAACCACATACCTATCTGATTCCATAACACGAATCAGCTCTCCGCTTCTCTTCTTCCATATAAATATCCGACCACAGTCTGACCCACTAACCACATACTCAGACCGCGGTCCACAGAAATTCACACCCTTAACCGTCTCAACGTTCTTATGACCCTTATAAGCCATAGGAACAGAACTTTTGCTATCATCTTCTGGAGAGGATGGCATAGGGTTAGACCCTAATCCCATATCGTGCGTGAAAAGATAAATGAACTCGTTGTTGTATGAAACAAGGAGTTCACTTTGTTCCGAGAAGGCCAAACCGGTTATTCCAACGTGTAAATCGCCAATGAGGTGTGGAGGAGCGAAATGATCTGCAGCTCGGCTAGAACCGTCTCCATCAAGTCTACGGATGTCGTAGAGACGAGCGTACTCGTCCATCCCACCAACAGCCAAGAGGTTGGAGTTTCTAGGGTCCATTGCAATAGCGTTTAGCTGCGCAGCTTCCAAGTGCCTCCTCCTAGGATTAACTGCTTGGCATGTGAATAGTTCTGTAGGAGCTTGTGTCCTCAGATCAAACTGAAATAAGCAAGAATGCAAATATTAAAGAAATCTATAATCGGATTCTTAAAGCATCTCCAACCACACTCTATTTTCCACTCTGAAATAAATACTCCAATAATACTTTATTTTTCACTCGAGGCAAAATGTGCTTACTCTATTTATAGAGTAAATCATTTGTTATTTGTTCTATCAAATAATTTTTCACTATAAAATAGAACATGGTTGGAGTAAAATCTACCTCTATTATAGAGTAAAAAATAGAGTGAACCACTTACGCGCTGTACTAAACCATCTTCACCACAAGTGTAGAAGATATGAGGGTTTCCAGGCTCAATACAGAGCTTATGAGCTGGTCCTTGATGCAACCCCAATAACACAGTCTCCACTTTCCCACTCTCGAGAACACTCGCACGCCGAACCTAAAAGACGTTTTCAAACATTTTCACAACAAACCCATTGAAAGAAAGAAGGTAACAATGGTTTACCATGCCATCAGCAGCACAGGTGACAATGGTCCGATCATCAGAGAAAGGCATGAACTTGGCCTGGAAGACGTTGTTAGAGTGCCCTGAGTGGAACGAAAGCTTGACCTTCCCGAGCTCCCAATCCCAAAGAAGGACACGTCGATCGTCGGAGCCAGAGACGAGGATGTCTCCTTGGGAGTTGAAGCTCACTGTGTTGACGCAGCCTTTGTGCTTCGCTAGCTTCCGGTATATCTCTAAGCGCAGAACCATATTCTACAACAATAAGAATGTGATCATTCAATTACAACTAAACCCACTAATAAAAATCAAAACTTTTTTCTCGAAATGGATTGAATTAACGAGGGAACGAACCTCGGAGGCGGAGAAGCGATCGGAGAAGCTGCGAGGAGAGATTCCACCGACTTCTCGTCGCCAGAAGTCGACGACAGGGTGGTGAGATCCGTTGAAGTGTGTTCGACTTCTTTTCGGGTTATCAGTCATCTTCCTTTGGATTTGAATTCGACGGTTGATGTGAGGCTGGATCAAAGAGAGAGATTCTGCTTTGCTCTGTGTGTATTAGTGTCGTCGGAAGAGAGGCGATTCTGTGGTCCAACGAGAAGGTGAGGGAGGTGGTGTGATGACGATCGTTACTAATGGGCTTTTGGGCTTTTTTATGAATCTTTTCTAGTTTTAATTTGTTTTCGAATTGTTTCTATAGATCAAATACTGAGAATAATAATAAAACTATCGTTGACAAAAAAAAACAATATTTTTTATTTCATTTTAAAACAATGTCATATCATCCTTTCAATTTTTTAAAAATAAAAACAAATGTTAACACAAATGTATAAATTAACAAAAAAAAAAAAAACACGAATAAAAGCAAGTTACAAGTGCTATCACATTCACACGTAACTGACAATCACAAGTGGATTGAGTTTTTTCGAAGTGAATTTTTGGTTTAGCTCTTCCTCAGCTTAGATTCAACCTTTTCATAGCTTTCATTTAAGAGTGTTACACGAAGATAACACACTGAACATCATCAATGTCCCTATCTTCGTCTCGATATTTTAAAGAAAACGAATAAGTTTAATCAGTTGTTAAAGAGTTATAATTTGGGGGGAAATTCTATCAAAATATTCTTAGAGATAGACATCATCCATAAAAATAAATGATTTTGTGTGTGGTTAAGTAAATGAGTTGGTTCAATCCTCAATACATTATGTTAAGCGGTTCTCCTGTATTCCGAATGAATGCCAAATCATCTAATGAATCCAAGGATGTTGGTGGAGATTCAGTGCACTATCGTTTTCTTGAACTTCATGTCTCATGTGGTCATTACTAATAAAAGTGCTTCCAAGTTGAACTTCTTGTGAAAGAAATTCATATTTACATGCTAACATTAGCAAGAATGCTTTAGGGTCTGAAGAAGTTTGCATGTAAACCCTTTTCAGCCAAAAATAATGCCGACGCAACCACAAGCAAAACGCTGAGAGACGCGCCTAAGCTTCCCACAAAAACGTTGATCAACCACATCAAGCTTTTCATTTCAGGCTGTTTGATGGAGATCCACATGAAACAGGGTACGTAAATGTAACAAGCAAGGCTACTGCTCCGATAAGAACCGCAAGATAAGGCAAGAACGAGAATCCGACGGCTATAAAGAAACAAACCAAACCCAAGGACACACGTAACATCATCCGGACAAAGACGGAGCAAGGCTTTTGTCTCTTGGTCACGTACACCATCTCTGCGTTGTCACAAGCAGGCATTAAGTTTATCGGATATGAGCATAAGCAATTGATGATGAACGTGATGTGTATGAAACAAGCGGCTCTCTTTGAATAGTCTTGTTCGTAAAGTTTCAAGTAGTTTCCTATTGGACCTCCAGTAGCCGGAATCTATTGTATATGAGGATTAACATTAAATCATAAATTGTTTCAAAAACATGCGTTAACGCAAAGGGAAAAATAAATAAATACTCATATATTATGTTGGATTTTGACATACCTTGTCACCATATGCCCAATATACAACAATGGCTACTAGAAACATACAAACCGCAATGATCACATGAGAGATCACCACAGCTGTCCACATCGTCTTACTCGAAGGATTCTTTGAATTGGAAGGAAGAGTACCCTACAAAAATATCACAATAATAACTCGTCAATACAAACATCAACATATTAAAATCAATTTAAAATGTGATTTTTTCTCAGTATGATCTTAAGACCTGTATCTCTAGGATTAAGTTGTTCCCGCGTAATGAAATGGCTATCAAACCAATGGCGTTGAAAATATTATCGAAACTTGTATCCTTTATAGCGTAAGTGACATTGTTTTGATGATTTCTTTGCGGATCCCTAGTTAGAGGTAAACTCCATACTGCGGTGGAATATGCCACGGCCATAACACCACCGATCAACGAGAGTCCAAAAAGAGAATTCAGGTTCGGAAACTGGGACAAGACCACCGCGAGGCAGCTGAAGATCACGAAACATTGCAAGGTAGTAAGTGGTACTGTGTCATCTTCAGACATAATGTGTACAAGTTGTTTTATTGTTTTTCCTCCGGTTATAACCAGAATCGAACAAGCTCCTCCTGAGAGATACATCACAGGAAATATTCCGAGAAGTTTCCCAAGCTTCACACCTGTTACATATTGTTGCGTGACAACAACGAAACCGTAACGTTTTTAGAATCTTAAGTTCATAGTAAAATCCAAACCTCATAAAACGACAAAGTTTTTAAGAATTTGATAAAATTGTTATTAGTATATTACCGAATGAAGCAATAGCGAGTCTCAAGTATCTGCTGAAACGTGTTCCATGTACGGCTTCGTGCAGATGAACAAGAAGCCATGTCGTGTAGAGCTTCCATGCAAATCCCACCGTTAATATTATTATTCCCCATACCCTGGAAAAAAATATTTTATTTGTTTAGATATTATTCGCAAAAACTAAATACGGTAAGAATAGAATCTGAGAAAGTAAAGAATATGATATAAAGTTTGATTTGATATGAGATGTTGTTACCATCCGAGTGCTGCGAAAGCCGCAGGAAGAAGAAGCACTTGGAAACCAAGTCCCGAACAGAGAAGATGAAACGTTGCCGTGAAAACATTTCCTTTTCTTGATTCGGTGATCGGTAACCATTCTTCTAACGGAATCATCCCAACATCTCCGCCGTCGTCATCGCCGGAGGTTGGTTGTGGATCCTTGGAAGGGGTATGTGACATAAATGAAGGAGAGCCACAGCTTTCTTGTGATTCCAGATCAAGCAATATGCCTAATGCTTTTTTTGACATTGTATTAAAGATTAAAAACCTTTATTTTCTCTCTCTCTCTCTCTCTCGAGGATTTAACGTACAGCCACAAACTGAATGAGTGATGTTTTATTTTCTTCATACACTGGATTATATAGTCCAATTATGGGACGTCGTTATTGGGAAGCTTCGTTATTAAATTTTGTTGCGTGCCCTTTATGACATGAGCACAATGACGTAATCCATTATGTCACTTTCAAATACTTCAAAAGCGGGACCCGCAGGTATCAATCGAACGAAGTCTTCTAGTTTTGTCGGGAACTCTACTGGTCCGGTGCAAAATTTCAATACTGGTTTGCCTTAGATTGTATTTATTGGACCTTTGAGTCAAAGCAGGCGTCAATATCGAGCCGAACTTCCTTCATTGCTGATTTGTTTCTTTGGCTACAAGGTTATATATTTAATAGACAATGGACCAAATAGTCGGAGATGGCAAAGTTCGATATGCTTTAGACAAGACTATTGTATAATACAAAATTAATAGAAAATAAAGATATAAAGAGTCTAGTCATCTACTTTTAGAACACTATAATTATGTGAAGGCTAAGTTTTAAAGGTAGCTTCAAGTGTAGTTGGTCGCCATTAAAGTGTAGACAATCTAGGGTTGGTAGGAAGCGTGTGTACGGTGTATCTTGTTTCTTTTTGTGTATGTGTGATCAGTTTAATCCTTATCTGTTTTGAAGCTAACCTATTACTACTATTTGGTATCTCAACATCGGAACATCCATTAAAATCGGGATATTGAGTCTGATTTAAAGCTAAAAACAAATTGTAAGAAAAATAAATTAAAACGAGTAATATCAACCAAATTATTTTGCAATATTTATTTACAAACGTTTTTTCTAGTTCCATTCCCGATGCTGTGGAAATGTTAAAAATTTAATGGATGTGTGTTTATATAAAACTTATGTTTATTAAATGTTTTCAAATGATTTTTGTCAATCAGTTATAAAATAAGAAATAATTTTACTGTAGGTAACTCTCTTTTACGAATATAAAATTTTAATATCTTCTTTATGGAGTAAGCTGGTTATCCGAAACTTATAAATTAACTAAAATCAAGTAATACTACACAGTAGATATTGCATATATTTTGTATAGCCCTATGATAAACACTACAATTACAATATAATTACTGCGTTGCCTTCTCATTTCGTAAATAAGAGATTCACAATCGAACTAAAGAAAGAGACAGAATTGATCAAAAAAGAAAAAAAAAAGAAAGAGACAAAAATCAGTCACCTGGTCAATATCGAAGCAATGGAACAAACTCAAACCGGTCAACTACAAATTTTGAATAAAAGTTTACAATGGAATTAAATAAATTTTTGCATGCCTGAATAAAAAATGCGCCCAATTAAATTGGATATAAACATATTACTATAGCTATTATAGTAAGATATTTTATTCAATTTACATTACAAATGATCGTAGATCAATAATCTATGTGAACAATTTGACTTTGAACTCTTACGTTGTTTCCTCGTGATCACATATCAGAATTTTGACAAGTCTTAGCAAAGACTACTAAGAAAGTACCCAACTTAATGCTTGTGCTTTTTTTGTGTGTGTGTGTTTTCTCGTTCCCATAGTAAACTGTTCAATTTGCAATTCCTAATTTCCTATGATGAATCGTTATGACATAATCTTTAGTGCTTTATTTTCTTGTTTGAGTTAATTGTCTAGTTTATCTCATGTTTGATTTTGTTTATATTTAGTTCTGTTTACGTTTAATGTTTGGAAACATCTGGAAATAACTTTCTCGGATATATTTTTTCTTTTGGTGTAAATGTTTATAGATTTGTTTTCCGCATCTATAGTGTGTGAAAAAATAGTCCTATGTGGTTCGACCCAGTAATTTAATAGTGCCTCCGTCGTACACATGTGAATCAATTAATCGTACTATATCTCAATACAATATATCTGTTCATAAAGAATGATTAGTCAACCTTGAATTTCATAAATTCAGACAATGTCTTTCTCTCTTCATTTTAGATTTTGGATATTTTGGTCTAAGTCGAGGCTCTTCCAAACCTGGTCATTAATGGTTAATATCGGGAAGGGGAAAATGTAAACACTTACAAAGACGTCACCTTATTCTTCGGACTCGGAGTTCAAACGAAGGGCCAAGGTATTATAAACTCAAGCTTGGTAACGACTTTGACTTAATGGATTTAGCTAACACATTACATACTACTTATTATACTTACCTAATTTTTCTTTTTGTAAACAAAGTTTCACCAGACAGACGCTTTATCATTACCAGTCGATTGAAATGAATATTGTGTCTTCTGGCATGTAGGAACGGAAACATATATATGATCTAAATAGTTATCTAATTTTCAGATACCAGTTACTGTCATAACCTATGGTTCTCTGTAGATTTGAATTCGTTGTACAAATTAATGCTTCATCTGGTTCTCATCGGTGGCTAAGCTCAAGTTAAAAACAAGGTTTAGGTGTCGGTCACTGTACTAGTTGGAGATACTTTTGACTCGGCATTTTCTTCTAAAAAGCTGATTTTTAAAATGGAGATATTGTAACGACGATGCAATTAGTGGTTGTCGGCACTTTACTATGTGGAGCCAGAATTTCAAAACACCAATAAGTAAAGTGGTCCTTAGTTGAGTATATGCTAATTGATTCTCGATTCTTTTACGTGAATGATATATATGAGCAACACGAAAGCGAAGTATTCATACGTACTATTACTATATTGCTGTCTCTTTCATTTGTAAATTCAACATAGAGACTTAAAACGAAATAAAGCAAAAGAAAAGAATAACCAGTCATGACTTTCATACACAAGTTGGCCTCCTTTATATTCGTGGTGTCGCTGATGAGAATTTAAATTGTTATTTGTCAGCGACGAATCAGAATGCAAAATTATAGGACATGCAAATTCGAAGGTTAATTAATAATATAGAGACTAGCATATATAGAATAGATTTGGTAGATTGATAAGTGCTACACTGATAGATGCGCACTTATATAATTTTCTTTTCAAATGTCATCTCAACTTATTCGATATTAGCGATGATACTGAATAAGGGGAAACTGCATCCTAGCTAGCCATGCAAACTTCCGCAAGAGTGACAAAGGCTATTTACTTCTTTAACCTTTAGTTTATAAATCATGCATGCGCGTTGGACCCATTTATATATATTTATATGACTATAATCTATCAGGGGTTTACCTGTATCTCAATCATTAGACCATTAAAGGATTTTTATTTATTTTGCAAACAGCTTTTAATTTTTAATTAAGTGTTCTCTCATAAAATATCTTAAAGCAACATTATGTATTTAATTGATTTTCGGCAGATTCAGTGCACTATCGTTTTCTTGAACTTCATGTCTCATGTGGTCATTACTAATAAAAGTGCTTCCAAGTTGAACTTCTTGTGAAAGAAATTCATATTTACATGCTAACATTAGCAAGAATGCTTTAGGGTCTGAAGAAGTTTGCATGTAAACCCTTTTCAGCCAAAAATAATGCCGACGCAACCACAAGCAAAACGCTGAGAGACGCGCCTAAGCTTCCCACAAAAACGTTGATCAACCACATCAAGCTTTTCATTTCAGGCTGTTTGATGGAGATCCACATGAAACAGGGTACGTAAATGTAACAAGCAAGGCTACTGCTCCGATAAGAACCGCAAGATAAGGCAAGAACGAGAATCCGACGGCTATAAAGAAACAAACCAAACCCAAGGACACACGTAACATCATCCGGACAAAGACGGAGCAAGGCTTTTGTCTCTTGGTCACGTACACCATCTCTGCGTTGTCACAAGCAGGCATTAAGTTTATCGGATATGAGCATAAGCAATTGAAGATGAACGTGATGTATAAAACAAGCGGCTCGCTTTGAGTAGTCTTGTTCGTAAAGTGTCAAGTAGTTTCCTATTGGACCTCCAGTAGCCGGAATCTATATCATATATAAGGATTAACATTAAATCATAAATTGTTTCAAATACATGCGTTTACGTAAAGGCGAAATAAATAATACTATATATTATGTTGAATTTTGACATACCTCGTCACCGTATGCCCAATAGACAACAATGGATACTAGAAACATACAAACCGCAATGATCAAATGAGAGATCACCACAGCTCTCCACATCGTCTTGCTGGAAGGATTCTTTGAATCGGAAGGAAGAGTACCCTACAAATATCACAATACCTCGTCAATACTAACGTCTACATATAAATCAGTTTAAAATGTGATTTTTCTCAATATAATCTTTAAGACCTGTATCTCTAGGATTAGGTTGTTCCCGCGTAATGAAATGGCTATCAAACCAATGGCGTTGAAAATATTATCGAAACTTGTATCCTTTATAGCGTAAGTGACATTGTTTTGACTTTGCGGATCCCTAGTTAGAGGTAAACTCCATACTGCGGTGGAATATGCCACGGCCATAACACCACCGATCAACGAGAGTCCAAAAAGAGAATTCAGGTTCGGAAACTGGGACAAGACCACCGCGAGGCAGCTGAAGATCACGAAACATTGCAAGGTAGTAAGTGGTACTGTGTCATCTTCAGACATAATGTGTACAAGTTGTTTTATTGTTTTCCTCCGGTTATAACCAGAATCGAACAAGCTCCTCCTGAGAGATACATCACAGGAAATATTCCGAGAAGTTTCCCAAGCTTCACACCTGTTACATATTGTTGCGTGACAACAACGAAACCGTAACGTTTTAGAATCTTAAGTTCATAGTAAAATCCAAACCTCATAAAACGACAAAGTTTTTAAGAATTTGATAAAATTGTTATTAGTATATTACCGAATGAAGCAATAGCGAGTCTCAAGTATCTGCTGAAACGTGTTCCATGTACGGCTTCGTGCAGATGAACAAGAAGCCATGTCGTGTAGAGCTTCCATGCAAATCCCACCGTTAATATTATTATTCCCCATACCCTGGAAAAAATATTTTATTTGTTTAGATATTATTCGCAAAAACTAAATACGGTAAGAATAGAATCTGAGAAAGTAAAGAATATGATATAAAGTTTGATTTGATATGAGATGTTGTTACCATCCGAGTGCTGCGAAAGCCGCAGGAAGAAGAAGCACTTGGAAACCAAGTCCCGAACAGAGAAGATGAAACGTTGCGGTGAAAACATTTCCTTTTCTTGATTCGGTGATCGGTAACCATTCTTCTAACGGAATCATCCCAACATCTCCGCCGTCGTCATCGCCGGAGGTTGGTTGTGGATCCTTGGAAGGGTATGTGACATAAATGAAGGAGAGCCACAGCTTTCTTGTGATTCCAGATCAAGCAATATGCCTAATGCTTTTTGACATTGTATTAAAGATTAAAACCTTTATCTCTCTCTCGAGGATTTAACGTACAGCCACAAACTGAATGAGTGATGTTTTATTTTCTTCATACACTGGATTATATAGTCCAATTATGGGACGTCGTTATTGGGAAGCTTCGTTATTAAATTTTGTTGCGTGCCCTTTATGACATGAGCACAATGACGTAATCCATTATGTCACTTTCAAATACTTCAAAAGCGGGACCCGCAGGTATCAATCGAACGAAGTCTTCTAGTTTTGTCGGGAACTCTACTGGTCCGGTGCAAAATTTCCATACTGGTGTGCGTTAGATTGTGTTTACTGGACCTTTGAGTCAAAGCAGGCGTCAATATCGAGCCGAACTTCCTTCACTGTTGATTTGTTTCTTTGGCTACAAGGTTATATATTTAATAGACATTGAACCAAATAGTCGGAGATGGCAAAAGTTCGATATGCTTTAGACAAGACTATTGTATAATACAAAATTAATAGAAAATAGTGTAAACTGTAAAGATATAAAGAGTCTAGTCACTACTTTTAGAACACTATAATTATATGAAGGCTGTTATGAAATAACTTATAATTTATAGTATCGAGAAATTTAAATAAGAGTAGAATTTAATAAAGTAGGAAGCAAATAACACTAGTATAAGGGAGAGAGTTTATTATAAGGAAGAAGAAGAAGATGTAATGGTTCTTTGATTATAAACTCTTGTTCTTGTTTATGGTGTACAAAAGAGTGAGATGAGTGATAGTATTTATAGTGAACAACAATACATAAAATAACAAAGATAGTGCTTAATTTGGTAAATGAGTGGGTGATCATAGTGTTTGATGAGTAGATGATCATAGTGCTTGAGTTGGTAAAGAAGTGGATGATCATAGTGCTTGAGTTTGGTGAAGAAGTGGGTGATCATTTCAATGCTTAATTTATAACACTCCCCTTGATCATCCATCTTGTATTACGTGGTGCCTCGTTAAAAACCTAGTCATGGAAAACCCAATAGGAAAAACCGTAGTAAAAGTAAAAAGAGTACAACTACGTAAGCTCCCCCTCGAATGAGTAGTCATAGAACCTTTAGAACAATGATAGATTTTCATCTCTCAAATTGTAACATTCTCTTTGGTTGTCTATCTTTTGTATGTTCTTTGTTGCCTCGTTAAAACCTTGTCATGGAAAACCCAATGGGAAAAAAACATGATAAGGAAAAAGAGTACAACCACACTTACTATCATATTTCTTTCTCTGGAAATAATATCTTGGGATATGCATTCCAATCAACTCTCTTCGGAGAATTAAGATTAAGAGAATAAACTCTATTCATTTCTATTATGATATCTGGGCCTTTAGACTTCTTGTCCATAATTCTCTTTTGACTTAGACAATAGTTTATTGGTCATTTGGATTTCAAACCAAATTTCTTACATATAATTGTATAGAAATTGCCTCGCATATTACTGAATTATTCATCGGTAACCATTCTTCTAACGGAATCCTCCCAGCATCTCCGCCGTCGTCATCGCCGGAGGTTGGTTGTGGATCCTTGGAAGGGTATGTGACATAAATGAAGGAGAGCCACAACTTTCTTGTGATTCCGGATCAAGCAATATGCCTATTGCTTTTTTTGACATTGTATAAAAGATTAATAACCCTTTATTTTCTCTCTCTCTCTCTCTCGAGGATTTAACGTACAGCCACAAACTGAATGAGTGATGTTTTATTTTCTTCATACACTGGATTATATAGTCCAATTATGGGACGTCGTAATTGGGAAGCTTCGTTAATAAATTTTGTTGCGTGCCTTTTA
Source organism: Brassica carinata (assembly GCA_016771965.1). Lineage (NCBI taxonomy): Eukaryota > Viridiplantae > Streptophyta > Magnoliopsida > Brassicales > Brassicaceae > Brassica > Brassica carinata. The sequence goes on along the minus strand of JAAMPC010001253.1, from coordinate 304,409 downwards.
TGACATCAGCACAATGACGTAATCAGTTATGTCACTTTCAAATTACTCAAAAAAGTGGGACCCGCGGATATCCCTCGAACTAAGTCTTCTAGTTTTGTCGAGTGGACTTATAACTCTACTGGTGTGGTCCGGTGCAAAATTTTCCATACTGGTGTGCGTTAGATTGTGTTTACTGGACCTTTGAGTCAAAACCGGCGTCGACATCGAGCCGAACTTCCTTCACTGTTGATTTGTTTCTTTGGCTACTGTTTATATTTAATAGACATTGAACCAAATAGTCGGAGATGGCGAAAGTTCGATTTGCTTTAGACAAGACTATTGTTTAATACAGAATTAATTGAAAATAAAGATATAAAGAGTCTAGTCATCTACTTTTAGAACACTATAATTATATGAAGGCTGTTATGAAATAACTTATAATTTATAGTATCGAGAAATTTAAATAAGAGTAGAATTTAATAAAGTAGGAAGCAAATAACACTAGTATAAGGGAGAGAGTTTATTATAAGGAAGAAGAAGAAGATGTAATGGTTCTTTGATTATAAACTCTTGTTCTTGTTTATGGTGTACAAAAGAGTGAGATGAGTGATAGTATTTATAGTGAACAACAATACATAAAATAACAAAGATAGTGCTTAATTTGGTAAATGAGTGGGTGATCATAGTGTTTGATGAGTAGATGATCATAGTGCTTGAGTTGGTAAAAGTGGATGATCATAGTGCTTGAGTTTGGTGAAGAAGTGGGTGATCATTTCAATGCTTAATTTATAACACTCCCCTTGATCATCCATCTTGTATTACGTGGTGCCTCGTTAAAACCTAGTCATGGAAAACCCAATAGGAAAACCGTAGTAAAAGTAAAAGAGTACAACTACGTAAGCTCCCCTCGAATGAGTAGTCATAGAACCTTTAGAACAATGATAGATTTTCATCTCTCAAATTGTAACATTCTCTTTGGTTGTCTATCTTTTGTATGTTCTTTGTTGCTCGTTAAAACCTTGTCATGGAAAAACCAATGGGAAAAAAACATGATAAGGAAAAAGAGTACAACCACACTTACTATCATATTTCTTTCTCGGAAATAATATCTTGGGATATGCATTCCAATCAACTCTCTTGAGAATTAAGATTAAGAGAATAAACTCTATTCATTTCTATTATGATATCTAGGGCCTTTAGACTTCTTGTCCATAATTCTCTTTTGACTTAGACAATAGTTTATTGGTCATTTGGATTTCAAACCAAATTTCTTACATATAATTGTATAGAAATTAGTCTCATTACATCTGAATTATTCATTTGTAACTATAGAAGTTACTATTATGATTTTCTTTTCTTTTCATATGAAATTACATCTTTCAATAATGAAAAAGATTAATAATTTTCTTAAATAACACTCTTCATTATGGTATTTCGGGACCGAACATATCTGGCGTCTTAAATAAAATACTTTAAGGATCTTTATGATAACATCTCAGTTTTAGATCTCCGGTTTAGAATACATAAAAATAATATAGTATTGTCGAGAGTTTTCTTTCAAAATATAATTTTTCTATAACTCTTGGGAGTTTTGATTATATTCAAATCATGATTCTATTGATCAATAATCTATGTGAACAATTTGACTTTGAACTCTTACGTTGTTTCCTCGTGATCACATATCAGAATTTTGACAAGTCTTAGCAAAGACTACTAAGAAAGTACCCAACTTAATGCTTGTGCTTTTTTTGTGTGTGTGTGTTTTCTCGTTCCCATAGTAAACTGTTCAATTTGCAATTCCTAATTTCCTATGATGAATCGTTATGACATAATCTTTAGTGCTTTATTTTCTTGTTTGAGTTAATTGTCTAGTTTATCTCATGTTTGATTTTGTTTATATTTAGTTCTGTTTACGTTTAATGTTTGGAAACATCTGGAAATAACTTTCTCGGATATATTTTTTCTTTTGGTGTAAATGTTTATAGATTTGTTTTCCGCATCTATAGTGTGTGAAAAAATAGTCCTATGTGGTTCGACCCAGTAATTTAATAGTGCCTCCGTCGTACACATGTGAATCAATTAATCGTACTATATCTCAATACAATATATCTGTTCATAAAGAATGATTAGTCAACCTTGAATTTCATAAATTCAGACAATGTCTTTCTCTCTTCATTTTAGATTTTGGATATTTTGGTCTAAGTCGAGGCTCTTCCAAACCTGGTCATTAATGGTTAATATCGGAAGGGGAAATGTAAACACTTACAAAGACGTCACCTTATTCTTCGGACTCGAGTTCAAACGAAGGGCCAAGGTATTATAAACTCAAGCTTGGTAACGACTTTGACTTAATGGATTTAGCTAACACATTACATACTACTTATTATACTTACCTAATTTTTCTTTTTGTAAACAAAGTTTCACCAGACAGACGCTTTATCATTACCAGTCGATTGAAATGAATATTGTGTCTTCTGGCATGTAGGAACGGAAACATATATATGATCTAAATAGTTATCTAATTTTCAGATACCAGTTACTGTCATAACCTATGGTTCTCTCTTGTAGATTTGAATTCGTTGTACAAATTAATGCTTCATCTGGTTCTCATCGGTGGCTAAGCTCAAGTTAAAAACAAGGTTTAGGTGTCGGTCACTGTACTAGTTGGAGATACTTTTGACTCGGCATTTTCTTCTAAAAAGAAGCTGATTTTTTTAAAATGGAGATATTGTAACGACGATGCAATTAGTGGTTGTCGGCACTTTACTATGTGGAGCCAGAATTTCAAAACACCAATAAGTAAAGTGGTCCTTAGTTGAGTATATGCTAATTGATTCTCGATTCTTTTTTACGTGAATGATATATATGAGCAACACGAAAGCGAAGTATTCATACGTACTATTACTATATTGCTGTCTCTTTCATTTGTAAATTCAACATAGAGAGACTTAAAAACGAAATAAAGCAAAAGAAAAGAATAACCAGTCATGACTTTCATACACAAGTTGGCCTCCTTTATATTCGTGGTGTCGCTGATGAGAATTTAAATTGTTATTTGTCAGCGACGAATCAGAATGCAAAATTATAGGACATGCAAATTCGAAGGTTAATTAATAATATAGAGACTAGCATATATAGAATAGATTTGGTAGATTGATAAGTGCTACACTGATAGATGCGCACTTATATAATTTTCTTTTCAAATGTCATCTCAACTTATTCGATATTAGCGATGATACTGAATAAGGGGAAACTGCATCCTAGCTAGCCATGCAAACTTCCGCAAGAGTGACAAAGGCTATTTACTTCTTTTTAACCTTTAGTTTATAAATCATGCATGCGCGTTGGACCCATTTATATATATTTATATGACTATAATCTATCAGGGGTTTACCTGTATCTCAATCATTAGACCATTAAAGGATTTTTATTTATTTTGCAAACAGCTTTTAATTTTTAATTAAGTGTTCTCTCATAAAATATCTTAAAGCAACATTATGTATTTAATTGATTTTCGGCAGATTAGACGCTGTCTTATCACACTAACTATATAACAAATGTTTTATATGGTCCCTTAAGCCAAAATACGTTCTGCAGCTTCCGAAGAAGTCAAAGATTCGCACAAGCTCAAACCAAGATACTTATTACAAGTCCAAACCAAGCTCATTTGCATATTCGTTCCACAGTCGCAGGTGTATGTTGTGTTGTTATATAGTAAACTGGTTGGTTTATATATACTCGCTCTCAGTTACCAACCAAAATCGAAATTCAAAGCCAATAGATTTTTCCCCTTAAGTGTATCAAAAAAATAAATCTTGTATATATGTATGTCTCCATCTTTAAAAATATTAGGTTTAGTGGTATGTGTCTACATATTATAGTTCCCATACGTGTAGTACGTACGGTCTGTTTTTGTTAATTTGCCACATTGAGAATACAACAGACCTCTTGGCCCATTAGTAAAAGAGGCGAGACTAGGTCCGTTATTCTTCACATAAACTCAGAGCCAATCGACTGTATAACTCTACGTTTCTATATTGCTTCTGATTTGAGTCAACCAATTTGTAGAGGCCCAGCTATCGGGAGGAGTGAAAAAATTGGTGAGCACTTAAATAAAGTTTTGGGAGAAGATGATGGTGATGAAAGCTTGGAGATTTTTTGTTATAAGGAAGACTGACCAAGCCTTTAGTTTCAGTTTTGTGGAGACAGTAACCAGCGTCTTAATCGAAAAAGGTTTTCTTGGAAATCAAGGACATCAATATTACACTTTTTGATCATAGAAAAAAGTGAATAATCAGGTACATATAGAAGATTTGTCTTTAAATCTAATTACAAAGAACCCTTCTAGTACTTGAATTAAGGGTTTAATTAATCTTCATAGTTGTGGATAAAGGGTCAGTGAATGGTCGGCAGATGCTGTTGGTAATGGTGACATTCAAGTATGGAAAAGGTAGTTAAAGGGACATTAGCATTTTTAACCGAATCAAAGTTAGGCATTGACCTTACGGAGAGAATAACTGTGTGCTGTTTCGGTCTCGGAAAAGCAAACTTCGTGTCGGTTAAGTTACAATCTTACAAAAGCTGCAAGTACATTTAATGTGTAAACCCAACAAAGTAATAATGGAATGTTGTGTCAGAAGTACCCTACTCGTTGAGACACATATACTACAAGAGTATGGGTCATGACGCTGGACCCACGAAATTTAGCCACATTAGTATGGATCAACCCGAACTCGACACGTTGAGCCAAGGACGAAACACTGAATGTTGAAAAGTGGAGAACAAACGGTTACTAGACCTAACACAAGTATTGCGACATCATCACATGGAATTCGAAAATGAATAGAAATCAATGTTTTCAAAGATTTTCAGATAAACGAAAAATCAGTCCTCTATTTTGATGATTATAATTAAAGATTTGTGATTGGTCACATTTGTTTATGTTTCCTTCCAAGAGTATTAATGTTGTTTTCAACAGATATGCTTTCATCGTTCTTAAAGATGTATGTTTTGGTGTTTTCACACATATTAAGAAAATACATTAATCATCATTGTTTTAGAAATTATCAAATTCCAATGCATTTTAACCAATAGTCTTTCAATAAATTCAATTAATTTTATTGAAATTTGCAATTTTTGTATAGGAAACCTAAAAAATACATCTTTTTGAAACAAATTTTTTTTCCAGAACATACATCTTTTAAAAACAGAGGGAGTAATTTCTTTTGAATATCAACTTATTTTTTTAAAACTATAAAAGCAACCACTCTTTAAACCATAAAAGAAAAAGCAGAAAGCTTGTTGCTCGAATGTAATTGGATGGATATATGGTACAGTACTGTCTTTGTTGCTTTGTTGTGTCTATATAATTTCTTGTCTCACTGTCTAAGTTTCATCACAAAGTGAAACAACAATGAGTTAGCTTGAACCCCACGTTCTCTGAGAAAGAATCATTTTCTTCAAATCAACAACCACAAGAGAAATAAAAAGACAAAAAAAAAAAAAAACAAACAAACAATGGAAACTGCTTTAGATAAGAGGATGGAAATAGTGAAGTCGAGATTCAAGAGGGTTTGTGTGTTCTGTGGAAGCAGCAGCGGAAACAAAGACTGTTACAGAGATGCTGCCATTGATCTAGCTCAAGAGCTGGTTCGGTTGTGTTTATGCCTAAATGAGAGTCTTGAAACCTTGTAATGGGCCTTGATTTTTTCTTCTCTGTTCTGTGGAACAGGTTGAGAGAAAGCTGAATCTTGTGTATGGAGGAGGAAGCATTGGTCTCATGGGTTTGGTCTCACAAGCTGTTCATGAAGCTGGAGGACATGTACTAGGGTATGTTACTTAAATCAATGACTCACTTCAGCTTACTGATCTAATATTGTTGTGTGATTTGCTTACTTGTTTCCATCTTGCTTTGATTTTATGGGTCAGGATCATACCAAGAACTCTTATGGACAAAGAGGTGGGGTTAGACTATTTTTTTCACCTGAATGAATAATTATAGTCATGAGAATATCTCTGAAATGTGATTTGTTAGTAGATAACCGGAGAAACATTTGGTGAGGTAAGAGCTGTGGCTGATATGCATCAACGGAAAGCCGAAATGGCAAGCCACTCCGACTGTTTCATTGCATTACCAGGTACATAATAACTAAGTAGTTTAGATATTTAGTAGACCGTATAGGTGTTGTTACTCGTTAGAGAGACTCTTAGCCCATACCACATCTAACCAATTCTATGGAATAGTCAGAGTAAGGGTGTCTCATAAAAATTATAAAATTTATGTCGTGACTTTTATAGTTGCTCTCTGTTCTTACAAAATTGATATTAGGTGGATATGGAACATTGGAGGAGTTATTGGAAGTAATAACATGGGCACAACTTGGAATCCACGACAAGCCTGTAAGTACAAAAAAAGGCACTTAACTTTCTACTGCTTATTGCTCTCTGGATCACTAACCAGAATCAAAATATAATAGTCTTTGGGATCTTTTATGTTTCCACTTTGGGTGGAAAACACTGCAGGTGGGATTGTTAAATGTGGATGGTTATTATGATTACCTCCTCACCTTCATTGATAAAGCCGTTGATGATGGCTTTATCAAGCCATCTCAGCGTCACATCTTTGTCTCTGCCCCTAATGCCAAAGAGCTTGTCCAAAAACTTGAGGTAGGGGTGGCCACCAAAATCTTGCTTTCCTTTTCTCTTGAGATTCTGACTTATTAATCTTGTAAAGTTGAAGGTAAAAAATTCAAAGATTTTGATTAGGAAAATGGATCATTTGTTTTTGATTTTACTCAGGCATATGAGCCTGTGAGTGATGGAGTCATAGCAAAATCAAAGTGGGAGGTTGAGAAGAATGTGCCACAACAACAACAACAAGCTGTGTTCTGTTCTAACACAAACATGCACACTGAGATTGCTCTTTAGAGGGTCATTTACGATGTATCCGTATCATTTTATGCTCCATACCTGAATATATAGTGAATCTTTTTGGTTGAAAAATAGTTGTTACACAAACTAGTACGGAATAGTTCATATTTATATCAAGGTGCCTCTATGATTCATGTAACATGACACCTAGATGCACAGAATCCTCTTAAGCCTTGGATGTTCTTGAGATAAAAAACGTAATGAAAAACAACGAGGTTCTTCTTCGTATAATATATAGTTTTATAACTCTTGGTATTTTAGGCCTATAATTGATTCCAGGCCCATTAACAAAACCAATGAAAGGCCCAAAGATCAAAAGTCAATTCATCTTCTTCTTCGTGATGATCGAAATGACGAAAGCAAACTCACAATGACAGTTCCTCCACTATTCCTCCTCCTCCTCACACTCCTCTCCCTCCCTTCTCTCCTCATCCACGCCGCCATCTCCGATGCTTACCCCACCATTCCCGGAACCGCTCCGATCGACGGAGATTTCTCCGATGACCTCAAACCCATCCGCCGCGAGGTATACGGCGAAGGCAAAATCTTCGACATCAGTCACCGCTACACGCCGGAGATGCCGGCGTGGGACTCGAAGGAAGGGATCGGAAGGTTTCTGTGGCTAGCTAAAAGCATGAAGAACGGATCGTTAGCTAACAACTCAGAGATGAAGATGCCGACTCACACCGGGACCCACGTCGATTCGCCGGGACACGTGTACGACGAGTATTACGACGCTGGGTTCGATGTAGACTCGCTTGACCTCCAAGTCCTAAACGGTAAACTGCCTCTGATTCATCCCAAAGGTTTCACCTTTGTGATTTGATCGCTTGAATTGGATGTTTCGTTTTGTAGGTCCCGCGTTGTTGGTTGATGTTCCGAGGAACAAGAATATAACTGGTGAGTGAACTTGTCTTTTTAGATAATTACTTAAATAGTGATTTTAGGACAGTGATGATCTGTGTTGTTGTGATTGTGTAGCCGAAGTGATGAAGTCTCTTAACATACCGAGAGGAGTTCGTCGTGTGCTTTTCAGAACATTGAACACTGACAGGTAACATCAGTTAGAGATGATGTTAAAATTGTCAACTTTTTTATCTTCCAAAGGGAAACTCTGTTTCGGAATAATCTCAGTAATTTTCTGATAGAGTTTTGGTAAATAAAAAACATTACAGGCGTCTTATGTTCAAGAAAGAGTTTGATACAAGCTATGTCGGATTCATGAAGGATGGCGCACAATGGTTGGTAGACAACACTGACATCAAACTTGTTGGTAATAATCTATCTCTTCTTACTTATACCATCTTATTTTAGACATCAAACCAAGTTTGAAATATCTCTAATGGTAAGCGATTTTTGATAGAAATCATGGCGCTCCCATGCATCGACATCTTTTAGATTGAGATTTTTTGGTTTGTTGTGTGTTTTGGTGAAGTGATTCTCTGAAGTGAGTGTTGGTGTATTCATTATCAAAATGCAGGGGTTGATTATTTATCAGTAGCTGCATATGATGATCTCATTCCGTCCCACCTAGCATTCCTAAAAGGCCGGGTAAGCAAGCATAAGCATTATCCTAAGTACAAGTAGATGAATCCTGAAGAATAATGTAGATATGGATAATGATGGTTGAGACTATTATATATATAAAACATTGACAGGAGACTATACTTGTGGAGGGATTGAAGCTGGATGATGTTAAGGCAGGAGTCTACTCTGTACATTGCTTACCTCTAAGACTTGTTGGAGCAGAAGGGTCTCCAATTCGCTGCATCCTCATCAGTTGATTTTCCTCCACCCTAAATAGACATGAAGTTGTCTATAAGCAAGTCTGTTTAGCGTTATGAACTTGGCTGACTATGCAGCAAGCAAATAAGAGAGGTGCAGAGAACAAGTTGAGGAGAAGGAAGCACTTGAAAAAAAAGTACCATATGTGTATTGTTATTATAAGGTCTTAGACTCGGCAATAACTAAATAATAAAATCATTATAAATCTGATGATCAATTCGGAAATTTAATTAGTTAAATTTCCTTTGTTAAAAAAAAAATTAGTTAAATTTCCTTTATCATTATCAAACTTTGAATATTACATTAGAGATTAAAAAAGGTAAAGTTGATAACATAGTAGTATCTATAAATACTGCAGCATCATAACCTCAAAAAAATCCATCCAAAGACCCTAGAGAATTATAATTTCTTTACCTACAAGCTAATCTATCAACGAAGAAAGATGGAAGCAGCACTGCAAAGTGTGAAGGCCTTGTTGACTGCAATGGCATCACAATTTTACAATATGATTAAGTACGAAATAGATTCTACTAATGCCATGGTAGCTACTCTCTCTCTCTCTATCTCTCGTGTTTTGACATGTATTAGTGATGATAACTTTTTTTTTTCTTAAGTTTTTTTTTTTAAGTGATCCTTGTCAAGACAGCTTAATGATGGATAATGATTGTTCTTTTATCTTGGCCGACAGATAAACCATGTTATGGAAAGTGTGAGAGAGGCTATGGAAAGGATGGATCAAAAACTTGCAGAGGAGGTGTCAAGGATTAGGGAGGAAAGGTCTGAATCTTTCCAAACAAGTCATCAATCCGTGGATGTTGTGATGCCTTGTAGACGTGAAAACAATGATGATGAGGAGGAAGAATCAGAATTCCATGATGCCATGGGATCTTCAAATCGTATCCAGGTAGATGAAGATGAATTTCTAGATTCCAATACCGAGTTCGAAGACATGGGAAAGGATGAAGCTGCCGGCGAGGATGGTGCTGTCACTCGAGTTGCTGATGTTGTGGTGGGTGGTGAAGAAAACAAGTTCTAACCGCATGCCACCATATTTCATAATATGCTATGAATATTCTTATATTTTTTTTTTTTTTTGAAACACAACTTTCATTATAACTTTAACTTAGAGGACTACAAAGACAAGAGGGAATTAAGCATCCTCTTGGAAACCAATCATAAACTGAAATGGAACATGAGATTAAACAGGATAAGTCCTCATACGAAGTTGACAGCGAATTCAAAACATGGTTTGAATGCGTCGAAGAAACTTTCCTAACAAAGTCGGATAGCTGAGAAATAGTCACAAGTGACGTTGAGGAACAACCCTCACCAACGAGAAAACCGAAGTAGTCTCGATGCACCTTGGCCCGTCACAGACCTTCATAAGATAGAAAACGGTGAGTAAGTTGAAGTAAGGACTCAGCAGAGAATCCGAGAGAGCATCTCCGTTCATAGAAGGGAGGCATAGTTGTGAAAGACTCTCCTTGTTTGAGGAGGATGATGAAACCAGAGTCGGTGAATCCACAAAGAAATTCTTCCAAGAGAATTGATATTGCAATAATCTCAAATTATACATTCCGAATGAATGCCAAATCATCTAATGAATCCAAGGATGTTGGTGGAGATTCAGTGCACTATCGTTTTCTTGAACTTCATGTCTCATGTGGTCATTACTAATAAAAGTGCTTCCAAGTTGAACTTCTTGTGAAAGAAATTCATATTTACATGCTAACATTAGCAAGAATGCTTTAGGGTCTGAAGAAGTTTGCATGTAAACCCTTTTCAGCCAAAAATAATGCCGACGCAACCACAAGCAAAACGCTGAGAGACGCGCCTAAGCTTCCCACAAAAACGTTGATCAACCACATCAAGCTTTTCATTTCAGGCTGTTTGATGGAGATCCACATGAAACAGGGGTACGTAAATGTAACAAGCAAGGCTACTGCTCCGATAAGAACCGCAAGATAAGGCAAGAACGAGAATCCGACGGCTATAAAGAAACAAACCAAACCCAAGGACACACGTAACATCATCCGGACAAAGACGGAGCAAGGCTTTTGTCTCTTGGTCACGTACACCATCTCTGCGTTGTCACAAGCAGGCATTAAGTTTATCGGATATGAGCATAAGCAATTGAAGATGAACGTGATGTGTATAAAACAAGCGGCTCGCTTTGAGTAGTCTTGTTCGTAAAGTGTCAAGTAGTTTCCTATTGGACCTCCAGTAGCCGGAATCTATATCATATATAAGGATTAACATTAAATCATAAATTGTTTCAAATACATGCGTTTACGTAAAGGCGAAATAAATAATACTATATATTATGTTGAATTTTGACATACCTCGTCACCGTATGCCCAATAGACAACAATGGATACTAGAAACATACAAACCGCAATGATCAAATGAGAGATCACCACAGCTCTCCACATCGTCTTGCTGGAAGGATTCTTTGAATCGGAAGGAAGAGTACCCTACAAATATCACAATACCTCGTCAATACTAACGTCTACATATAAATCAGTTTAAAATGTGATTTTTCTCAATATAATCTTTAAGACCTGTATCTCTAGGATTAGGTTGTTCCCGCGTAATGAAATGGCTATCAAACCAATGGCGTTGAAAATATTATCGAAACTTGTATCCTTTATAGCGTAAGTGACATTGTTTTGACTTTGCGGATCCCTAGTTAGAGGTAAACTCCATACTGCGGTGGAATATGCCACGGCCATAACACCACCGATCAACGAGTCCAAAAGAGAATTCAGGTTCGAAACTGGGACAAGACCACCGCGAGGCAGCTGAAGATCACGAAACATTGCAAGGTAGTAAGTGGTACTGTGTCATCTTCAGACATAATGTGTACAAGTTGTTTTATTGTTTTTCCTCCGGTTATAACCAGAATCGAACAAGCTCCTCCTGAGAGATACATCACAGGAAATATTCCGAGAAGTTTCCCAAGCTTCACACCTGTTACATATTGTTGCGTGACAACAACGAAACCGTAACGTTTTAGAATCTTAAGTTCATAGTAAAATCCAAACCTCATAAAACGACAAAGTTTTTAAGAATTTGATAAAATTGTTATTAGTATATTACCGAATGAAGCAATAGCGAGTCTCAAGTATCTGCTGAAACGTGTTCCATGTACGGCTTCGTGCAGATGAACAAGAAGCCATGTCGTGTAGAGCTTCCATGCAAATCCCACCGTTAATATTATTATTCCCCATACCCTGGAAAAAAATATTTTATTTGTTTAGATATTATTCGCAAAAACTAAATACGGTAAGAATAGAATCTGAGAAAGTAAAGAATATGATATAAAGTTTGATTTGATATGAGATGTTGTTACCATCCGAGTGCTGCGAAAGCCGCAGGAAGAAGAAGCACTTGGAAACCAAGTCCCGAACAGAGAAGATGAAACGTTGCCGTGAAAACATTTCCTTTTCTTGATTCGGTGATCGGTAACCATTCTTCTAACGGAATCATCCCAACATCTCCGCCGTCGTCATCGCCGGAGGTTGGTTGTGGATCCTTGGAAGGGGTATGTGACATAAATGAAGGAGAGCCACAGCTTTCTTGTGATTCCAGATCAAGCAATATGCCTAATGCTTTTTTTGACATTGTATTAAAGATTAAAACCTTTATCTCTCTCTCGAGGATTTAACGTACAGCCACAAACTGAATGAGTGATGTTTTATTTTCTTCATACACTGGATTATATAGTCCAATTATGGGACGTCGTTATTGGGAAGCTTCGTTATTAAATTTTGTTGCGTGCCCTTTATGACATGAGCACAATGACGTAATCCATTATGTCACTTTCAAATACTTCAAAAGCGGGACCCGCAGGTATCAATCGAACGAAGTCTTCTAGTTTTGTCGGGAACTCTACTGGTCCGGTGCAAAATTTCAATACTGGTTTGCCTTAGATTGTATTTATTGGACCTTTGAGTCAAAGCAGGCGTCAATATCGAGCCGAACTTCCTTCATTGCTGATTTGTTTCTTTGGCTACAAGGTTATATATTTAATAGACAATGGACCAAATAGTCGGAGATGGCAAAAGTTCGATATGCTTTAGACAAGACTATTGTATAATACAAAATTAATAGAAAATAGTGTAAACTGTAAAGATATAAAGAGTCTAGTCACTACTTTTAGAACACTATAATTATATGAAGGCTGTTATGAAATAACTTATAATTTATAGTATCGAGAAATTTAAATAAGAGTAGAATTTAATACCCGTAGGAAGCAAATAACACTAGTATAAGGGAGAGAGTTTATTATAAGGAAGAAGAAGAAGATGTAATGGTTCTTTGATTATAAACTCTTGTTCTTGTTTATGGTGTACAAAAGAGTGAGATGAGTGATAGTATTTATAGTGAACAACAATACATAAAATAACAAAGATAGTGCTTAATTTGGTAAATGAGTGGGTGATCATAGTGTTTGATGAGTAGATGATCATAGTGCTTGAGTTGGTAAAGAAGTGGATGATCATAGTGCTTGAGTTTGGTGAAGAAGTGGGTGATCATTTCAATGCTTAATTTATAACACTCCCCTTGATCATCCATCTTGTATTACGTGGTGCCTCGTTAAAACCTAGTCATGGAAAACCCAATAGGAAAACCGTAGTAAAAGTAAAAGAGTACAACTACGTAAGCTCCCCTCGAATGAGTAGTATAGAACCTTTAGAACAATGATAGATTTTCATCTCTCAAATTGTAACATTCTCTTTGGTTGTCTATCTTTTGTATGTTCTTTGTTGCCTCGTTAAAACCTTGTCATGGAAAACCCAATGGGAAAAAAACATGATAAGGAAAAAGAGTACAACCACACTTACTATCATATTTCTTTCTCTGGAAATAATATCTTGGGATATGCATTCCAATCAACTCTCTTCGTGAGAATTAAGATTAAGAGAATAAACTCTATTCATTTCTATTATGATATCTAGGGCCTTTAGACTTCTTGTCCATAATTCTCTTTTGACTTAGACAATAGTTTATTGGTCATTTGGATTTCAAACCAAATTTCTTACATATAATTGTATAGAAATTGCCTCGCATATTACTGAATTATTCATTTGTAACTATAGAAGTTACTATTATGATTTTCTTTCTTTTCATATGAAATTACATCTTTCAATAATGAAAAAGATTAATAATTTTCTTAAATAACACTCTTACGTATGGTATTTCAGACCGAACATATCTGGCGTCTTAAATAAAATACTTTAAGGATCTTTATGATAACATCTCAGTTTTAGATCTCCGGTTTAGAATACATAAAAATAATATAGTATTGTCAAGAGTTTTCTTTCAAAATATAATTTTTCTATAACTCTTCAGAGTTTTGATTATATTCAAATCATGATTCTATTGATTTATAATCTCTTGATAAATACAAATGGATACATTTGTTAACCTTATAATATTTCATATATCCCATAAAATAGTTTGTTTCAATTCGATCGAATATGCAGAGTTCAGGAACATGATTTTGATATCATCAATCCTTTATGGATTATACTTTCGTGGATTAACATTTTTCAAGTGGATTGTTTTATTCAAGTTCTTCCTTTATTACCGCACTATAAGGAACTTGAAACTAGTTGCATCTATCATATGAAATTATGTCTCTTCACAATCAATTTCATATTGATCCTTCTTTGTGTGCAACGGTTCATTTACATCTCACTTGTTTTACACCTTTTAGTGTATGGACTACTGGTCCAAATACTTCTATTTCACAAGAAGTTTATATCTTTGTCTATTGCATCTTTCTCGATTTGGCCAATCATTTCTTTGTGTACACTTTTCAATGACTTTCTTTCATGATCCTCTTTCTCATTTATTATATCAACTGCTACTTTGCATGTATAATATCATCGACGCCAATTTTCTTATCGGTTCCATTTTGTTTCATACATGACATAACTTATTGAGATCTCTTCATTTGTCTCAGTGCACGAATTTTCGTCTATCATGTTTAATTTCTCTTCGGAGATCATACAAAACTATATTGCCTCGTTTTGACCATTATCAATATATGCTCCTTTTCATTTACGAGGATTTATCTTGGGAACCAATCTGTTTACCACGCTGCGGTGACTAGCGGTTGATATTGTTCTTGTAGAACATTTATTCTTATTGAGCATTTACAGCTGGTATATGTGACTTGATCACTATATTTATATGGGTCGGTTCCGCAACTACTTTAGTAAGTTTTGAAATGAATTATCTTTTGGACTTCTATTTCACATTGTGTTTAGCCGAGGATCAATGATAATTCATTTCAACTTATTTTCTTTTCCACTGTTTATTTTCTCCCCTTATGTTGGAAGTACTAACTCACTTTTAGAATTCATGTATAGCCTTACTTATAGTTTTGGGGATGGCTCGATTCTTAAGTGTCAATAGAGATTTATATCCAACATATATTTCCAACCTCATTTGAAAACACATCTTCATTTGAAGCTCTGTGGCGGAGCAACATCCAACATTCTTAGATGAAAATGATTGGTTTCGATTCTATACCAATGATGGGGAGAACTAGTGAATATTTATTGGCTTGATGCGATCCAATGTTGCTCAAAATGTTTAGCACTTATCTCATGAATGTGCTATAGTCGTAAAGACTTTGAGAAGTGAATTCACCAATATTATAAAATGCATAGTGGGTGATCAGTCCACTAACATCTTCGTATTTATGCCAATATCTTATTTTGGCTGGTGAAAACCATATTACCCTTTTATCTTATGGGTAAGCAACATATGTCAAATCATTTGGAAGAATCTTCTGGTTCTTATATGACTATGCATATGACCTTTAAGTATATATTCGCATTATTAATGAACCAAAATGGTCTAACTGATTCATGCCAATCTGTAAACTTCTAGTTTACTATACATTTATCTTCATTATACTAATCTTTATGTAGACAATATATAAGAGGCTGTAGATATTTTCTAAAATACTTATACTGCTTTGAGAATTATTTTGATTGAAATGTATATATCATTTCGTTTGCTTATTGTCTCAACATAAGTGTCTCAAAATCTTACGGATTTACTTTGAGAAAAATTCATCAATCTTAGTTTTAGTGTAAACATAATCTTCTGGATGTTTGACTTATCATAAAAGTGAGGTTCTTTAACTCTTCCCTCGAGATGATAATACTACAGTTTATCAATCTCGAATGTATCTCATTTTCTTAATCAACACTATATCCTACATGGGTTATGTATTTTTCGTAGATCCTTTTAACTTTTGATACTTATAAAAATACAATACCTTAAGAACTTTAAATTGCATTCTTAAAACTTTAAATTGAATTTTTATGTGCGTAATACTATGTACATACGGAGCATCATATAGATCATCTTTTAAGCATTCTAAGTTTTACTACCTTGTATTGTACACACAATAAATTTTCTTTCATCTTCGATGAATTCATAATTTCTTTTCTTTATTACCATGTTTATTTTCTCAACTTTAAGTGAGAGTATGAGTTCTATAAAGAAACTCTTTGGACCTTGACCTCATTTATGCTCACGCCTAAAACCACTATTTATGAGTTTTTAAATGTCATATTCTCTTCAGGAGAATGAATCATAATCAACTAGGCGTGATTTATCAATAGATATTTTTCAATATATATGCATCATAAAACAATTTCTTGAAGAAATTTTACTTTTAAACTTAACATCCAACATAGTTGGCTTTATTTACCGACTTCAGGTCTTGTGATCTTTAAATGCAAAATACAAAATGAGCTTTAGGTAATCTCTTCAGGTGATAATACCTTTTTTATATATATTATCTTCCAAAACTTATGGATCTTTTAGAGTCAAGCTTTAAACTTAAAATCCTCAATATAAATGGTAATAAAATCAAAATATTTCAAATATATATAAATATGTATTAACAAAGGTGTCTTATTATATCAGAAAATAAATAAAACTTTCATAGTAATTATTATATAGACTATATTATTACTCTCATGTTTTTAACAAAGTTTAACCTATCAATCAATTTTAATGAACAAATTTATATCATCGCCAACTTCATGTGCATTGATTTATCTAATCAAGTTTGTTAAACTTGTATATAAAGCATAAAAATACTTATCTTATAAACACAAGTATATCGTGATGAAAGTTTTCACGTTTCACGCTTCAATTGGTGATAACTTGTACATATCTTTCAGAGAATACACAATCCTGAAAACTTTAAATTTTTGCTCATATAAACATGGCCATTACATTAGTAAATATCAACATATAATCCAAATTCTTTTATGATATTAGACCAAAGACTAATCGACCACAAAACTAACCGACATAAATAATTTCTTTTATGATGTTAGACCATGAATCATAAAGTATGTTTCCTTAATACCATTAAACCATGAAGCATATTAAAGTATAATAAGCAAAATTTAATTCATCAAATAACTATTATTCTTACATATAGACAGCGTTGATATATATATATATATATCATCGCCTAAAATGACTATATATACATATATATATATTTAGAATTTCTAATTTTAAAATGAACCATTTATTATGAACTTCATAATTTAAAAACCGTTTACATTAATCATACAAGCAATTACAAGGAGAAGCGATGTAAAGAAAATTAAACCGATAATCATCTTAAATTCACTCGGAGTAAATTCTCCATCGAATAAACCATAAATAGAAACACAAATAAAAATGGCACATAAAAACAAAAGTGCGCGAATCATCTTTCTTGAAAAATCGGAGGAGAACGATTTTGAAATTTTTGAGAGAAGATGAAATGTTTTGGATGATGAAATGAAGTGAAAATGAGTTGTATTTATAGATGAAAATTACTGTTCATGACCGTTGGAGAAAGGGGAAATTTTTGAAAAAAATTCTTTGTGACCGTTGGGGTTAAATCGAGTGCACCAAAAATTAGTCCGAAAATATCGTATTAAACGGTCAATCAAATCTATAAAATTTTATAAAAGTGAAAAATTATGACAATGAAATATTTATGTTATATGACAATAAATCATGCGACGGCTCAGCCGATCAATGCATAATATCAAATAAATTATCGGCGGCTCGCCAACCAATTAATAATAAACAGATATATATGCTCGGCCGACCAATAAATAATAAACAGATATATATGCTCGGCCGACCAATAAATAATAAACAGATATATATGCTCGGCCGACCAATAAATAAATTAAATTACTAGTAAATAATATAGGCGTATTCGGCCATTATAACATGATATAAATAATAGTAGAGGCGGTATATCGACCATTATAACAGGTATAAATGATACAAATAAATTTTACCGAATCGCAGAGTGATCGTGCTGATAACGTGTTATGAAATAACTTATAATTTATAGTATCGAGAAATTTAAATAAGAGTAGAATTTAATACCCGTAGGAAGCAAATAACACTAGTATAAGGGAGAGAGTTTATTATAAGGAAGAAGAAGAAGATGTAATGGTTCTTTGATTATAAACTCTTGTTCTTGTTTATGGTGTACAAAAGAGTGAGATGAGTGATAGTATTTATAGTGAACAACAATACATAAAATAACAAAGATAGTGCTTAATTTGGTAAATGAGTGGGTGATCATAGTGTTTGATGAGTAGATGATCATAGTGCTTGAGTTGGTAAAGAAGTGGATGATCATAGTGCTTGAGTTTGGTGAAGAAGTGGGTGATCATTTCAATGCTTAATTTATAACAAAGGCTAAGTTTTAAAGGTAGCTTCAAGTGTAGTTGGTCGCCATTTAAGTGAAGACAAGATAGGGTTGGTAGGAAGCGTGTGTACGGTGTATCTTGTTTCTTTTTCTGTATGTGTGATCGGTTTAATCCTTATCTGTTTTGAAGCTAACCTATTACTATTTGGTATCTCAACATCCATTAAAATCGGGATATATAGTCTGATTTATAACTAAAAACTAATTGTAAGAAAAATAGATTAATGTGAGCAATATCAACCAAATTATTTTGCAATATTCTCTAGTTCCATTCCAGATACTATGGAAATGTTAAAATTTTAATGTATGTGTGTTTATATAAAACTTATGTTTATTAAATGTTTTCAAATAATTTTATCAATCAATTATAAAATAATAAATAGTTTTACTGTATATATGTAACTCGTTTTTACAGACATGAAATTTTAATATCTACTTTATGGAGAAAGCTGGTTATCCAAAAATTATAAATTAACTAAAATCAAATAAAACGACACAGTAGATATTGCATATATTTTGTATAGCCCGAAATACCTGTAAATGTTTTATAAGATGCTTATACTTCTTTTATTTTCTTATTTAAAAAATTAAAAATTATATGACAAAAAATAATAGGTAGAAAATAATAATTTTGTATTGTTAAAGTTGTAAATAAAATAAAAATATTATATTCATAAAATTAGATAAATATATTTTTAAAGTTATGTGTTGTAACAAAGTTATTTATTGACTAAAAAAAAAAAAAGCAGATCAACACTACCAAATGTTGGCGGGTGAGATCTGTGACGCAGATCTCTCGCTTTTCCACAAAAGACAAAAATATTGAATCGCGACGCGGATCTCCGCTGAACCGCTTACAAACGAAAAGAATGAATGGTAAATGCAGTCTTGAGAATCAGATGCAGTGAGAACTGCACTTGTCCCGCTCCTCCATTCACAATCGAACTAAACGAAGAGACGGAAATCAGTCACCTCACCTGGTCAATATCCAAGCAATGGAACAAACTCAAACCAGTCAACTACAAATTTTGAATAAAAGTTTACGATGGAATTAAATAAATTTTTGCATGCCTGGATAAAAAATGATGCCAATTAAATTGGAAATAAATATATTATTATAGCTATTATAGTAAGGTGTTTATTTCAGTTTACATTACAAATGATCGTACATCAATAATCTATGTAAACAATTTGACTTTGAACTCTTACGTTGTTTCCTCGTGATCACATATCAGAATATTGACAAGTCTTGGCAAAGACGACTAGGAAAGTACCCAACTTTATGCCTGTGCTTTTTGTGTGTGGGTTTTCTCGTTTCCCATAGTAAACTCTTCAATTTGCAATCCTTATGATGAATCCTTATGACATAATTTAGTGCTTTATTTTCTCGTTTAAGTTAATTGTCTAGATTATCTCATGTTTGATTTTGTTTATATTTTTGTTTACGTTTAATGTTGGGAGAAAGCTGGAAATAACTTTCTCGGATGTATTTTCTCTTTTGGTGTAAATGTCAAGGTTCATATATAGATTTGTTTTCCGCATCTATAGTGTGAGACAAAATAGTCCTATGTGGTTCGACGACCCAGTAATTTCATAGTGTGCCTCCATCGTACGCATGTGAATTAGTAAATCGTATATCTCAAAACAATACTCCCTCCGTTTTTTTTATATAAATCGTTTTAGAAAAAATTTTATGTTTCAAATTATTTGACGTTTTCGGTTTTCTATGTAAAATTTATTAACACTTAATGTTATATGACCAATGATAATATACCTTCTATTTTATTATTGGTTGATTTATGGTTAGATAAATAATTAATGATGTTTTTGTTTATAAAATATAAAAAATTAATGATTTCTTAATCTATGTGCACAATTCTAAAACGACTTATATTAAAAAACGGAGGGAGTATATTTGTTCGTAAAGAATGATTAGTCAACCTTGAATTTCATAAATTCAGACTATGTATTTATCTCTTCATTTTAGATTTTGGATATTTTGGTCTAAGTCGAGGCTCTTCCAAACTTGGTCATTAACGGTGAATATGGGGAAGGGGAAAATGTAAAAACACTTACAAAGACGCCACCTTATTCTTCGGACTCGGAGCTCAAACGAAAGGCCAAGGTATTAAAGTCAAGCTTAGTAACGACTTTGACTTAATGGATTTAGCTAACACATTACATACTAATTATATTAACCTAATTTTTCTTTTTGTAAACAAAGTTTCACCGCTTTATCATACCAGTCGATTGAAATGAATATTGTGTCTTGTGTGTAGGAGAAACATATGATGTAAATAGTTATCTCATTTTCAGATACCAATTACTGTCATAACCTTAGGTTCTCTCTTGTAGATTTGAACATGATACAAATGAATGGTTTCATCTGGTTCTCATCGGTGGCTAGCTCAAGCCAAAAACAAGGTTTTAGGTGTCGGTCGCTGTCCTAGTTGGAGATACTTTTGACTCGGCATTTTCTTCTTAAAAGAAAGCTTTTTTTTTTTAAAAAAAAGAGATATTAGTGTAACGACCATGCAATGCAACTAGTGGTTGTCGGCACTTTACTATGTGGAGCCAGAATTTCAAAGCAGCAATAAGTAAAGTGGTCCTTAATTAGTTGAGTATATGCTAATTGATTCCCTATTTTTTCTACGAGAATGATATATATGAGAAAAACGAAAGCGAAATAATCATACGTACTACTACTATACTGTTGTCTCTTTTTTTTTTCTTTTTTTTTTGTAACTGATATATTGTTGTCTCTTTCTTTTTGCTAAACTGTAAACATCAATACATGAAAGGATCTTACAACCGATTTTTTTTTTTTTTTGCCGTCTCTTTCATCTGTAAATTCAACATAGAGAGACTTAAAAAACGAAATAAAGCAAAAGAAGAGAATAACCAGTCACTTTCACACGCAAGTTGGCCTCCTTTATATCCATGGTGTCGTTGATAAGAAATTAAATTGTTATTTGTCAGGGACGAATCAGAATGCAAATTTATAGGACATGCGAATTCGAAGGTTAATTAATAATATAGAGATATCATATATGGAATTTTGTGGAATTTAAAATAAATGGAATGGTAGGAATGAAATACAGCAGAAAATGGAATGTAATTCATTCCATTCTTTCATGATCAAATTTGTTATGGAATGATTCTCTTTGTATTTTCTCTATTTATTTTTGGAATTGATGGAATGAGTATTCCATTCCATTCATGTCAAATGGTAAATTTTTTTATGGAATTAATGGAATAGGCCATTCCACGTCATTCCATTCCAAATATTTACAATCCAGTTGCAGCCATAGATTTGGCTGATTGATAAGTGCTACACTGATAGATGCGCACTTATATATTTTTCTTTTCAAATGTCATCTCAACTTATTCGGTATTAGCGATGATACTGAATTAGGGGAAACTGCATCCTAGCTAGCCATGCAAACTTCCGCAGGAGTGACAAAGGCTATTTACTTCTTTTTAACCTTTAGTTTTTAAATCATGCATGCGCGTTGGACCCATTTGTATTAATATGACTATAAATTATTAGAGGCTGTACCTGTATCTCAATCATTAGACCATTAAATGATTTTTATTTATTTTGCAAAGAGCTTTTACTTTTTAATTAAGTGTTCTCATAAAATGTCTTAAAGCAACAACACACCTTATGTATTTAATTGATTTTCGACAGATTAGACGCTATCTTATCACACTAACTACATAACAAATGTTTATATAGTCCCTTGTGCCAAAATACATACTGCAGCTTCCGAATAATTTTTTTTGTGTGAAAGAGCTTCCGAAGAATTCAAAGATACGCCTTGAACGATACTTATTACAAGCCCAAACCAAGCTCATTTACATTTTTGTTTCCACAGTGGCAAGTGTATATTGTGTTGTTATATAGAAAACTGGTTGATATATATACTCGCTTTCAGTTACAACACGAAACCAAAATTGAAAACTCAAAGCCAATAGATTTTTCTCCTTAACTTCAGAGCCGAGCTATGGAGAAGTGTAACAAGTAAAAATCTTGTATATATATATATATTTATGTCTCCATCTTTAAAAATCTTAGGTTTAGTAGTACGTCTACATATAGTTCCCATACGTGTAGTACGTAAACGGTCTGTTTTTGGTAATTTGCCACATTGAGAATACAACAGACCTCTTGGCCCATTAGTAAAAAGAGGCGAGACTAGTCCGTTATTCTTCACATAAACTCAGAGCCAATCGACTGTCTACCTCTATGTTTCTATATTGTTTCTGATTTGAATCCACCAATTTGTAGAAGCCCAGCTATGGGGAGGAACGAGAAAATTGGTGAGCATATAAATTAAGTTTTAGGAGCAGTGGGTACGTAGTACTGGAGACGATGGTGGTGATGAAGCTTGGAGGTTTTTGTTATAAGGAAGACTGATCAAGCCTTTAGTTTCGGTTTTCTTGAAAACAGTAGCCAGCGTCTTGATCGAAAATAGTTTTCTAGGGAATCAAGGACATCAATATTACACTTTGATCATAGAAAAAGTGAATAATCATGTACATATAGAGGATTTGTCTTTGAATCTAATCACAAAGAAACCTTCTAGTACTTAAATTAACGGTTTAATTAATCTTCATAGTACTGGATAAAGGGTCAATCAGTGTTCGGTAGATGCTATTGATAATGGTGACATGCAAGTATGGAAAAAGGTAGTTAAAGGGACATTAACCGAATCAAAATTAGGCGTTGACCTTAGCGAGAGAATATCTGTGTGCTGTTTAGGTCTCAGAAAAGCGAACTTCGTGTCGGTTAAGTTACAATCTTACAAAAGCTGCAAGTAATGTGTAGTAAATCCAACAAAGCAATAATGGAATGTTGTGTCAGAAGTACCCTACTTGTTGACACATATACTACAAGAGTATTATGGGTCATGACGCTGGACCCATGAAATTTAGCGACATTAGAGCACCCACATCAATGGACCCTCTATTGGGGTTCATTTTTAAAAATTTTATTATTAAATTTTTTTTTTCTTTTTAATTTTTTAAAAAAAAAATAAAAAAAAAGCCAGCCAATCAGCGATCAGCCACGTACACGCCTGCTCTGATGATAAACTTTAGGAGAGGGGTTCGGAGAGCTTTAGGAGAGAGGGGTTCATGGGATTGAATTATTTTATTTTTTTTTTCTTGATTTCTGTGTGAACTCCCCCCATAAACCCTCAATGCCGATGCTCTTAGTGTAGATCAACCCGAATTCGACACGTTGAGCCAAGAATGTTGAAAAGTGGAGAACAAACGGTTACCGGCCGTAAGAGCATCCCGTTAGTTGGGTTCAAGTTTATAATTTTTTATTATTAATTTTTTTTTGTTTGATTAAAAAAAATAAAAAAATCGAACCAATCGCAGGTTATCACGTGTCGTGGGGTTCACGAAATAGTGATGAACTCGCGGGACGCAGGTTCACTGGGAAAAACTGAAGAAAGGCAGGTTCATCACTATACTTTATTTTAATATTTTTTTTTGAGAATCTGTGTGAACATCCCTTCGTGGCGGTCCGCGATTGGTGATAAATTCGCGGGACGCAGATTCACTGGAGAGAACTAGGAAGAAACATGTTCATCACTATTCTTTATTTTAATTTTTTTTTTTTGGGAATCCCCTGGTCAATTCATTGATGGGGGTGCTCTAACTGATCATCACCCCCAAATTCGAAAATGATTTATGAAAAATCATTCCTCTATTTTGATGATTAGAATTAAAGAGTCGTTTGACAAAAAAAAAAGAATTAAAGAGTCGTAATTGGTTTGTCACATTTGTTTATGTTTCCTTCCAAGAGTGTTAATGTTGTTTGCTAAATAATGTAATTTTATTTTGAATATTAACTTAGCTTTTTTTTTTGGAACACCACTAGAATATTAACTTATCTTTCAAAACTATAAAAGCAACCACTCTTTTTTTAGCGCAAAAAAAAAAAAGTGGTTGCTTTCTTTTTTATGTTGCTTGAATGTAACTGGATGGATATATGGTACAGTATTGTCTTTATTGCTTTGTTGTGTCTATTTTTTTTAAAACTGTGTCTATATAATTTCCTGTCTCACTGTCTAAGTTGCATCACCAAGTGAAACAACAGTGAGTTAGCTTGAACTCCACGTTCTTCTGAGAAGAAATTATTTTCTTCAAATAAAAAATCCACAAGAGAAATAAAAAAACAAAAAAAAACAATGCAAACTGCTATGGATAAGAGAATAGAAACAGTGAAGTCGAGATTCAAGAGGGTTTGTGTGTTCTGTGGAAGCAGCAGCGGAAACAAAGACTGTTACAGAGATGCTGCCATTGATCTAGCTCAAGAGCTGGTTCTGTTGTGTTTGTTGCCTAAATGAGAGTCTTGAAACCTTGTAATGGGCCTTGATTTTTTCTTCTCTGTTCTGTGGAACAGATTGAGAGGAAACTGAATCTTGTGTATGGAGGAGGAAGCATTGGTCTCATGGGTCTGGTCTCACAAGCTGTTCATGAAGCTGGAGGTCATGTACTAGGGTATGTTACTTAAATCAATTATTTCTTCACTTCAGCTTTGTGCAAACTCACCACTTAATGATCTAACATTGTTGTGTGATTTGCTTCCACCTTGCTTTTCTTTTGTGGGTTAGGATCATACCAAGAACTCTTATGGACAAAGAGGTGGGCTTAGACTACTTTTTTTTTTTGCTTGAATGAATACTTAGTGGTCATGAGAATGTCTCTGAAATGTTATTTTGTTAATAGATCACCGGAGAAACATTTGGTGAGGTAAGAGCTGTGGCTGATATGCATCAACGGAAAGCCGAAATGGCAAGCCACTCCGATTGTTTCATTGCACTACCAGGTACAAAATAACTAAGTATAATGTTATCCACTCAAAAACAAGACTCATTTGTAATTGACTTCTAATTCCTCTATTCTTATAAAATTAATATTAGGTGGGTATGGAACATTGGAGGAGTTATTGGAAGTAATAACATGGGCACAACTTGGAATCCACGACAAGCCTGTAAGTAAAAAAGAAGACACTTCACTTTCTACTACTTATTTCTCTCTGAATCACTAATCAAAATAAAATATTATGAAGTCTTGATTTTTTGTGTTTCCATTTTGGGGGGCAAAAACACTGCAGGTGGGATTGTTAAATGTGGATGGTTATTACAATGACCTCCTCACTTTCATTGATAAAGCCGTTGATGATGGCTTTATCAAGCCATCTCAGCGTCACATCTTTGTCTCTGCTCCTAATGCCAAAGAGCTTGTCCAAAAACTTGAGGTGGGTGTGCCCACCAAAATTCTGCTTTGCTTTTCTCTTGAGACAAGACTTTTTGATTAGGAAAATGATAATTTGTTTTTTATTTTACTCAGGCATATGAGCCTGTGATTGATGGAGTCATATCAAAATCAAAGTGGGAGGTTGAGAAGAAAGTGCAACATCCACAAACAACAAGTTGTGTTCTGTCCTAACACAAGCATTCCTACTGAGATTGCTCTTTAGACTTCTAGAGTGTCTTTATGTATCCTACCCGTATTATGTTTATCATCCAAAAATGCTTAATAACTGAATCTATAGTCTATTCACTCCCTTGTTCATATCTTCAAGTGAATGTTTTTGGTTGTATTATTTTTTACTGTTTCTTCACTTTTATCATAGTAATACATTTTCAGAATAATTCATATATTTCAAGGTGCTTCTATGATTCATGTCATGTAACATGACACCTAGATGCAAAAAAAATCCTCTTAAGCCTTGGATATTCTTGAGATAAATGACGTAATGAAAAACAACATGGAGATAGTTTTAAACAGAGGCTTTTCTGCAAATTCAAATCATAGTTAAGGCGTGGTTTATTTAGAAGAAAAAAACAATGTCTTGATAATATGGGCCTATAATTGATTTCAGGCCCATTAACAAAAAAAGAAAAGGCCCAAAATGGTGAAAGTTTGGTATCTTCTTCTTCGTGATGATCGAAATGGGGGAGAGCAAACTAACAATGGCAGTTCCTCCACTTCTCCTCCTCACACTCCTCTCCCTCCCTTCTCTTCTCATCCACGCCGCCATCTCCGATGCTTACCCCACCATTCCCGGAACCGCTCCGATCGACGGAGGTTTCTCCGATGAACTCAAACCCATCCGCCGTGAGGTCTACGGCGAAGGCAAAATCTTCGACATCAGCCACCGCTACACGCCGGAGATGCCGGCGTGGGAGTCAAAAGAAGGAATCGGACGGTTTCTATGGCTAGCCGCGAGCATGAAGAACGGGTCGCTCGCTAACAACTCCGAGATGAAGATCCCGACTCACACCGGGACCCACGTCGATTCGCCTGGACACGTGTACGATGAGTATTACGACGCTGGGTTCGATGTAGACTCGCTTGATCTCCAAGTCTTAAACGGTAATTGACTCTGGTTCATTCCAGAGGTCTTACCTTTGTGATTTGATCGCTCGAGTTTGATGTTTCGTTTGTAGGTCCTGCGTTGTTGGTTGATGTTCCGAGGAACAAGAACATAACTGGTAACTGAACTTGTCTTTATATATATTACTATTTTTAAAAAAATAGTGATTTTAAGACTACCTTATGATTGTGTAGCCGAAGTGATGAAGTCTCTTAACATACCAAGAGGAGTCCGTCGTGTGCTTTTCAGAACATTGAATACTGACAGGTAACATCAGTTAGAGATCCTCATTAAATGTTAAATTGGTCAACTTTATCTTCCAAAAAAAATATTACAGGCGTCTGATGTTCAAGAAGGAGTTTGATACAAGCTATGTCGGATTCATGAAGGACGGCGCACAATGGTTGGTAGACAACACTGACATCAAACTTGTTGGTAATAATCAAAATTATCTACGTTTTTGACATCATTCTTATGGTGGTTTCTTTCTAAGATGAATTTTGGTGTATCCATTGTCAAAATGTAGGGGTTGATTATCTATCAGTAGCTGCATATGATGATCTGATTCCGTCCCACCTAGTATTCCTCAAAGGCCGAGTAAGTAAAAGCGTTATCCTAAGTTTAAGTAGATGAATCCTGAATAACAATAAAGATATTGATAATGAGGGTTATATATATAAAACTTTGACAGGAGACTATACTGGTGGAGGGATTGAAGCTGGATGATGTGAAGGCAGGAGTCTACTCTGTTCATTGCTTACCTCTAAGACTTGTTGGAGCAGAAGGGTCTCCAATTCTCTGCATCCTCATCAGTTGATTTCTTCCTCCAAAACTTGGAGTTGTCTGTATGCAAGTTAACCTTTCGTATCTTTACTTCAAGATCTTATGCTTGACAAAAAAAAAAAGTAAAATAAATAAGGAAACTTGGCGAGGTTGCAATCCAATTAGGAAATTTCATTACTTAAAATTTCCATATCAATACCAAGACCGAAAAATTATAAAAAAAGAAAACAAGAAACCGGATAACATCAAAAGATTTTTTTAATTTCCCTAATCGTATTCATATAAATAGGGAGCATTATAACCTCAAATAACACACCCGAGAGGATTCAAAAACCCTAGACACCAAAATCAAATCAAAGATGATGGAAGGAGCATTGCAAAGTGTGAAGGCCTTCTTGAGTGCATTGGCATCACAATTAAGAAGTTTGATCCAAGGACCAAATAGATTCCACTACTGCCAATGTAGCTACACTTTCTCAATCCCTTAAAAGCTTTTAATTAAGAAGACATTCCACAATTAACCGTGTTTTGACATGTCTTAATGATGATTTACTCTTTTCTTAAGGCTTTTTAAGTGATCTTGTCAATAAGATAGCATAATGAGATTGATAAGATTTTTTCTTGGTGGACAGATACACCATGTTATGGAAAGTGTGACAGAGGCCCTGCTTGTATGGTGGAAAAATATTTCTCAAAATATTTCAGACGAAAAAAGAAAGAAAAAAATATATATTTCAGACGAGGTGTAGAAGATTTCATATGATGAGCAACTTGGAACAGAGAAGAACGGCGAGGATGGTGCAGTCACTCGAGTTGCTGCTGTCCCTGAAGCTGAAGTTGTGGGTGGTGAAGAAAACAAGTTCTAATCGCATGCCACCATATTCATAAGATTAAGATGTTACTCTATTTTTTTCCCTGTCTAGATATTCTTATATATGAAAAAAAAAACAAAGCTTAAAAACAGAGACCATGCATATAGTTACATGTATTGCATTACAAACATTGATTTTCTTTTTGTCTCCCTCTATGGTTACTACATTACACCCCAATGAACAATCACATCGACAGGTTTTGAACCATTTGTTTCTTCTTTAAAAGAATCTTTTGAAGCTCACAAGATGATGTAAAACACATTGTGTATCAAGAATCAAAAGATCATTTGCCGCTTCCTCATTTGCCGCTTCCTCGTTGTCTCTTCTCTTCGAGCTGAGAAGCTTCGTTCAACATATCTGCTGCGTCGGTGTTCATGTTCAGCTTCGCTAACGCCACGGACTGCATGTAGAAAGCCGTTGGCCAGTCAGGATACACGCATTGCGCTTGCATTGCGTCGCGCAGCGCTGCGTCTGGTTGATCGCATAGTAAGTAGCATAGACTTCTCCGACCGAATACAGTTGGTGACACCATTGTTCCTACGTCGATAAACTGCTCAAAAAGCAAATGTATGTAAGCCAAAAAAAGTTCTAAAAAGATACAAAACTAACAATGTTAATAATACCGGCGAGAAATAGTTTTATGTGTTCTTAATTTGGATGTTTGCAAATGAAAAGTATTCTTGCAATGTTTCTACTATTTACTAGCTTTCGAGGTTGCAAGAGCTGTCTCCTGTAGTCCTGTGTAGAAAAGGCAAAGAGTGAAGTGATCTAAAGATTCTCCAATGTAATTGGCTTTCTTATATGATTAGATGCTCAAGCACTATCTCTAGTATATAATAAACATTCATCATTAACCTATGGTTGGATCACAACGATAACTTCTGCTACTTATTCTATTCATGTTATTTAAATGTATTATTTTGCAACAACAAAAACAGGAAAAAGGATTTGTCACACGAGACGTCAAGTTCACGCGAATCATGTTTGGCACGGCAACACAAAGTCGTTAACTATTGGCGCAGGCACTAACGAGAGAGAATGGGACCATTGTGTTTAGTAGGGAGTATTATTTAAGTTTCACGTTAATCATCAATGTAAGGCTGGTCAAGTTAATGATTGGTAATAGTTTCTAACTTATCATAAAATGATTACACATCTTTAATCCTATGTCAAAAAAAAAGGGACACTTGCCTAGTTGCCTGAGATACCTTAGGATTTTACAATTACTAAAAAATAATTGTTGAGAATTTATCATAAGTTTTAACCTAAGCGTCTTATGTATACACTGGCCTAATTTAAAATTACTAGACTCAAAACTAATATCTGCAACCTGCATCATAGGTGGTAAAGTAACAAGTTATCAAACCTTCATCTACCATAGCAACGTAAACCATCCCGGTTCAAAGCCAATTTGCAGTAAACCGCATCTATATAAACCGAACATGTGGCTGTAGTCTCTTTACACGGTTTTCTGCCTCCTCTCATCATGATGGGGGTTCTTCTTGCCTCAGTCTCGGATGGTTTTCTAGTAACACCAAACCGCATAGCCAAGTATTCCAGCATTGCAAGATCAGCAATAAAGCAAATATCCTTCCTGTTTTGCTTATCATTCCTCATCTTCCTCAAGTTCTCGTGGAGCAGTTTCTTCTTCAGCGCGCACTAAGAGATCATCATAAGCTCGCACAGACTCAGCAGTGAATCTCTCCATAGCTTCAAAAATCCGCTGCAAACTACCTTGTAAACTCTCGTTGCTGGTATCGCTCTGGTAGACAACGTTCCCGGATAAAGAAAGACTATTAGCACCATCACCAGGTGCCACCAGAACCATCTTCTTCTCCAGCGCTTGAATCTCTCTATGTATCCTCTGCTCTTCCCTGTCCATGTTCCTAACTCTCTTCTCAGAATCACCGTGCCCCATCGCAGTCGTCTCTAACCGATCTTGCTCCCAAAGCTGAAGCACACTTGTAGTGAAACTACGCATCGCCTCGATAACTTCCTTCTCGGATATCCTGTCCAGAGCTTGAGACCACTGGTTACATATCACAAAGATCGGTGGAGCTCCCATACGACCAGGTGAGAAAGGAACGATACCATCTGGTGTCTCCTCGGGCTCGTAGAGAAGACACTTCATGAGCCATTTGTTCAACTCTCTTACATAACCTTTCTGCGCGCTGACCCAGCTAGAGAATCCTAATATCCAGTTAATAAGCTCGTGTCCTAGCAAACTCGTTGCCTCTAGATGTTCTTCGCCGAGTTTCTTGCTCGCTCTTATGGGGCCTAACCCTCGAGCTTCCCTAATAGCCTGACACTGACTCTGATGACACTCGAGCATTGCTTTCCACATTCTTGTAAGCCTGAGAAAAAAAAAACATTTTAAAAATGCAAATATGTATAAACATAAACATGTAGGAGAGGCTAAAGTTTTACCCTTGAATCAATGCATTGAGTTGCGGCCATAGGTCTTCGTCTCTAATCTTGTTAATCGTCACAGATATCTTATCCACAACCTGAATCGCAATCCGTATCTTCGTTGACATGTCTCTCACTAACCTGCGCGTTGTGTCTACTTTGGTAGCTTCGGCACCTCTCTCATCCAAACGCTTTAGCTTCCTTAGCTTCTTCTCGTGAGCCACACGCAACTTCTCCTCAGCCTACACAAGAGAGTATGCTTTTCTTCAGACATTCAGATAAACAAAAAAAAGAGAAGACATCACAATGTTTTACCTTCACTTCGTGGTAAAGCTTCTTCTCCCATAGATGGAGCTTGTGCAATGTGGAAGAAAGGTTCCTCGACCTTGAAGCAAGCTCTTCTTCAATGTCTGCGTAAGTAGGCGGCGCAGCAGCAGGAGCAGCAGCAGAAGACGAAGGTAGCGAAGGAGTAACACCGTGTAACAATTTAGAAGCTGCTGCTACAAAACAAAAGTTTTTAAAGCTTTTAATTAAAATCTGTTGCATAAATAAAGCTGAGAATTTTTTTTTTTGTTTTGTTAGAGCTTTTACCATGTTTACGACCGTAAGGATGCTTCCCCACTTCAAGCAACTTAGCGATCTCGCTTCCCGACTCCGCAGCTCTCACGAACTGATTCTCAATCTCTTTAGCAACCTCGTGCACCGCACGTGGCCCTCCTCCACCACCACCGCCACGTGTCCCCGCGGCATTGCTCCGTCTCTCTTCGTTTCCAGCACCATCTTCGACCACCGTCTTCTCCACGACGTGCACTTCGTACTCAACACCTTTCTTCTCCACCGACACGCTCGGTCTCGACTGATACATCGACGCATCCGCCGCATCTCCACCGCCGCCGCTGGTACTAGCCCCTGATTTATCAGCAACCGGCGGAGGAGACGGAGAAGGAACCTCTTCCCTGTACACGGCGGCGGGAGGCGGCTGAGTAATACCACCACCACCACCGGCGGCGGCGAACTTCGGTCTACCGTGAACTTCCTTAACAACCTCGTACTGCGAATCGTCCTCCTCCAGCTCCGGTATACCTTCCTCCTCCCTGAGCTCTCTCGAGTCACGACTCGGAGTGTACTGAGGGTAGTAAGTATCGAAGGGTTTAAAAATCCCAGCCGTTGGACCTAGGCGGCGACGGAGGAGGCGGAGGCGGTTTAGAGGCTGTACCACCACTTGAAGAAGAAGAACCGTAGTAACGGGTCCGGGTCCCGGATTCGAGTATCCGAAATAGGGATTAGGAGGATAAGGATTGTTGTAAGGATAATTAGAAGAAGAAGAAGATGATTCACCTTCGTAGACTAGTCTTTGAGAGCTGCTTGGTCTTTGCTCGTAGATCACTGAAGGAGGCATGGACTTGTTCTTCATGTAATTCATGTGCATATAACTTCCTCCTCCTCCTGAGTAGGAGGGAGGAGGGAGATTATGATGGCCCATCATTTCCGGATTCGGTATGGTTGTTGGGCCATGTAAGGCCCGGACTCGTGTATCGGGAAATGATGGCCGAGATGGTGTTGAGAGAGATGATGTAAAGAGTCCGAATCCAAATCCAGGTGTCCTTCTTCGTCGTCTTCGGAGTCGTCCGAATCCGAATCGAATTCGAGATGACCCGAATCGGAACCCGAACCGTGGTTTGGTGAGAGAGGAGGTATTTGTTTTGCTTTCTTGGGAGGAGATTTTTCTTCTTCTTCTTCGTCAGGGTCGCCTTTTCTGTGAGGAGGAGGTTAAGTCTCGGCGAGTCTCCTCCTCCTCCGCCGGAAGCTCCGCCGGAAGAGACGAAACGGTGGTGGTGGTTGATGAAGAGGTGGAGGAGTGACCGATTCCTCTGAGCGAGTTGGTGTACGCCACGTGGGATTCGGATAATAGGTAACGCTGCTGAATCGCTGCATCGAGGAAAGCGCAGCGTTCGCGGCAGAGAGCAACCGCCGGAAGATCGTCGAGCTTGGAGCTCGTACAACCCATATCAATAATTCCACCCAAACGAAGAAAGCTGAAATATATGATGCACCCAAAATAGCAGAAAATATTTTGGAGGAAATAAATGATAAGGATTCGATGAATCGAGCATCATGAATCGAGCATCATGAATCGAAGATAATCATGAGATTTCTATTAATTACATCCATAATAAAAGGATATGGAATAGAAATGAACAAAATGACCTTGATGATGCTTTCTCATATATTGTGTCAAGTGAAATAAATGAAGAAATCGATGATCCATAACCAAAATCATACATGAATGTCAAAAGAGACATGATTGGGAACAATGGAAAAATGCAATACAAGCTGAACTTGATTAAGCAATAGGCGAAAAGTATTTGGATCTATTGTGCTCACACTGCAGATGTGAGACCGGTTAGGTACAAATGGGTTTTCGTTCGAAGCGAAATGAGAAAAATGAGATTACGAGATACAAAGTTCGATACAGTGGCTCAAGGTTTTCTCAAAGACCTGGAATCGATTATGAAGAAGCGTACTCTCCAGTTATGGATGCCATTACATTTAGATTCTGATGAGTCTAGCGGTGATAAAAATCTAGAGATCGTCTCATGGATGTTGTTACGACTTATCTATATGGATCATTAGATACCGATATCTACATGAAAGTCCACGATGGATTTAAAATGCCGAAGCATTAAGTTCCAAACCTAAAGAGTTATGTGCAATAAAATTGCAAAGATCATTATATGGGTTAAAGCAATCACGGGCGTATGTGGTATAATCGTCTCGATGATCATTTAACAAAGAAGGATATGTGAATGATCCTACATGCCCATGTGTTTTCATCAAGAAAACAATATCCAATTTGTAATAATCGCGGTATATGTTGATGATCTTAACATTATCGAACTCAAAAGGAAATACAAAAGGCATCGACTATCTCAGGAGAATTTGAGATGAAAGATCTTGGACGGAACCGATATTGTCTTGGCCTACAAATAGAACATTCACAAAATGGTATATTTGTGCATCAATCCACATACACTAAAAGAGTGTTGAAGCGATTTAACATGGATAAATCAACTCCTCTTAGCACCCCAATGGTCGTTAGGTCACTTAATATTGAAAGTGATCCATTTCACCACGAGGAAAAAGAAGAGATACTTGGTCGGAAGTATCATATCTAAGTGCAATAGGGCGTTGATGTACCTTGCAAATTGTACACGGCCGATATATCATTCATTTGTTAATCTTCTAGAAGATTTAGCTCATCTCCAACTTCGAAGACATTGGAATGGGATTAAACATGTTTTTCGTTACCTCGAGGACCATTGATTTAGGCTTATTTTATCCTAAAAGTTCAAAAGGTCAAATGGTTGGTTTTGCAGATGCGGGATATCTTCGGATCCACACAAAGCCCGATCGCGAAACATGATACGTTTTACGATCGGAGGCACCGCTATATCTTGGCGTTCGAAACAAACGCCGTGGCTACTTCTTCAAATCATCTGAGATCATTGCACTCCATGAAGCAGTAGAGAATGTGTATGGCTAAGATCAATAAGCCGACACATCTGTTCAAGCGATGGAATTGGCGAAAATATAGAACCAACTATTTTATATGAAGATAATGCGGCATGTGTTGCTTCGAACAAAGGGCGGATATATCAGCGATAGAGCGAAGCATATTCATCCGAAGTTCTTCTCATACACTCAGGCTTCGTGAAGAAGAAAGAGATTGAAGTAAGATATGTCCAATCATGCGACAATCGGTGACCTCTTCACAAAATCACTTCCGACTTCGATATTTAAAACATGTTCGTAACATTGGAATCGTCATCGAAGGATCTATGACCGCCATTCGAGGGGAACTTACGTAGTTGTACTCTTTTACCTTCTTATGGTTTTTCCCATTGGGTTTTCCTGAAAGGTTTTAACGAGGCAACAAAGGCGTTAAGCGAGGCGGATAGTGACACCGGCCCCGAGGAGTGTTACGAAAGTCAAAAGAAAAATGAGCGCTTTCGTTGAAAATATAAAGATGTGGGGCCATTTGCCTATTTGCCTGATAAATTTCCTTCATATATCTGACGTTTGCATTAGTTTGTAAATACACTAAAACTCTTCTCTTCTCTTTAATAAGAAACACTCTCTCTCTATATCAGTGTTATCTTCTCTTACGGGTATAAATTTTTACTCTTATTTAAATTTCTCAATACTATAAAATCAAAAGTTATTTTATAACATCCACTCAATTTTTCTTTTCTTTCTTGTTTTCACCATTTTTATTTTCCACCTATTTCCACCTTTTTATTTACTTCTTTTTACTTCAGCTATATCCAATCACGCTTTGTTTTAAGGTGTCATTTTAGCTTTTCTCAAAAAGGGGTCATTTTACCATCACGTGAATATTGCGTCCATTATGTTACGCATATTTGCATGTTAGCTATAAAAAAATGCAAAAGACATGTTTCTTAAAATATCCTATATCTCAATTCTATCAAAATTAAAATTTTAAGGATAATAATTGACAAAAATCCTATATTGTTTAACCGGAGTCGCACAACATTACAACGATTTTTCCTTTTTAACTTGTCGTCGACTACTAAGGATTAACAGTCTAGAACACGAGTACGCACATTGGCACAACAAAACAAATCACAGGTCAACTGCGGGATAATGTGGTGACGCGAGTTTACAGCACAGCGTTACAACAATCAAACAATGACCCTGCAGCATGAATTAGGACACATAAGGATACTTAGCATCGAAGCCTTGTAACAGTAAACCGCATCTATATAAACCGAACATGTGGCTGTAGTCTCTTTACACGGTTTTCTGCCTCCTCTCATCATGATGGGGTTCTTCTTGCCTCAGTCTCGGATGGTTTTCTAGTAACACCAAACCGCATAGCCAAGTATTCCAGCATTGCAAGATCAGCAATAAAGCAAATATCCTTCCTGTTTTGCTTATCATTCCTCATCTTCCCTGTTCTCGTGGAGCAGTTTCTTCTTCAGCGCACTAAGAGATCATCATAAGCTCGCACAGACTCAGCAGTGAATCTCTCCATAGCTTCAAAAATCCGCTGCAAGCTCCCTTGCAAACTATCGTTGCTAGTATCACTCTGGTAGACAACGTTCCCAGACAAAGAAAGACCATCACCAGGTGCCACCAGAACCATCTTCTTCTCCAGCGCTTGAATCTCTCTATGTATCCTCTGCTCCTCCCTGTCCATGTTCCTAACTCTCCTCTCCGCATCCCCCTGCCCCATCGCCGTCGTCTCCAACCGATCTTGCTCCCAGAGCTGAAGCACGCTCGTGGTGAAGCTACGCATCGCCTCGATAACTTCCTTCTCGGATATCCTGTCCAGAGCTTGAGACCACTGGTTGCATATCACAAAGATCGGTGGAGCTCCGATACGACCAGGTGAGAAAGGAGCGATGCCGTCTGGCGTCTCCTCGGGCTCGTAGAGAAGACACTTCATGAGCCATTTGTTTAACTCTCTCACGTAGCCTTTCTGAGCGCTGACCCAGCTAGAGAATCCTAGTATCCAGTTAATAAGCTCGTGTCCTAGCAAACTCGTTGCCTCTAGATGTTCTTCACCGAGTTTCTTGCTCGCTCTTATAGGGCCTAGCCCTCGAGCTTCCCTGATGGCTTGAGACTGAGTTTGATGACACTCAAGCATTGCTTTCCACATTCTTGTAAGCCTGAGAAAAAAAACATTTTAAAAATGCAAATATGTATAAACATAAACATGTAGGAGAGGCTAAAGTTTTACCCTTGAATCAATGCATTGAGTTGCGGCCATAGGTCTTCGTCTCTAATCTTGTTAATCGTCACAGATATCTTATCCACAACCTGAATCGCAATCCGTATCTTCGTTGACATGTCTCTCACTAACCTGCGCGTTGTGTCTACTTTGGTAGCTTCGGCACCTCTCTCATCCAAACGCTTTAGCTTCCTTAGCTTCTTCTCGTGAGCTACACGTAACTTCTCCTCAGCCTACACAAGAGAGTATAAGCTTTTCTTCAGACATTCAGATAAACAAAAAAAAAAAGAGAAGACATCACAATGTTTTACCTTCACTTCGTGGTAAAGCTTCTTCTCCCATAGATGGAGCTTGTGCAATGTGGAAGAAAGGTTCCTCGACCTTGAAGCAAGCTCTTCTTCAATGTCTGCGTAAGTAGGCGGCGCAGCAGCAGGAGCAGCAGCAGAAGACGAAGGTAGCGAAGGAGTAACACCGTGTAACAATTTAGAAGCTGCTGCTACAAAACAAAAGTTTTTAAAGCTTTTAATTAAAATCTGTTGCATAAATAAAGCTGAGAATTTTTTTTTTTGTTTTGTTAGAGCTTTTACCATGTTTACGACCGTAAGGATGCTTCCCCACTTCAAGCAACTTAGCGATCTCGCTTCCCGACTCCGCAGCTCTCACGAACTGATTCTCAATCTCTTTAGCAACCTCGTGCACCGCACGTGGCCCTCCTCCACCACCACCGCCACGTGTCCCCGCGGCATTGCTCCGTCTCTCTTCGTTTCCAGCACCATCTTCGACCACCGTCTTCTCCACGACGTGCACTTCGTACTCAACACCTTTCTTCTCCACCGACACGCTCGGTCTCGACTGATACATCGACGCATCCGCCGCATCTCCACCGCCGCCGCTGGTACTAGCCCCTGATTTATCAGCAACCGGCGGAGGAGACGGAGAAGGAACCTCTTCCCTGTACACGGCGGCGGGAGGCGGCTGAGTAATACCACCACCACCACCGGCGGCGGCGAACTTCGGTCTACCGTGAACTTCCTTAACAACCTCGTACTGCGAATCGTCCTCCTCCAGCTCCGGTATACCTTCCTCCTCCCTGAGCTCTCTCGAGTCACGACTCGGAGTGTACTGAGGGTAGTAAGTATCGAAGGGGTTTAAAAAATCCCAGCCGTTGGACCTAGGCGGCGACGGAGGAGGCGGAGGCGGTTTAGAGGCTGTACCACCACTTGAAGAAGAAGAACCGTAGTAACCGGGTCCGGGTCCCGGATTCGAGTATCCGAAATAGGGATTAGGAGGATAAGGATTGTTGTAAGGATAATTAGAAGAAGAAGAAGAAGATGATTCACCTTCGTAGACTAGTCTTTGAGAGCTGCTTGGTCTTTGCTCGTAGATCACTGAAGGAGGCATGGACTTGTTCTTCATGTAATTCATGTGCATATAACTTCCTCCTCCTCCTGAGTAGGAGGGAGGAGGGAGATTATGATGGCCCATCATTTCCGGATTCGGTATGGTTGTTGGGCCATGTAAGGCCCGGACTCGTGTATCGGGAAATGATGGCCGAGATGGTGTTGAGGAGAGAGATGATGTAAAGAGTCCGAATCCAAATCCAGGTGTCCTTCTTCGTCGTCTTCGGAGTCGTCCGAATCCGAATCGAATTCGAGATGACCCGAATCGGAACCCGAACCGTGGTTTTGGTGAGAGGGAGGTATTTGTTTTGCTTTCTTGGGAGGAGATTTTTCTTCTTCTTCTTCGTCAGGGTCGCCTTTTCTGTGAGGAGGGAGGTTAAGTCTCGGCGAGTCTCCTCCTCCTCCGCCGGAAGCTCCGCCGGAAGAGACGAAACGGTGGTGGTGGTTGATGAAGAGGTGGAGGGAGTGACCGATTCCTCTGAGCGAGTTGGTGTACGCCACGTGGGATTCGGATAATAGGTAACGCTGCTGAATCGCTGCATCGAGGAAAGCGCAGCGTTCGCGGCAGAGAGCAACCGCCGGAAGATCGTCGAGCTTGGAGCTCGTACAACCCATATCAATAATTCCACCCAAAACCAAAAAAAAAAAAAATTTAAAAAGAGGAAAATAAAACAAAGAGAAAAAAAAGAAAGACAAGATTTGAAATCTGAAATGAAATTAAAAGGAAAAGAGAGAGAGAGAGAGATGGAAGGTGGGTGAGAGGAACTAGAGATGGAGGCGCATATGGGGTAAAGATGGTGTGGTTTGATGGTGATAGAAAGAAAAGAAAAGAGTTGAAGTGATTGTTTTCTCGAGAAAGTATTATTTGCTAGAAAATTAAAAAGAAAAGAGATAAAAACGAATTATTTAGGTCGAGAATAAAATAAAAAGAAAATAAAAGTAAGAACAAAAGGAAAAAACAGCAAAGGACTGTGGAGGAATCTTGCCAGCACCGAGATTTTCGTCTGTTTCTCCCATTAGATGAGTCGGTGTTTTTTTCCTTTATTTTCTTTTTCTGGTAATTAATCACTATTAATCTCATTCTCTTAATTAACCGAGTTTCGAAATTTTTTTAAAAAGTTGAAAAATGAAAAGCTTTTTAGGACAGTACTTTGGGAGGTTCAGACAGAACAGAAGACATGGATCTTAAAAAAAGATACGGGTAGTACTTCTGTTCTAAGCTTAGTAGAAGTGTATGGCTTTAGGTTTGACGGTAACTTTGACTCGTTTTGACCATTTTCATTATATGTTCCCCAAAACACCCTTAGATATAGTCTTTGACTACGTAACGACAGTATTTGATTTGGACAATTTAAATCGATAGTATTATTACATGATGGTAACGGGTAACGTAAGGGAATTAAATGAGGAATTGTACGGTATTTATGCTATTAAATTATTTTTAAGCCGTGTTGTTTTGTGTGTTCAAACTTAAGACGTGACTAAATGGATGTTGTTACCAAAACAGAACTTCAGGCTTCAGGTGTGATTGCTAACGTCGTCAGCGTTATTTCTCTCTCATTGACTAGACTTTTTATTTTATCCTTATTGATGCATTCTATCATCTGAATATATATACATACGTATGTCGTAGTGTGTATGATGAATTATTCCTCACAACATATATATTAGCTAAGGTTCAATACAGATTCAATTGCAGGAGTCAACCCTAATTCCAGGTTCAAATGTGAAAATATTAATTCTTTTAAAAATAATAATATTAATTCTAACATTATTAATT
Organism: Brassica carinata; assembly: GCA_016771965.1. Lineage (NCBI taxonomy): Eukaryota > Viridiplantae > Streptophyta > Magnoliopsida > Brassicales > Brassicaceae > Brassica > Brassica carinata. The sequence continues at coordinate 264,552 of JAAMPC010001253.1, read as the reverse complement.
TTATCGAAATTTATATTCTGTAAAACCTCAAAATACTTTGATACATGAACCAGATACGTATATTGATGCATGCGAGCTCCAAATATTTATTTCAAACTCCGGTTTTTTAAAACATGGGTGATGTGATCCATACAGTTTGGCTAAAAACAATTGCAAAGAATTATTATCTAAATCTTTGTTTTAAGCTGTCATTTTAGCTTTTCTCAAAAAGGTCATTTTACCATCACGTGAATATTGCGTCCATTATGTTACGCATATTTGCATGTTAGCTATAAAAAAATGCAAAAGACATGTTTCTTAAAATATCCTATATCTCAATTCTATCAAAATTAAAATTTTAAGGATAATAATTGACAAAAATCCTATATTGTTTAACCGGAGTCGCACAACATTACAACGATTTTTCCTTTTAACTTGTCGTCGACTACTAAGGATTAACAGTCTAGAACACGAGTACGCACATTGGCACAACAAAACAAATCACAGGTCAACTGCGGGATAATGTGGTGACGCGAGTTTACAGCACAGCGTTACAACAATCAAACAATGACCCTGCAGCATGAATTAGGACACATAAGGATACTTAGCATCGAAGCCTTGTAACAGTTATCCAAATGTTATTTACCCAGAATAACTTGGTGCTGAAGCAATCCCTTTATTCTATTTTCTTTTGCTTTTTAACGAACTCTTTTTACTTTGCATGTTTGTCTTCTTTTTTGGCTTTTTTACTGTATGCTATATATCCTTTATCGCTTGGAAATCTGGTGAGACAATCAAAAATCGGTCTGTGTTGTACCGCATATGCATGGTAACTGTAAATACAAAATACAAGTAAAACTAATCTAAAGATAAAAAGCTTCTAACCAAGTGTTAAGATGTTTCAATAGAAAATAAGTTGATGCATGCGATGGTTTACTTGTTTTTTTGGAGACGACGTCCATATGCATGGTGCGTATAAATATCGTAGATTGCAATTCTAGATTAATAACGCTTTGGAACATTAGCGTGGTTTTTACCAACGATAGCGTTGTCGTAGATCAGCTGATTGGAAAATTGGTCAATGTGCGAATAACCAGTGAGTTCAATAAGAGTTGGTCATGTACATGTTTTATATGACAAAAGTTTATAAGTTCTCCCAAAAAGGAAAATCCTATTCAGTTCCAAAAAAAAAAGGATGATCCTATGGATTTCAACACGAGATGTTCCATATACTTTTCCACAACGCATTTGCTATTGTCAATTTTAATAGTCCATTAAGCAGACAATATCTAGTCAAACAGTGGATTCTTTGTATATCGACCGATCTTCACAGTTTGAAATCGTACGGGGAATGTAAATAAAAGTCCACTTACTCCCGTCAATAACATATAATTCAATAATATTCATGTTTTACCTGAAATCTAAAATAGTTGAGGTCATATTCTAACAAAAAGCAAAAGCAAAATAGATATCATATTCTACTGTCATGCCAAACTGTTTGACAAATGTCCAAAATCTTAGTGATGTTAGGTGCAAAATATAAGATCAGGCCGTGTTGATTTAGAGGTATGATGTTTTGAGAAATTTACTTTGGTCCCCTGCCCAACTTCAATGAGTCAATTAATTGTTGCATTTTAGGGAAAGCGTGACGAGGTAAACTTTATATAGTATACTTGTAGTGTATGTAAATGAAAATGTACAAATATATAAACGAGGGGAGTGCTTAAAACTACAGTAATAAAGCATTGAATTTAATGCATTGTGACGTCGTCTTCTTCTTCTTGTCCCTTTCACCTTTTTATTTTCCTCGCTTTCTTTAGTTTACTAGGTTTAAGCTCAGCACCATTTAATTTTTTCTGGTTCTAAAGTCTATAATTCTATATAACAGTACACAGGAAATTGTCTCTGTGTTAAAGCACATGACTTCTACTGTTATATAGACTAGAACCAGAGCAAATTAACCGAAATGCTTCATTACTTTATATTATAAGATAATTCTATAACGTAACTATAAAGTTTGTAGCAACACTTTGTCATAATAAAAGATTATCTCGGAGTTATAAATGATAATTTTTAGTCAAAAAACAAGTTGTTGTGACTGATTTATTCTAAGAGACAAAATTATATACAAGATTTTGCGAGCTTTTGCTGAAACAGTACTGTTTACACATGTTCACAAGTTGACTTCTAAGAAGGGCCACTGCAGTGAATCCATATCCTGTAGAAAAAGAATAGCCTCAAAGCTACTCGAAAAATAACAGTTGTTATCCCGAAGGTATCTTATTTGAGTTTTGACCACATTCTCTATACTCAAATTATGAAATTACTATGCAACATTATTGACTGATAAAGTTCTGATTTATTTATACTTTATGCAATAGTAGATGCTAGTGACAGATTAGGCCGTGTATATATGAATAAATGAGTGGGAGAAAAAATTTAGTATGATACAAGTCATACAACGATACAACTATTCTATTCCTCTGCTATTTAGTGGGTTTGGTAGTTCTGGTCAGTAAGATATAATGTTATTAATGTGATGGTCATTAATGGTAGCAGATTTTATTTAGGGTTTATAGGAAGAATAAACAAAACACGGAAAAGTCTTTGAAAGATGGGGAAGAATTCGGCAGGCACAGAATAATTGGGCGACGACGACAGGTGACATGTGACACCCATTTCACTGGTGACAAAGGTTCCTTATATAGACAAACTTTTCATTTCATCTTTTATGTTAGTATTTAAATATGAGTATATAATAAGTGCTGGCCCCTGATTTATCGACAACCGGCGGCGGAGACGGAGAAGTCAACGGAGGCTCTTCCCTGTACACGGCGGCGGGAGGCGGTTGGTTATTACCACCGCCGCCGCCGCCGCCGCCGCCGAACTTCGGTCTGCCATGAACTTCCTTAACAACCTCGTACTGCGAATCGTCCTCCTCCAGCTCCGGTATACCTTCTTCCTCCCTAAGCTCCCTCGAGTCACGGCTAGGAGTGTACGGAGGGTAGTAAGTATCGAACGGATTCAAAAAATCCCAGCCGTTGGACCTAGGCGGCGACGGAGGAGGCGGAGGCGGTTTTGAACTAGCACCACTCGAAGAAGAACCGTAGTAACCGGGTCCGGGTCCGGTATTTGAGTATCCGTAATAATTAGGAGGATATGGATTGTAAGATGATGATGATGATTCACCTTCGTAGACTCTTTGAGGACTGCTTGGTCTTTGCTCATAGATCACTGAAGGAGGCATGGACTTGTTCTTCATGTAATTCATATGCATATAGCTTCCTCCTCCTCCTGAGTAGGAGGAAGGAGGAGGAGATTATGATGGCCCATCATTTCCGGATTCGGTATGGTTGTTGGGCCATGTAAGGCCCGGACTCGTGTATCGGGAAATGATGGCCGAGATGGTGTTGAGGAGAGAGGTGATGTAAAGAGTCCGAATCCAAATCGAGGTGGCCTTCTTCGTCATAGTCGGAGTCTGAATCCGAATCGAATTCGAGATGACCCGAATCAGAACCCGAACCGTGGTTTTGGTGAGAGGGAGGTATTTGTTTTGCTTTCTTGGGAGGAGATTTTTCTTCTTCTTCTTCGTCGGGGTCGCCTTTTCTGTGAGGAGGGAGGTTGAGTCTCGGAGAGGCACCTCCTTCGCCGTTAGCGCCGCCGGAAGCGATGAAGCGGTGGTGGTGGTTGATGAAGAGGTGGAGCGAGTGGCCGATTCCTCTGAGCGAGTTGGTGTACGCCACGTGGGATTCGGATAATAGGTAACGCTGATGGATGGCTGCTTCTAGGAAGGAGCAGCGTTCGCGGCAGAGAGCAACCGCCGGGAGATCGTCGAGCTTGGAGCTTGTACAGCCCATTTCAATAATTCAACAAAAAAAGAAATTAATTTAAAAAAGAGGAAAATAAAACAGAAAAAAAAAGAAAGAAAGAGGAGATTTGAAATCTGATAAGAAATTAAAAGGAAAAGAGAGAGAGAGAGATGGAAGGTGGAGAGGAACTGGAGATGGAGGCGCATATGGGGTAAAGATGGTGTGGTTTGATGGTGATAGAAAGAAAAGACTTGAAGTGATTGTTTTCTCGAGAAAGTATTATTTGCTAGAAAATTAAAAAGAAAAGAGATAAAACGAATTATTTAGGTCGAGAATAAAATAAAAAGAAAATAAAAGTAAGAACAAAAGGAAAAAACAGCAAAGGACTGTGGAGGAATCTTGCCAGCACCGAGATTTTCGTCTGTTTCTCCCATTAGATGAGTCGGTGTTTTTTTTTCCTTTATTTTCTTTTTCTGGTAATTAATCACACTATTAATCCTTTCATTTATTAACCGAGTTTTCGAATATGAAAATTCTTTTAGGACAGTACTTTGAGAGGTTCGGACAGAAGACATGGATCTTAAAAAAAGATACGGGTAGTACTTCTGTTCTCTTAAAGTTTAGTAGAAGTATTTTGGCTTTAGGTTTGACGGTAACTTTGACTCGTTTTGACCATTTTTATTATATAGGTCTCCAAAACACCCTTGGTTGTAGTCTTTAATTACGTAACGACAGTATTTGATTTGGACAATTTAAATCGTAGTATTATTGCATGATGGTAACGGATAACGCAAGGGGAATTAAATGAGGAATGTACAGCATTTGTGCGTTTTAAATAATTTATTGATTAGTTACTTTTAAACCGTGTTGGTTTGTGTGTTCAAACTAAAGACGTAACTAAATGGATGTTGTTACCAAAACAGAACTTCAGGCTTCAGGTGTGATTGCTAACGTCGTCAGGGTGGTTATTCCTCTCTCGTTGACTCGACTTTTATTTTATCCTTATTGATGCATTCTATCATCTGAATATATATACATACGTATGTCGTAGTGTGTATGATGAATTATTCCTCACAACATATATATTAGCTAAGGTTCAATACAGATTCAATTGCAGGAGTCAACCCTAATTCCAGGTTCAAATGTGAAAATATTAATTCTTTTAAAAATAATAATATTAATTCTAACATTATTAATTTTATCGAAATTTATATTCTGTAAAACCTCAAAAATACATTGATACATGAAACAGATACATAAATTGATGCTTTCGAGCTTCAGATATACATTTCAAACTCCGGTTTTTAAAACATGGGTGATGTGATCCATACAGTTTCGGCAAACAAAATGCAAAGAATTATTATCTAAATCTTTGTTTTAAGCTGTCATTTTAGCTTTTGTCAAAAAGATGTCATTTTACCATCTTCCTGTATCTGGAGAGTCACATGAATATTGCGTCCATTATGTTAGGCATATTTGCATGTTAGCTATGAAAAACGCAAAAGACATGTTCCTTAAAATATCTTATACCTCAATTATATCAAATTAAAATTTTACTGATAATACTTGACACAACTCCTATATATTGTTTAACCCGAGTTGCACAACACAACAACGATTTTCCTTTTTAACTTGTCGTCGGCTACTAGGATTAACAGTCTAGAACACGAGCACGCACATTGGCACAACAAAACAAATCACAGGTCAACAGCGAGAAAATGTGGTGACGCGAGTTTATAGCACAGCATTAAAACAATCAAACAATGACCCTGCAGCATGAATCGGGACACATAAGGATATACTTAACATCGAAGCCTTGTAACAGTTATCAAAATGTTATCTACCCAGAATAACTTGGTGCTGAAGCAATCCCTTTTGTCGCTTCTGTTTTCTTTTTGCTTTTATAACTAACTCTTTCTACTTTGCATGTTTATCTTCTTTTTTGTCTTTTTACTGCATGCTATCGCTTGGAACACTAAGAGCATATCCAATACAACACTATTTTTCTCTCTATATTTTGTTATAAAATAAAATATTTCTATGATAGAGTTACTCTATTTTAAGAGAAAATATAAAAAAAAATAGTGTTCCATTTCTAATGATCTAAGACTGATAAAATCTGGTGCGACAATTAAAAATCGGGCTGCATTACACCGCATATGGTAACTGTAATTAAAAATACAAGTACAACTACTCCAAAAGATCATAAAAAGGCGTCTGCATCTTGAAACCTAGCTAGCGTTAAGATATTTCAATAGAAAAGAGTTGATGCATGCGATGGTTTACTTGTTTTTCGGAGACGACATCCATATGCATGGTGCGTATTTCGTATGTTGCGTATATATATGTGGCAAAAAAAAACGATGGAAACATTAATAAAACATTATGACCGTTTTAAAAGAATCATTTATCATATTCCAGAATATCGTAGATTGTAAATTCAAGATTAATCACGCGTTGTCAAAAAAAAAAGATTTAATATAAGATGATATATATATATATATATGATTAGTCAACTGCAATTAATTTTCAATCAGAAACTCGTAATCTTTGATAGTAAGAAGTTTGTGATGTTCGTTATCCAAATCTGTAGAATAATAAAAGTCTCCCTTAAAACTATCTTTTATTGACGTGGTAATAACCTCGAAAGCTTACACTTAAGAAGGAAACTGGACGTGTAATCACTGAACGAATTTACACACTTTGGTACGTTCAACATTTCATTTGTATATACCTTAAGGTTCGGAAGAGACTTATATTATTATACTCGAAAATGATTATCAAAGGTTTAATTTACCTGAAATTGTTTAGCTCAAGTTTTACCAACGATAGCGTGGTCGCAGATCAGCTGATTGGAAAATTAGTCGATGTGCGAATGATTCCATTGAGTTCAATAATAGGTGTTCATGTGGATGTTTTATATAGTATGACAAAATTTTATAAGTTCTCCCAAAAGGATGATATATATCCTATGGATTTCAACACGATCGAGATCTTCCACAGCGCATTTGTTATTGACAATTTTAATTTAATGGTCGATAAAGCAGACAATATATAGTCAAACAGTGAATCCAGCAATGGATTCTTTGTATATTGACCGATCTTCAAAGTTACGAAATCGTACGGGAATGTAAATAAAAGTCCACTTCAGTCAATAATAACATATACTCCCTCTGAAACTGTTTCAGAAAGATGTATGTTATAGGAAAAAAATTTGTTTCAAAAAGATACATTTTTCATGTTTTCAAATCATATTTTGTCAACTAATAATGAAAAATTGTGTGTTTCAAAAATATTAATTGCATTTATAAAAATTCTATTGGTTTAAAAATATATGAAATATAAAGTTTCAAAAAACTATGAATTAATAACTAAGTTTTAATATGATTTTTTAATAAGTGTGAAAATCTTAGAATATGCATCTTTAAAAAACAGAGGGAATATATTACTGTATCTAGGTGGTTTAGTTTTGCATAAAATTCAAGAATATTCATGCTTTACCTGCACTGAAATCCAAAATAGTTGAGATCATATTTTAAACAAAAAGCAAAAAATAAGAAAGATATCATACTCTATTGTCATGCCAATCTGTTTGACAAATGTCCAAAATCTTAGTGATGTTAGGTGCAAAATATAAGAGGCCGTGTTGATTTAGAGGTATAATGTTTTGAGAAAGTTACTTTGGTCCCCTGCCCAGCTTCAGTGAGTCGATTAATTGTTACATTTTGGGGAAGGCGTGACGAAGTAAACTTTATATAGTATACTTGTTGTATATGTAAGTGAAAATGTACAAATAAATAAACGAGGGGAAAATTTAAAACTACAGTAATAAACATTGAATTTAATGCATCGTGACGTCTTCTTCTTCTTCTTGTCCCTTTCACCTTTTATTTTCCTCACTTTCTTTAGTTTAGCAGGTTTAAGCTCAGCACCATTTATTCTGCTCTGGTTCTAAAGTCTATATAGCAGTACTGAGGACACATGAAACTATCTTTGTGTTAAAGCACATGAATTCTACTGTTATATAGACTGGAACCAGAGCAAATTAACCGAAATACTTCTTTACTTTATAATATAACTCTAAAAATATAACGTAACTATACAGTTTGTAGCAACACTTTGTCATAATAAAAGATTATCTCAGGAGAAGTTGTAAATGATTTATTCTAAGAGGCAAAATTATATACAAGATTTTAGCGAGCTTTTACTATAACAGTATTGTTTACACATGTTCACAAGCTGACTTCTAAGAAGGGCCACTGTTGCGAATCCATCCTATTGAAAAAGAATAGCCTCAAAGCTTTTTAACATTACTGACTGATAAGTTCTGATTTTTTTATACTCTATGCAATAGTAGTTGCTAGTGACAGATTAGGCCGTGTATATATGAATAAAATGAGTGCGAGAAAATTTTTAGTATGATACAACGATACAACTATTGAACTATTTTATTCCACTGTTATTTAGTGGGTTTGGAATAAAGTTCTGGTCAGTAAGATATATTAAGTTATTAATGTGATGGTCATTAATGGTAGCAGATTGAATTTAGGGTTTATAGGAAGAATAAACAAAACACAGAAAGTCTTTGAAAGATGGGGAAATTCGGCAGGCACAGAATAATCGGGCGACGACGACAGACAGGTGACATGTGACACCCATTTCACTGGTGACAAAGGTTCATTATACAGACAAACTTTCCATTTCATGTTTTATGTAGTATTTAAATACGAGTATGTAATAATAATATATAGTCTTAGGTCTATTCAGTACCACGTCCCACTAATTTCTTAGTCATCTTGTGCATGCATTCCAGCATATAGATTTCAACGAGGAAATTTGGGTCTTTTAGTATCGTTCTTTCGAGTTGAATTTAGTTAGGAATTGTCAAGAAAGATCATTTTCTAGATGTAATGCTACAGTTGAATTAAAATCTAACTTAGTGCATGCAATAAAAATTTTAAGTGGTTGTAGTTGAGCAGGCTGCATTTTGCAAAATTTTAATTCAATTTATTAATTTGTTTGTAATAATATACAATATTTTAATATATTCCAAAGATGTATACTATTTTCTTAACTTTATGAAAATAGTATTATGTTTTGTGTTTCAAAAACTTCACATGTACGATAATTTTTAAGGTCTTATTTTCTCAATAGAAACCTTTAATAATGAAAAGGATAAAATAGCTAGGGAGCATCAATAATGCTGTGAACCACCATAAGGGAAATGTTTCCATGGCTGTGAATATTTTGGGTGGCTTGTTGTGACACTACAAAAGTATTCTTCTCTTCTACACTGGGTTATACTCTCCTAGAAAAGATATAAAAAATCCACTGGTCCAATGGTTTCTCAATCTCTCCTAGAAAAGATATAAAAAAAATTCATTGGTCCAGTGGTCTCTCAAGTTGGGAGATAAACTAAAGTCTAAGCTTTAGATAGGATAGGGAAACTATGGAAATATGACCACTTATCCACTTCGCTTTTCCTAACTAATTTTGTAGATTTATATCAGAATCCTTAAACTAGTTTTTGGCGGAATCTTCAAATCAACATTAGCTTCGCAATCGCTATAGATGGATGATACATGGCAAGTTAATATAAATATTAATGTTCAAAAAAAAAGTTAAGATAAATATAATTTTTAAAAAAGTCAAGACTGATATCTCTTTTCAAGAAAATTCAAAATTGATATAAATATTCCAATAATTTAATATTTTTTCCTTGTTAATATTATGCTCGATATAAAATGAAAGTAACAATCAAGGAAAAACAAATAGTTACGAAAATCAATACTACTACTAATTAGTTACAGTGAAAGATAAATATTCTAATAAAAAATTATATAAACAAGAGTGTATTCTCGTATAGCCAGCCAACTAAATAGAAAAGTTTGGTCTTTTCCTGTAAAGTAAAAAGGAAATAAGCAGAAATTTTGAACTCGAAAGAACCGCTTTGACTTTCTTGTGTTCCTCCTTGGTGCCTGTGTTCCTCCTCTTGAACTTTGAAACTATACAGTACCTTTTTTTTCTTTTCGTGTAGACCTTATTTGTTTAGATTCGCAATACTATTAAAAGAAATACGTACAAAAGTAATTAAATATGAAGCATAGTTAACCTTTTAGAGTCATCTATACAGGCGATGGTATCATTTCTTCTTTTGGCAAAAAGTGTGAGTTTCAAGAATTCGTGGATTAGTTATCTTTCATAGATTGATTAGGCAAAACCAGTTTATTAATCGTTAAAAGACTGTTCAAAGGATATCATTAGAAATCGTAAAAATTATGGGCGAAAGAGTAAATAAATATTTATGCGAAAGCTAGGTCAAACGTTAAAGGAATATTCAACAGAAGCAAATGTCCCCCACAATCGCTAAATAACAATTAACAAAAAAGTATATGTACATACTATAAAGGACTTGTCTGATCTGGCTCTGAATAACATTCATTGGATTTATCTTCCTTCTCTGCCACTAGGGTATTATAGTTGAAGATCACTTCACTCAGCATTCCACTAGAGTATTATAGTTTTTTTTTTTTTTGAGAAAGATTTAGAGTATTATAATTCGACATTCAAGTTGAGAAAGAAAAAAACAATCTGAAAAGTTATAAATAACCGTACCATTGGCAATTTGGAATTAGCGCAGTGCAATGTATCAATAATGCAGGCCTATAATTTGACTTTTTATGGTGTTAGTTTTTAGCTAACCCACTGTCAGTTGGTTTATTTAAAAGTGGAGTTCTAGAGTTTTGGTTCATAAATATATTTTACATATTCATTAGATCAGGTTTGTGATAAATGAAATATTCTCTCATGTATACTGCTAATACGGATTCGAGTACAAAAACAATTCGTTTAGTATCAGGGTCGCTGTCGAGGTAGGCCGAACTAAACAATTAGGGGAGAGAACATAGAATGTGATTGTAAATGTGGTTTAGGTTTCACGTTATTTCCTCTCTCATTATTTAAAAATGTACAGTATCTAATAAGGGTTATGATTGGTAATATTAGAGTAGATGAGAGGGACATAAGATCAAAGGAAGATTATAAGACATAGACAAGACAACCTAAATGATGATCAACCACCTAACCCTATGATTAGATTCCACAATTGCATGTTTTCTTTCGTTTTTCTCTTTGCAATTCTTTTTCAGGCTTTGATTTGCATACGTCCTATAATGTATCGTCTCAGTGCATTGTATATGTTAGTTAGATATATCATATATGAGTGTTTTATTAAAATAACAATGATTTAACAACCAAGCCACGTTTTGCTGGTTGAAAATTGATTATTTGGGCATTATGGATTTTTTAAATTGAAAGCAAAAAGCTATAATAAAATAAGTGAAAGTAGATTTCGACCATAGATAAAGAACGATCTTGTTCCACTTGCTAGGTACTCGAGTAACATAAAGACTTTTTTTTTCCCCTGTTGGTTCCCTGGCATATATTTGTGTTCTTTGCCATTCCTTCTTAGACAAATAAGTTTATCTCACTTTAATCAAAAAAAATAAAACCAATGAATTAGACCAAGACTTAGTGAAAGCACTACTAATAACAAGAAGTTCACAACCCCTAACTTCTACTCCGAACAGAAACTTGGTGATCACCTAACAAAGAGAACAATCATGGGATCAGATCCATCACATTCAACTATTCCAAACCACTCCTCCAACACCGTTTCAAGTCCTTCCTATAAGCTAAGTAAGAGTACATAAAAATCAAAACTTTTTAATGAGGAAACTGACCTTAAAGACTCTCAAACAACACTGGCGAGTGTGTAAAACATAATTTTAATTAGTGAAGCTAATTATACTAATTTTTTTTTTTTGGCAACGACTAATTATACTAATTAACAAATGAAATAATACACGCGCGCGTGAGGGAAGATTTGCGTTGAGAAAATCGTTGCTTGACCTCCTCTCTTTCATCGTTTCACCACCAAAGAACGCAGCAATCGCCGGCGATCGGAAGAGAGAGAGAGAGAGAGATGAGCAGCACGGCGGGGAAGCTGGTGACTTCGAGATCGGAGCTTGAATTGGATCACCCTAATATCGAAGATTACCTTCCTTCCGGTTCCTCCATCAACGAGCCTCGTGGCAAGCTCCGCCTGTAACTTTTTCTCCCCTCTCTCTCTCTCTTTGTATCTCTATATGCGTTTGTTTAGTGGGTAGCATATGGTTGATTTGCAGGCGTGATTTGCTAGATATTTCTCCAACGCTCACTGAAGCTGCTGGTGCCATTGTTGATGTAATTGAGTTTGGCTTACAAAGTTATTACCTTTTTTGATTGATCTAAGCATCTGAAGTATAAAGATCGTTTCTTTTTTTGGTTTGTTGGTAGGACTCATTCACTCGGTGTTTCAAGTCGAATCCTCCAGAGCCTTGGAACTGGAACATCTACTTGTTTCCGTTATGGTGCTGTGGTGTTGTTGTTAGATACTGTCTTCTCTTTCCCTTGAGGTTTGGTTTGGTTTGGTTTGGTTCTATCGAATGGATGCATTGTTTCAGCTGTGTGTTGGACTGAGGAGTTTGATTGTATTAAACATGCAGGTGCATCACTTTAGCTTTTGGGTGGTTTATTTTCCTTTCAACGTTTATCCCTGTACACTCTCTGCTGAAAGGTCAGGATCGGTTGAGGAAAAAGATTGAGGTAGGTGGTGGGGGTTTGGTTCTCTGTTGTCTTGTTTATCCTCTCTGCTTTTTTGATGTTGAAAATCTGTTCTGTGTATATACTCTGTTACCAGAGAGTCTTGGTGGAAATGATATGCAGCTTCTTTGTCGCCTCTTGGACAGGAGTTGTTAGATACCACGGGCCACGGCCTAGCATCCGTCCTAAGCAGGTCACTTGTTTCCTTTTTAAGGAGAACTCTTGGCTTCAGCTTTGTACCTATGCTTGATTTTAATGATTGGGTTTTAAACAGGTCTATGTTGCCAACCATACTTCGATGATTGATTTCATAGTCTTGGAGCAGATGACCGCTTTTGCTGTTATAATGCAGAAGCATCCTGGTTGGGTTGGTAAGTGAGTCTCTCATTGGTTTGTCTTTCGTGCATTACTTTGAAATGCCATGGTTGACTTTTGATGCTTTTAAATACGAAGGGCTTCTGCAAAGCACGATATTAGAGAGCGTAGGATGCATCTGGTTCAATCGTTCTGAGGCCAAGGATCGTGAAATTGTAGCAAGAAAGTACGCATGATATGTTTTTTTCTTATCCCCTTTTTAATTGTCATCAACTCATATTAACCATTGGAAACATGAATCACAATCATTCAGGTTAAGGAACCATGTCCAAGGAACTGACAATAACCCTCTTCTCATATTTCCCGAGGGGACATGTGTAAATAATAATTACACAGTGATGTTTAAAAAGGTATTATGGACCCTTTGCTTTGATTTGATTTGCGCTCATATGCTTTGGTTATTGTTTCTGAGTCGCTTCATGACAATGTTCAGGGTGCTTTTGAATTGGACTGCACTGTTTGTCCAATCGCCATCAAATACAACAAGATCTTTGTTGACGCCTTCTGGAACAGCAGAAAGTAAGGGTGTTTTCTTTATGACTTTCTTATCAGATTCTAGCTAGTTATTATAGCACTATTCTTTGACTTTTATATTGCATATTTGCGATTGTAACAAGTTTTCTTCTGGTGCAAAGACATTAAGCTTTTTGGGAACATTTCTTTGCCTTGATAACAAAAGGTCTTGCATGCTCTTTGCAGACAATCATTCACTATGCACTTACTGCAACTCATGACATCGTGGGCTGTTGTGTGTGAAGTGTGGTACTTGGAACCCCAAACAATAAGGCCTGGTGAAACAGCCATTGAGTTTGCAGAGAGGTAAAACTGTTAAACACTATTGCAGTCTTTTATAAGAAGATTAAACCTTTGCATGACATTCTTTTGTGTTTTAGTAGTAGGTCTAACATTTATGAGGTCCGCTTTATTTGCTTGCTTCTCGCAGGGTCAGAGACATGATATCTCATAGGGCAGGTCTCAAAAAGGTCCCTTGGGATGGATACTTGAAGTATTCGAGGCCAAGTTCCAAGCATAGTGAACGCAAGTATGTTATTCCATAAATTTGTCTTGTCATTATTTTCTTAACTAAATGAATCTCTGAGAACTTCTAGTAGCAAAGTCTTTGCATTAATGTTGGTATCTATTGTGTATGCTCGAATTCTAACAAGACTTGATGATGATTTGTCGTTCTTTAAATTCACAGGCAACAGAGTTTTGCAGAATCGATCCTGGCTAGATTGGAAGAAAAGTGAATGCAAAGATCATATCATGTTTTATGTTTTCTTTTATTAATATTTATGACAATTTCATAAATGGATCAGAATGGTAATGAAGCAAAATCCAAGAAACGGATTAAGTGAAATATGCATACCGATAGTGGAACAACGACACTATTCGAGACAAAAGAGATATTTCTAATATAAAACCGACAAGAATTGTCGTCAATACAATATCGATCCTGCAAACGTGATTGAAGGAACTGGTAAAACAAACTTTACTTTACCGAATGGAACAAAATTTTCCATAAATAATGTTCTATATTCTCCAAGTTCTAAAAGGAATTTGTTGAGTTTTAAAGACATATATCTTCACGGATATGATACTCAGTCTGCAACTGAGGATGGAAAGAAATACATGTATGTAACTTCTGATAAATGTGGCAGAAAACACATATTGCAAAAGTTTCTAGAACTTCCTTCGGGGTTACATCATACTTATATCAATGAGATCGAATCAAATCTTGTAGTAGAAGCGGAACCGGAAGAGTTCACGTTATGGCATGATCGCCTTGGCCACCCAGAACTACAATGATGCGTAAAATCATAGAAAGTTCACATGGTCATCCACTGAAAATCCAGGAGATTTCTCAAGGGAATAAAATGACATGTGTTGCATGTTCTCTAGGAAAATTGATCGTAAGGCCATCGCCAACAAAAATCGATAAAGAATCACCAAAGTTCCTTGAAAGAATTCAAGGCGATATATGTGGACCTATACACCCACAATGTGGACCATTCCACTATTTTATGGTATTAATTGACGATCCAGTAGATGGTCACACGTTTGTCATTATCATCTCGAAATGTGGCATTTGCGAGATTTAACTCGAGATAATCAAGCTGCGACGGTTTCGATTATACTATTAAAAGAGTTAGACTAGACAACGCTGGTGAATTCACATCCCAAGCATTCAATGACTATTGTATGGTAATGGGAATTGAAGTTGAACATTCGTTGCTCATGTTCATACGCTAAAATGGTTTGGTGAATCTTTAATTAAGCGTCCGCAATTGATTGCAGACCATTGATCATGAGATCAAAACTTCCAACCTCTGTATGGGGACAAGCCATTTTGCATGCGAAGCACTCATTCGGATCGAATCGAGTGCATACCATAAGTATTCCCCACTACGGTTAGCGTTTGGTCGAGAACCAAACATTTCCCACTTTAGAATCTTTGGTTGTGCGGTATATGTGCAGTAGCACCACCACAACGCATAAAGATGGGACCACAAAGAAGATTGGGAATATATGTTGGTTTTGATTCCCCATCAATTATAAGATACCTAGAACCACGGTGGTGGCGTCTTTACAAAGACGCTTCTGATTGTCATTTTGACGAAAATGTATTCCCGCTTTGGGGAGAAAACAAAATGTTGGAAGTGATATAAAATGGAGTGTACCATCATTGTTATATCTTGATCCTCCTACTAAAGAGTCGAACTAGAAGTTCGACGAATTATGCATTCTGAGTATAGCTAACCAGCTACCGATGCATTTGTAGATACCAAGACGGTAACTAAATCTCATATACCAGCTGCAAATGCTCCTTCTCGTATCAAAATGCCAAATGAACAAGAAAAGGAGGATGACACACGAGAGCCAAAACACACCGGCGTGGTAGACATGTTGGTTCTAAGGATAAGAATCCTAGAAACGAAGAAAGCTGAAATATATGATGCACCCAAAATAGCAGAAAATATTTTGGAGGAAATAAATGATAAGGATTCGATGAATCGAGCATCATGAATCGAGCATCATGAATCGAAGATAATCATGAGATTTCTATTAATTACATCCATAATAAAAGGATATGGAATAGAAATGAACAAAATGACCTTGATGATGCTTTCTCATATATTGTGTCAAGTGAAATAAATGAAGAAATCGATGATCCATAACCAAAATCATACATGAATGTCAAAAGAG
Source organism: Brassica carinata (assembly GCA_016771965.1). Lineage (NCBI taxonomy): Eukaryota > Viridiplantae > Streptophyta > Magnoliopsida > Brassicales > Brassicaceae > Brassica > Brassica carinata. Next base: position 248,539 of record JAAMPC010001253.1, on the reverse strand, counting down.
ACATGATTGGGAACAATGGAAAAATGCAATACAAGCTGAACTTGATTCGCAATAGGCGAAAAGTATTTGGATCATTGTGCTCACACCGCAGATGTGAGACCGGTTAGGTACAAATGGGTTTTCGCTCGAAAGCGAAATGAGAAAAATGAGATTACGAGATACAAAGTTCGATACAGTGGCTCAAGGTTTTCTCAAAGACCTGGAATCGATTATGAAGAAACGCATCTCCGTTATGGATGCCATTACATTTAGATTCCTGATGAGTCTAGCGGTGATAAAAATCTAGAGATCGTCTCATGGATGTTGTTACGACTTATCTATATGGATCATTAGATAATCGATATCTACATGAAAGTCCCGATGGATTTAAAATGCCGAAGCATTAAGTTCCAAACCTAAAGAGTTATGTGCAATAAAATTGCAAAGATCATTATATGGGTTAAAGCAATCGGACGTATGTGGTATAATCGTCTCGCTGATCATTTAACAAAGAAGGATATGTGAATGATCCTACATGCCCATGTGTTTTCATCAAGAAAACAATATCCGAATTTGTAATAATCGCGGTATATGTTGATGATCTTAACATTATCGAACTCAAAAGGAAATACAAAAGGCATCGACTATCTCAAAGGAGAATTTGAGATGAAAGATCTTGGACGGAACCGATTGTCTTGGCCTACAAATAGAACATTCACAAAATGGTATATTTGTGCATCAATCCACATACACTAAAAGAGTGTTGAAACGATTTAACATGGATAAATCAACTCCTCTTAGCACGATAATTCGTTAGGTCACTTAATATTGAAAGTGATCCATTTCACCACGAGGAAAAAGAAGAGATACTTGGTCCAAGTATCATATCTAAGTGCAATAGAGCGTTGATGTACCTTGCAAATTGTACACGGCCGATATATCATTCACGTTAATCTTCTAGCAAGATTTAGCTCATCTCCAACTCGAAGACATTGGAATGGGATTAAACATGTTTTTCGTTACCTCCAAGGGACCATTGATTTAGCTTATTTTATCCTAAAAGTTCAAAAGGTCAAATGGTTGGTTTTGCAGATGGGATATCTTCGGATCCACACAAAGCCCGATCGCGAAACATGATACGTTTTACGATCGGAGGCACCGCTATATCTTGGCGTTCTCGAAACAAACGCCGTGGCTACTTCTTCAAATCATGCTGAGATCATTGCACTCCATGAAGCAAGTAGAGAATGTGTATGGCTAAGATCAATAAGCCGACACATCTCTGTTGCGATGGAATTGTGAAAATATAGAACCAACTATTTTATATGAAGATAATGCGGCATGTGTTGCTTCAAACAAAGGACGGATATATCAGCGATAGAACGAAGCATATTCATCCAGTTCTTCTCATACACTCAAGAGCTCGTGAAGAAGAAAGAGATTGAAGTAAGATATGTCCAATCATGCGACAATCAGGTGACCTCTTCACAAAATCACTTCCGACTCGATATTTAAAACATGTTCGTAACATTGGAATCGTCATCGGGATCTATGACCGCCATTCGAGGGGAACTTACGTAGTTGTACTCTTTTACCTTACTATGGTTTTTCCCATGGGTTTTCCTGAAAGGTTTTAACGAGCAACAAAGGCGTTAAGCGAGGCGGATAGTGACCCGACTGAGGAGTGTTACGAAAGTCAAAAGAAAAATGAGCCGCTGTTGAAAATATAAAAGATGTGGGGCCACAGACTATTTGCACAAGAATTTCCTTCTATATATACTAACGTTTGCATTCGTTTGTAAATACACTAAAACTCTTCTCTTCTCTTTAATAAGAAACACTCTCTCTATATCGGTGTTATCTTCTCTTACTGTATAAATTTTACTCTTATTTAAATTTCTCAATACTATAAAATCAAAAGTTATTTTATAACATCCACTCAATTTTTCTTTTCTTTCTTGTTTTCACCATTTTTATTTTCCACCTATTTCCACCTTTTTATTTACTTCTTTTTACTTCAGCTATATCCAATCACGCTTTGTTTTAAGGTGTCATTTTAGCTTTTCTCAAAAGGGTCATTTTACCATCTTCCTGTATCTGGAGAGTCACATGAATATTGCGTCCATTATGTTACGCATATTTGCATGTTAGCTATAAAAATGCAAAAGACATGTTTCTTAAAATATCCTATATCTCAATTCTATCAAAATTAAAATTTTAAGGATAATAATTGACAAAAATCCTATATTGTTTAACCGGAGTCGCACAACATTACAACGATTTTTCCTTTTTAACTTGTCGTCGACTACTAAGGATTAACAGTCTAGAACACGAGTACGCACATTGGCACAACAAAACAAATCACAGGTCAACTGCGGGATAATGTGGTGACGCGAGTTTACAGCACAGCGTTACAACAATCAAACAATGACCCTGCAGCATGAATTAGGACACATAAGGATACTTAGCATCGAAGCCTTGTAACAGTTATCCAAATGTTATTTACCCAGAATAACTTGGTGCTGAAGCAATCCCTTTTATTCTATTTTCTTTTTGCTTTTTTAACGAACTCTTTTTACTTTGCATGTTTGTCTTCTTTTTTGGCTTTTTTACTGTATGCTATATATCCTTTATCGCTTGGAAATCTGGTGAGACAATCAAAAATCGGTCTGTGTTGTACCGCATATGCATGGTAACTGTAAATACAAAATACAAGTAAAACTAATCTAAAGATAAAAAGCTTCTAACCAAGTGTTAAGATGTTTCAATAGAAAATAAGTTGATGCATGCGATGGTTTACTTGTTTTTGGAGACGACGTCCATATGCATGGTGCGTATTTCGTATGTTGCGTATATATATGTGGCAAAAAAACGATGGAAACATTAATAAAACATTATGACCGTTTTAAAAGAATCATTTATCATATTCCAGAATATCGTAGATTGTAAATTCAAGATTAATCACGCGTTGTCAAAAAAAGATTTAATATAAGATGATATATATATATATATATGATTAGTCAACTGCAATTAATTTTCAATCAGAAACTCGTAATCTTTGATAGTAAGAAGTTTGTGATGTTCGTTATCCAAATCTGTAGAATAATAAAAGTCTCCTTAAAACTATCTTTTATTGACGTGGTAATAACCTCGAAAGCTTACACTTAAGAAGGAAACTGGACGTGTAATCACTGAACGAATTTACACACTTTGGTACGTTCAACATTTCATTTGTATATACCTTAAGGTTCGGAAGAGACTTATATTATTATACTCGAAAATGATTATCAAAGGTTTAATTTACCTGAAATTGTTTAGCTCAAGTTTTACCAACGATAGCGTTGTCGTAGATCAGCTGATTGGAAAATTAGTCGATGTGCGAATGATTCCATTGAGTTCAATAATAGGTGTTCATGTGGATGTTTTATATAGTATGACAAAATTTTATAAGTTCTCCCAAAAGGAAAATCCTATTCAGTTCCAAAAAAGGATGATCCTATGGATTTCAACACGAGATGTTCCATATACTTTTCCACAACGCATTTGCTATTGTCAATTTTAATAGTCCATTAAGCAGACAATATATAGTCAAACAGTGAATCCAGCAATGGATTCTTTGTATATTGACCGATCTTCAAAGTTACGAAATCGTACGGGAATGTAAATAAAAGTCCACTTACTCCCGTCAATAACATATAATTCAATAATATTCATGTTTTACCTGAAATCTAAAATAGTTGAGGTCATATTCTAACAAAAGCAAAAGCAAAATAGATATCATACTCTATTGTCATGCCAATCTGTTTGACAAATGTCCAAAATCTTAGTGATGTTAGGTGCAAAATATAAGAGGCCGTGTTGATTTAGAGGTATAATGTTTTGAGAAAGTTACTTTGGTCCCCTGCCCAGCTTCAGTGAGTCGATTAATTGTTACATTTTGGGAAGGCGTGACGAAGTAAACTTTATATAGTATACTTGTTGTATATGTAAGTGAAAATGTACAAATAAATAAACGAGGGGAAAATTTAAAACTACAGTAATAAACATTGAATTTAATGCATCGTGACGTCTTCTTCTTCTTCTTCTTGTCCCTTTCACCTTTTATTTTCCTCACTTTCTTTAGTTTAGCAGGTTTAAGCTCAGCACCATTTATTCTGCTCTGGTTCTAAAGTCTATATAGCAGTACTGAGGACACATGAAACTATCTTTGTGTTAAAGCACATGAATTCTACTGTTATATAGACTGGAACCAGAGCAAATTAACCGAAATACTTCTTTACTTTATAATATAACTCTAAAAATATAACGTAACTATACAGTTTGTAGCAACACTTTGTCATAATAAAAGATTATCTCAGGAGAAGTTGTAAATGATTTATTCTAAGAGGCAAAATTATATACAAGATTTTGCGAGCTTTTGCTGAAACAGTACTGTTTACACATGTTCACAAGTTGACTTCTAAGAAGGGCCACTGCAGTGAATCCATATCCTGTAGAAAAGAATAGCCTCAAAGCTTTTAACATTACTGACTGATAAGTTCTGATTTTTTATACTCTATGCAATAGTAGATGCTAGTGACAGATTAGGCCGTGTATATATGAATAAATGAGTGGGAGAAAAATTTAGTATGATACAACGATACAACTATTGAACTATTTTATTCCACTGTTATTTAGTGGGTTTGGAATAAAGTTCTGGTCAGTAAGATATAATGTTATTAATGTGATGGTCATTAATGGTAGCAGATTTTATTTAGGGTTTATAGGAAGAATAAACAAAACACGGAAAAGTCTTTGAAAGATGGGGAAGAATTCGGCAGGCACAGAATAATTGGGCGACGACGACAGGTGACATGTGACACCCATTTCACTGGTGACAAAGGTTCCTTATATAGACAAACTTTTCATTTCATCTTTTATGTTAGTATTTAAATATGAGTATATAATAATAATATATAGTCTTAGGTCTACCTCAGTACCACGTCCCACTATTTTTTTTAGTCATTTTGTGCATGCATTCCAACATATAGATTTCAATGAGGAAATATCGTATTTTCTAGTTGAATTTAGTCAGGAATGGTTAGGAAAGAGCTTTTTCCAGCTGTGATGCTACAGTTGAATTGAAATCTAACTTAATACATGCAAAAAAAAAAAAAATTAAGTGGTTGTAGTTGAGCAAGCTGCATTTTGCTAAATTTTAATTCAATTTATTAATTTGTTTGTAATAATATACAATATTTTAATATATTCCAAAGATGTATGTTATTTTCTTAACTTTATGAAATAGTATTATGTTTTGTGTTTCAAAAAACTGCACATGCACTATAATTTTGAGGTCTTATTTTGTCAATAGAAACCTTCAATAATGAAAATGATAAAATATCCAGAGAGCATCAAGTGTTGTGAACCATAAGGGAAATGTTTCAATGGCTGTAAATATTTAAGTGGTTTGCTGTAACTTTCTTTTTTAGCAGAGGTGGCTTGCTAGCTGTAACACTACAAAAAAAAAAATCCTCTTCTACATTGGGTTATATTCTCCTAGAAAAGATTTAAAAACAAATATTTATTGGTCCAGTGGTCTCTCAAGTTGGGAGATAAACTAAAACTAAAGTCTAAGCTTTAGATATGATAGGGAAACTATGGAAATATGACCACTTATCCACTTCGGTTTTCCTAAATGATTTTGTAGATTTATATCAGAATCTTTAAATTAGTATTTGGTGGAAATCTTCGAACCAACACTAGTTTTGCAATCGCAATCGCAACCACAGTGGATCGATGATACATGATACATGTCAAGTTAAGATTGATATAATTTTTTTAACAAAATTCAAGATTGACATAATTAGCTCTTTCTCAAAAGGTCAAAGACTGATATAAAAATTCCAATAATTTAATATTTTTTTCCAGTGAATATTAAGCTAAAATGAAAGTAACGTAAAAAAACAAATAGTTACAAAAATCAATACTACTACTAATTAGTTACAGTGAAAGATAAATATTCTAATAAAAATTATATAAACAAGAGTATATTCTCGTATAGCCAACTAAATAGAAAAAGCTTGGTCTTTTCCTGTAAAGTAAAAAGGAAATAAGCGGAAATTTAAACTCGAAAGAATCGCTTTGACTTTCTTGTGTTCCTCCTTGGTGCCCATGTTTCTTCTCTCAGTACTTTTTCTTTTCTTTTCGTTTAGACCTTATTTGTTTAGATTTACAATACTATTAGAAGAAATACGTACAAAAGTGATTAAATATATATTAAGCATAGTTAACCTATTAAAGTCATCTATACAGCGATAGTATCATTTCTTCTTTGGCAAAAGGGTGAGTTTCAAGAGCTCATGGATTATTGTTATTTCATAGATTGATTAGGTAATAATCAGTTTATAAATCGTTAAAAGACTGTTCAAAGGATTTCATTAGAAATCGTAAAAGTTATGGACGAAAGAGTAAGAAAAAGAGTAAATAAATATTTATGCGAAAGCTAGGTCAAACGTAAGGAATATTCAACAGAAGCAAATGTTCCCCACAATCGCTAAATGACAATTAACAAAAAGGTATATGTACATACTATAAAGGACTTGTCTGATCTTGCTCTGAATAACATTCATTGGATTTATCTTCCCTCTCTGCCACTAGGGTATTATAGTTGGAGATCACTTCACTCAGCATTCCACTAGAGTATTATAATTCGACATCCAAGTTGAAAAAGAAAACAATCTGAAAATTTATAAACAAACGTACCATTGGCAATTTGGCATGAGCGTAGTGCAATGTATCAAATTATCAATAATGTAGGCCTACTATTTGACTTTTTATGGTGTTAGTTTTTAGCTAACCCATTGTCAGTTGGTTTATTAAAAAATGGAGTTCTAGATTTTTGGTTCATATATATATTTTACATCTTCATTAGATCAGGTTTGTGATAAATGAAGTATTTTCTCATGCATAGTGCTAATACTCATTCGATTACAAAAACAATTCGTTTAGTATCAGGGTCGCTGTCGAGGTAGGCCGAACTAAACAATTAGGGAGAGAACATAGAATGTGATTGTAAATGTGGTTTAGGTTTCACGTTATTTCCTCTCATTATTTAAAATGTACAGTATCTAATAAGGGTTATGATTGGTAATATTAGAGTAGATGAGAGGACATAAGATCAAAGGAAGATTATAAGACATAGACAAGACAACCTAAATGATGATCAACCACTTAACCCTGTGATTAGGTTCCACAACCGGTTTCCTTCGTGTTTCTCTCTGCAATTCTTTTCCAGACTTTGATTTGCATACGTCCTATAATGTATCGTCTCAGTGCATTGTATATGTTAGTTAGATATATCATATATGAGTGTTTTATTAAAATAACAATGATTTAACAACTAAGCCACGTTTTGCTGGTTGAAAATTGATTATTTTTGGGCATTATGGATTTTTTAAATTGAAAGCAAAATACTTTTTTACTAATAAGTGAAAGCAGATTTCAATCATAGATAAAGAATGATCTCGTTCCACTTGCTAGGCACTCGAGTAACATAGAGACTTCCCTGGCATTTATTTGTTCTTTACCATTCCTTTTTGCAAAAATAGACAAATAATTAGTTATCTCACTTCAGTCAAAATAACAAAAACCAATGAATTAGAGAAACACTTAAAAATGGAAAAATTTACAACTAACAAGAAGTTGACAACCCTGATTTCTAACAAAAGGAAAACAATAACACAACTACAGAGGATGGTTCACAAAAGTAAATCTCATTTTCTTTTCACCTGCTGGCTTCTCCTGAAGACAACAAAGAATATGTATGGTAAGCTACATTTAAATTACAATAATTCTCTTTAATTTTAAGAAACAATACAAAAAACCATTGAAGAACAAAATATGCAACGTGGTGGTCTACAGAGATTTCTACTAGATGAGGAATTGCCCTGTTGGTCCAAGCCATAAATCGATTTTTCTCTAGTGTGAAATTATTAGTTCTACATGTGACAACGCAGATATGAATCTATTAGTTACGCTCCATTTGAATACTCAGAGAAAAGATCTATCGCTCGATGAAAATGTGATTTTTAATAGTGTTAGATCTTATCAAGACATCACAAAGTCAGAAACTCGGAAGTAGATGTCTGATTGGTTGGATTATGCCTTTAGATCCTTTTAGTTTCTTCAGTATCTTACAAAGTACTTCTCTAGAGTCACCGAGTCCCTTCTGATCCACACCTAAGTAGATAAAACTAATTATACTAATTAAACAATTAAACAATAATAATACACGCGCGCGTGAGAGAAGATATGCGTTGAGAACATCGTTTGCTCCGACTCTTACCATCGTTTCACCACCAAAAGAACCCAATCTCCGGCGATCGGAAGCGAGAGAGAGAGAGAGAGAGAGAGAGATGAGCAGTACAGAAGGGAAGATGGTGACTTCAAGATCCGAGCTTGAATTGGATCACCCCAACATCGAAGATTACCTTCCTTCCGGCTCCTCCATCAACGAGCCTCGTGGCAAGCTCCGCCTGTAAACTCTTCTCTCCCTCTCCTTTGTATCTCTCTATGTGCGTTTGTTAATGGTAGCATATGATGATTTTGATTGAATCAGGCGTGATTTGCTAGACATTTCTCCAACGCTCACTGAAGCTGCTGGTGCCATTGTTGATGTAATGTCTGATGAGTTTAGCTTACAAAGTTTTAATCTTTTTATTGATTTATCTTACAAAGTTTTAATCTTTCTTGATTTATCTAAGCATCTCAAGTATAAAGATCGTTTTTTTTTTGTTGGGTAGGACTCATTCACTCGGTGTTTTAAGTCGAACCCTCCAGAGCCTTGGAACTGGAACATCTACTTGTTTCCTTTATGGTGCTGTGGTGTTGTTGTTAGATACTGTCTTCTCTTTCCCTTGAGGTTTGTTTGGTTTGGTTCTATCTTAAAGTTCATATTTTTAAGCTGTGTGTTGGACTGATGAGGAGTTGATTGTTTAAAACCTGCAGGTGCATCACTTTAGCTTTTGGATGGTTTATTTTCCTTTCAACGTTTATCCCTGTACACTCTCTCCTGAAAGGTCAGGACAGGCTGAGGAAAAAGATTGAGGTAGGTGGGGTTGGTTCTCTGTTGTCTTGTTTATCCTCTCTGCTTTTTGATGTTGAAAATCTGTTCTGTGTATATACTCTGTTACCAGAGAGTCTTGGTGGAGATGATATGCAGCTTCTTTGTGGCCTCATGGACAGGAGTTGTTAGATACCACGGGCCACGGCCTAGCATCCGTCCTAAGCAGGTTCATGTTTCCTTTTATAAGTATCTATCTCCTTTGATAGTTTTATTGTACTTATGCTTAATTTTTTATGACTGGGGTGTGTTAAACAGGTCTATGTTGCCAACCATACTTCGATGATTGACTTCATCGTCTTGGAGCAGATGACTGCTTTTGCTGTTATAATGCAGAAGCATCCTGGTTGGGTTGGTAAGTGAGTCTCATTGGTTTTGTCTTTGGTGCATTGTTTTTTAAAAGACATGGTTTGACTTTTGATGCTTTTATAATACGAAGGGCTTCTGCAAAGCACAATATTAGAGAGTGTTGGATGTATTTGGTTCAATCGTTCCGAGGCTAAGGATCGTGAGATTGTAGCAAGAAAGTAAGCATGATATGTTTCTTTTATCTCCTTTGATCTACTGATATTAATCATGGGAAAATGAATCTACATCGTTCAGGTTAAGGAACCATGTTCAAGGAACTGACAATAACCCTCTTCTCATATTTCCTGAAGGGACTTGTGTAAATAATAATTACACTGTGATGTTTAAGAAGGTATTATGAACCCTTACTTTGATGTTTTATGTTAATAGTTTCTGAGTTGCCTCATGACAATGTTCAGGGTGCTTTTGAATTGGACTGCACTGTTTGTCCAATCGCCATTAAATACAATAAGATCTTTGTTGACGCCTTCTGGAACAGCAGAAAGTAAGGGTGTTTTCTTTATGACTTTCTTGTCAGATTCTAGCTAGTAATAAGCACACTAGTCTTTTAATTTTATATATATTGCATAGTTGCGATTGTTCTGGTTGCAAAGACATGAAGTTTTTTTTGGAACATTTCTAACAAAAGGTGTTGCATGATCTTTGCAGACAATCATTCACTATGCATTTACTGCAACTCATGACATCGTGGGCTGTGGTGTGTGAGGTGTGGTACTTGGAACCCCAAACAATAAGGCCTGGTGAAACAGCAATTGAGTTTGCAGAGAGGTAAAACACAATATAACACACTGAAGTTTTTCATATGAAGATTAAGCATGACATTCTTTTGCGTTTTAGTAGTTGGTCTAACATTTATGAGATCCACTTTGTTTGATTCTCACAGGGTCAGAGACATGATATCTCATAGGGCAGGTCTCAAAAAGGTTCCTTGGGATGGATACTTGAAGTATTCGAGGCCAAGTTCCAAGCATAGCGAACGCAAGTATGTGTTATTCTTTGAATGTGTCTTGTCATTATTCTCTGGAACTAAATGAATCACTGAGAACTTCCAGTAGTAAAGTCTTTGCATTAATGTCCCCCTATCTGTTGTGTACGCTCGAATTCCTAACAAGACTTGGTGATGATTTGTCTTTCTTTAAATTCACAGGCAACAGAGTTTTGCAGAGTCGATCCTGGCTAGATTGGAGGACAAGTGAATGCAAAGATCATTTCATGTTTTATGTTTTTTTTTTCCCTTGTTCCTTGTGGTGTTTCATTAATCTGCTAGACAAGACAAACTCATACCTCTTGTGCTTTTAGCTCTCTGTGTATCAATACATTACACTTGTGAATTCCAACAATAATGATAGTTATGATTCACTCGCTCTTCTACTCGTTGCTAGTTTCTCTGGTGGTGCTATGTATAGGAAAAGAACTAAGAACTGAAGTTTTCTTTCATTCAGCTTCTTGGACAACAATAATTTTGAAAACACAAACAAGCGTAGCAACATGAATTATTTGGAATACAAAAATATGGTTCGAGAGTTTCGACGAGTTAACGTCTAAAGAATGTAAAACTCTGAGGTACAAAACCAGACAGCGTGGATTATACCCAATATACTTTTGGCAATAGTAGCAAGGAACTTTGATGAGGGAAGGAAGGAGCAAGTAACTTTGTCAAAGGTGGTCTCACTCTAGATTTGCAATGACGGCATCAACCACCTGCTGAGTAGTGCTTTGTCCACCAAGATCTTTAGTCCGGCAATTTCCTTCGGAGATGACTCTTTTCACAGCTGTTTCAAGCCGGTCAGCAAACGAAGGAAACTGAAGGTGTCTTAGCATCATGGCTGATGAGAGAAGCAGCGCCACTGGGTTCGCTTTGTTTTCTCGTACTATCTTGTCTTTCCCCACGTTTCCTGCTGATGCACCTTGCTCAAATACCGCATGGTCTGCCCCTACGTTTCCTGTTTTCATGTTCATAATATACAAATTTCAGAACTGTCCATAGTTGTAATTGAGAGTATAAGCAGAGGCTATTGTTACCTCCAGGCATGACTCCAGTGCCTCCAGCAATACCAGCAGCAGTGTTTGCAACTAAATTACCATAGAGATTGGGTGTCACCTGCAGAACATTTAGTCAATAAGCCGTTTCAAGAAAAAGAAAAGAATAAAAAGCCAAAGGAAGCTAATGCAAACATCAATCAGAGATAACATAAACACAGGTTAATATCACTAAGAAAGCCTTAACAACTAGATACCTCTTTCTCCCGCCAATCTATTTCCAGCAGAGACAACGAACAAAGTACTAAGAATACAACTATTAAACATACCATGACGTCGAACTGCTCTGGTTTGGCTACAAGTTGCATACAGCAGTTGTCAACAATGATCTCATTGTAAGTTATCCCTGGATACTTTTTAGCGACCTCTCGACATGACTCCAAGAACAAACCATCAGCAAGTTTCATGATGTTAGCCTTGTGCACTGCCGTCACTTTCTTCCTGTTGTTCAGGTACGCATACTCAAACGCATACTTTGCTATACGCTCCGAACAAAACTTCGTAATCACCTAACAAAAGACAACAAATCATGACATCAGATCCAAGAAATAACCATTTAGCTAAACCAACACTGTTTCAAGAAGCCATGACAATAAAAATCTAAACTTTCAATGAGTAAACTGACCTTAAGACTCTCTACGCTAAGAGTCCATAAAAATCGAAACTTTTAATGAGGAAACTGATCTTAAGACTCTCAATAACACCAGGAACAACCTAGTGGTGCTCTCTAAGCTAAGAGTCCATAAAAATCGAAACTTTTAATGACGAAACTGACCTAAAGACTCTCAACAACACTATGCACATCTTCTAAGCTAAGAGTCCATAAAAATCGAAACTTTTAATGACGAAACTGACCTTAAGACTCTCAACAACACTATGCGCACATCTTCTAAGCTAAGAGTCCATAAAAATCGAAACTTTTGAATGACGAAACTCACTTTTAAAACTCTCAACAGCACAAGGAACAAACCTATTAGTCTTCTCTAAGCTAAGAGTCCATAAAAATCAAACTTTCAATGAGGAAACCGAACTTAAGACTCTCAAACAATACAAGGAACAACCTAGTGGTGTTCTCTAAGCTTAGAGTCCATAAAAATCGAAACTTTCAATTCGGAAACTGACCTTAAGACTCTCAAACAACACTAAGAACAACCTAGTGGTGCTCTTTAAGCTAAACAAGTCCATAAAAATCGAAACTTTCAATGACGAAACTGACCTTAAGACTCTAAACAACACCAGGAACAAACCTAGTGGTGTTCTCTAAGCTAAAAGCCCATAAAAATCGAAACTTTCAATGACGAAACTGACCTTAAGACTCTCAATCAACACCAGGAACAACCTAGTGGTGCTCTCTAAGCTAAACAAGTCCATAGAAATCAAAACTTTTAATGAGGAAACTGACCTTAAGACTCTCAACAACACCAGGAACAACCTAGTGGTGTTCTCTAAGCTATGAGTCCATAAAAATCGAAACTTTTAATGAGGAAACTGACCATAAAGACTCTCAACGACACCAGGAACAACCTCATGCTCAAGCCCCGCATACTCCCCCTCAGTATTCTCCCTAATCACAACGATGTCAACGTTCTCATGCTTCGTCGGCAACCCAGGCAAGTTAAAGCAGTTAACAAGCGACGCGAACAGATCAAGCTCCTTCCTCAGCTGCACGTTCAGCGAGCTCACACCACCTCCGACAGGAGTCTTGAGCCCGCCTTTCAAGCACACCTTGTTCTTCCTTATCGACTCCATCACCTCCGCGGGGACCCGGCTCATCTCCCCGTGGACGTCGTACTTCTCGAAGTAGATCGGCGCGTGCATCGCCTCCATCACCTGCTCGACGGCGTTGGTCACGAGGGGACCGATCCCGTCGCCGGGGATTAGGGTCACTGCGCGCGGGGATCCGTCGCCGGGTCGGGGCATGTAGGTCACGGATCGGGTTTGGATGCATGAGGAGGAGGCGTTTGAGTTTCTGGCGAGGTTCTTGAGGAGAGTCAGCGATCGACGAGACATGTTTTGAGCTGTGGAAAGTTTGATCCTTTTTTTTCTTTTGGCCTTTGAGAGCTTTGGAGGCGGAGGAAGTCGTTTATTGTATAACTTTTATGTGTATTTGCACAATTGCCCCCTATAATCTTCTAACCTTCTTATTATACTCCCATAATAAATTACACAGAACCAAAAATTGACCACTTACTCTTGGACTGATGTAAATAGCCTTTTTTTATGATGGTTATTGGTTTCCATTTACATGAAGAAGACCTGTTTGACGTGTTGTGAAAGTATCTATAAAAGGATTTATGCTTAAGAATCCTCAGAAAAGAACCTTTCATAAATCGATGAAATGATATTTCATTGACGCATATTTGCATGTTGTTGTAACTTTATTGTTAAGGCGGTAGTGATAGATTTGAGGATCAGTATCTTTTCTTGTGTCTTTTGTCTGCAGGCTTGTTGCTTCTTGAAAGGGTAAAAGGGTTTGAAGATAGGTCAGAGATGCGAACATGGATAGCCACTAGCTAGTACAAGTATATATTCTTCTCTTCTTCTTCTTTTTTGGTTGCCAAGACTGAATCTGTGTGTTTTTATAAACCTACACAAGTGAAATGTCAACTTATTTTCTACTTTCAAATTAACTGGCACAATTGTTTCGTGTTTCTATATAATACTAGACTAGGCATGTTACGTTCCCCATATTTTCTTGCCATGGCTTCTCTGGGACTAGACTCAAATGTTGCTGCATTTTGATCCCTAGATAACTCTGGAGTCTGGACTTGGATGTTTGAGGTTAGTTCGTTAAAGACAAGTTTCCCTGTGTAAACCATTGAAATCACGGATCAGAGAGTGCTCTATTAGACATTTTTTTTCAGAGTTTCTTCCTATATATATTCACTGAAATGTACAAAGTAATAAACTTAAGTCCCAAAAAGAAAACTGCATGCCTAGATTTTCATAGATGTTGAATGTTTTCATGCGAGGGAAACTGCATGACTAGATTTTCAAAACATATTTAATGTTTTCATGCGTTTTAGTAACAAATAATGGAAGTAGAAGTAGAACATATAGAATAATATTTCAATATGACAATACTTGCAGAGTTTAAGTAGAATCCAGATTACAAATGATTTACAGAAAATAAAATACATAATAAGCATGTTTCTGTATGCAATCGCCTTATTATACAAAAAATCTGCTAAGCCGATGCATAAAACCAGTACACTACTACAAAATGGCATTGACAATATTGTTACAAACGATGCCCCAAGTCTGTGTAATATTTTGTTTCTAACACACTATTAAATTAGTAGAAGAACCTCCTTGTGTTCTTACCTGAATGCTTATAGGTAAGGACCAGGAACAGGGCCAGTACTACCAAAAGAGCCTCCCAGCTTGGCTTGAGAAGCTTCATGAACGCTAATCTTGATCGTGCGGCTCTGTGATGATCTATAGATATCGATACATTCCTCAAGATCCGCTTCACACGTCAGAAGAACCCATTCTTTGTCATCATCCAAGTATTTAAGATCAAAGGTTGCAATAATATTGTTATCTATGTTAAAACGCCTAGCAATCTCGTGTTGCAACTCTCTGAATCCCCAGGTAGGAAGCAAAGTAAACCGTACTTTGGCCTCACCGAACGTGGCTTTCACTTTAGATGCTCCTCCAGCTTTCAAGCTCCTACTACGACTCTCCGGCAACCGAGGTAGATTATTCAAAAGAGGATGCTCACTGAATGCTCTGTGGCTAAGGGTTCTAGAGAGAGACTTTGTTTCCTCCTGGTTCACGGTGCGGAGTCTTACCTCGCTACGAGCTCTCTTCAAGATTGCTCCAGCATTATCAGCCATCAGGGTGGATATAGTGTTTGAGGTATTTGCAGTATTGGTGCTTTGATTAGCTCCAGTTGAGCAGCATGTGCTTGAACCAGAGCTGTGGCTACAAGAAGATGATGGTGGTGATGAGGTTGGAGCCACAGCAGGTGAAACACCGTTCTCGGTTTGAGGATTCAAATGACTTGGCTGATCATTGTTCCTGAAGGAAGTGCCAGTACCAGTACTAGATACATTATTGGGAGAGCTTAGTTCAGGGAAACTTGTGTAGAATGAGTCAAGTTGGATAGAGCCTTGAACACCTTGAACAGAGTCTATCACAAGCTGGAGTTTCTTTAACGAGTGCCCCACTTTCTTAATCTTCCTTGAAGGCCATCTTGTTATCCCATGTTGCCTGCATATTCTTTTCAAGGTGGTTGGACAAACTGCAACATAATAATGAACAAAACTTGTTAATCTCAATTCTCTGTCTGAGATACTGATAGATTAAATATGACTAATAACTACAGTAAGAACTCTTGAATCTCAATTCATAAAGTTATTATATATAGACTATGATAAACAGTTGATCTTACCATACATATACTGACTAAATTTTAGAAATCTGATTTTCATGTTAATTTTATTTATAATTTGGTGTATAGAAATTTTTCTTTATAGAACTTAAATGTAGTTTTAAATATAATTTTACTCAATATTATCAAATATAATGAAGTGTTAAGAAAATACTATAAAATATCTATTGTGAATATAAAACAAACGCTACAATATTTTGTTTGTACTTATAATAATTGTATATGTAAATAAATTATTAGTTTATGATTCTAATGGACCATATATTTATATAGAGTTTTATAAAAAAAATATTATCTTATTATATTATCGATCTTTTTTTATAAATTTTACACCGGCTTAATTTTAGACCGAAGAAATTTATTATTTTATCGTATTTATTAACTTATAAAGTTTTCTTACCACCAATGCTCTTGGCTGCATCTTTGAGGCTTCCTGCAAAGTACTGTCTAAGAACTTCTAAACCGATTGTCTTTTCTGTCTTTGTTCTTCTCTTTTCACCTGGTCTTCTACTTCCTAACAGTGTTTGTCCAACACCAAAGGAAGCTGAATCAAAGCTTGGATCAATGTCAAGTCTAAGTCCTCCTGAGTTTGAAGCCTTCTGAAACTGCTCAGCATCTGAAAGAAAGCTACCAATCTGATTGTTGTTGTTGTCCCAGCCAGATGTCAGCATGAACTCTTCTTTTGGCTCTTCTTTCTGGTACTCCCACGAAAGCGACACGCCTTTACCCTTCTCGTTAGCATTTATCATATGAGAGATCCATGAGGAATCTTCCTGAGATATCTCTTCCAAAGGCGAAGGTTTCAGGCTCTCTCCCGTCTCTGCATTCCCTGAGAATAGCAGCTCCTCTCTTACCGGAAACACTACTTCAAGCTCTAGCTCTTTGTCAATGACAAGATTCAAGCTCCTGAAATCCTGCTGCAGCGTCACAGACAGTGACTTGAGCATCTCTTGTTGCGCTTCAGTGTCAAGGCAACTTTTGGGAAAGAAAAACTCCAACACAAACTCAACCGAACCATTGAATTTGTTTTTCAAAGGGACTGCCAAAGCGGCATGTAGGCCAGAGATCTTGGCATGGTGTGCAAGAGGGTAGTTTGTCTTGCTGAAAGTAGTTACTTCGGGTACGAAAAACAGTTTGGTCGCTTTGAATGCTTTTCCCACAATGCCTTCCCTTGAAGGAGGTGGTGTTCAGAGCATGCCTCTTGGAAGTTATGACTCTGTTGGTCAAGGACAAAGCATGCAGAATCTAGAGTTGAAACACACTCTGAGAAGTTCTCATCAGAATGCCGATCCACCTCTGCCTTGCCTAGCACACGGTGCCCACGTTAAAGCTAGAGGCAGATCATATGATCTGCAGACTGATGTCAGAAAGACTGATACCTCAGGTATTACAGCACAGTAGAACTGTTTATAGACTTGCAGAAACTGAAACAAAGATCATATATGATGTTTTAGCAACACAAAGTATTAACAAATGATTTGGTTTTGAGAACATTTTGACACACCTCACTGCTTGGAGACTCCATGTTGGCTGAACTTCTAAGATTAACAGCCTACAAAACACACAGAAACACTCTTTAGACTAAACAATATACAAACCAAAGCTTCCGAGAATGTGGGACCAAAGGAAGAGTAAAAACACCTCGAGAGCTTTACAGATATTCTCAAGTTCCGGTCTGTAATTCATCTTCTGAGTAGTTGTAACAATCTCAACAACACCCAAACAAATCCCACTACCACTTTCAAACACAGGAAGGGCTAATGAACCACGGACATCACATCTCTGCGCTTCTTTGATGCGTGGATACTCTTCACTCCTGAAGAACCTTACATCAGGTGTCCACTCAGGTAGCTTCCCAAGGAATACACGGCCAGGGAGACCTACAGACTCCTTGGAGTCCTCATCAGCCAAGAAGTTATAAGACACTGAAACATCTCTGTATCTTTTAAGGCTTTTGTATTTTGGGTTGAAGAAGTGTGGCTGCTCCAAAGTGGTGAGGAAGTTCTTGCCTTCTTGTTGAATTGGCACCCATATCTGTATGAGGAAGTCTTTGTCCTGCACCTTAAGACCGTTTATAGCTTGAAACAGTCTATCTTTGACAGATGAAGAAGGGCCTTGGCTTGTTCTTGGAGCAATCCAATATCTTCTACCTCTCTCGGTTTCTTCAAGGAGAAACTTCTCAGCTTGTGCTGAACTCATAGCTGCAGACTGGTCAAAGGAGACTTGAGTCATCGGCTGATTGGTGAGATCTTCCATCTTGAGAAAACCTGGAGGCAACTTTCTCCCTGTGTCTTCGTTGGAGATGTGATCCTGAGAAGGGTTCTCAGCAAATTGATAGCCATAAAGAAAAGAGTTGTTGTTGTTGTTGTCATTCATGTTGGTAGAGCTAGGAGCTTGGTGTCCAGACGTCTGCTTCAAGCTCTTACCATCTGTTGTCTCAAGCCAACATCCATCAAAGAAGAGTTCTTCCATGAAGTCCATATCCATAGCCGTCTCAGGGAATGCACCAAAGCTAGGATTGGGTAAGAAACCACCATCTCCACCACCACTACCTTCCATATAAAAGAATCTCTTCTTTCTTTCTTTCTTTCTTCAACTCAGTCTTGAATCCACCAGAAGCTTAATAAACTTCTTACCTTTCTCAAAGACTTGTTCTACATGAACAGACAAAAACAAGCTTCTTTGAGGTCTCCCTTTATCTGCAGTTAAAGGTTACAGAAAAATGATCAAAACCCAACACAGGAAGAAGAGAAGAAGAAGGATAAAAGCAAAACTCAGTCTTTGTCAACTCCAAGATCAAAGGTGCATATCAACATGTATATAATAGACTTTAAGAGAGGGTTGTGAGATCACACAGAGAGAGGCTATAAAAATATAAAAGCTAGAGAGAGTTGACTTGAAATCAGGTACTAACATCAGCTTCAAGTACAATATTCCCCAATAGACATGGAAACTTCAAGAGGGCCAATTATTGAGCCCTTTAAAGACAATTCAATTGAAATGTTCAGCAGACAGTAAATGCCACACAGAAGAGGAAAATAAAAAGATGATGGAATTTTATAAATTAAGAATCTAATGCTTCATGACATCACTTTCTAAAGAACAAAAAAAAAAGAGAGAAAATCTTATGATGCTCCATGACAAAAGTATCCAAAGAACAAAGCAATCTTCCAATAAAACCCCAGAAATAGTTAGTAACTACAAATCCCACAAAAAGAAAAGAAAAACAAACTTACAATTTATCAAGATTCCTTGAGAAAGTACAGAGATTTCAAGAAATAAAGGGAGAAGTTGACTTTGGGTGGGTTTCAAACACTCATAAGAAGTAAATAAACTGACAGAACTAAAGATTTAGTTAGCTCTGTTTTCAGTTAGAAAGAGGTTGTTTGGTCTCTGTTTATTCGTACACAACACACATAAATGATGAAAAGATTCTGAGGAAAAAAAGCTGTGAAAAATAATTTTGCTCAAATAGATGATACTATCATCACCACTTCTTTTTTATCTCTCTTTCTTTCTTTCTGGACACAAGTAGGTGATGAAGGGTTATATCACTCTATTTTAATCTCACCATGTGGGCGTGCAGAATCTTTCACAAGAACAAAGTGGACCACGATTTATACCATCCAATAAGATCTCTATACTGTCTTTTACCTGTAGTAAAAAAAAGAAGAATAATTTTATTTTCTCTGTTTTTCTTCTGCAAAAAAAAAATGAAGTTGAAGTTGGGTTTTTAACAGCTGATATGTTATGATTGGTCTCTCTTAATAATGTAGTTGGTGATCTCTTGTTGAGATTCTTTTGCCTCGTTCAAACTTGCAAATTAGTATTTTTAAAATATTAATCAATTAGATAATAATAAATTATGATTACGTAAG
Organism: Brassica carinata; assembly: GCA_016771965.1. Classification (NCBI taxonomy): domain Eukaryota; kingdom Viridiplantae; phylum Streptophyta; class Magnoliopsida; order Brassicales; family Brassicaceae; genus Brassica; species Brassica carinata. The sequence continues at coordinate 228,774 of JAAMPC010001253.1, read as the reverse complement.
CCGCAGATGTGTACTTTGTTCTGTTTCGTTGGTTAAACTTTGATCTGTATCAATGAGAGAGGGAGAAAGATTCTTGCAGACAATGTCTGTCATGTTGAACAGGTTTCATTAATAATTTGACCTTAAGATTCTTTCTTTAATTTCTCATCATAAAAACAATAATCCTTTGTGACCTCAGCCCTAGTTTTAAAGTTTTTATTTGTTTGTTAAAAGTTTGAAATTTTCTTAAAATGCCCTTTTGCATAAATAATGGCTCTTTATTACTCTTTCCCTAATTTGGTTTCAGAGTTTTCCATAGTGTCACATTATATTTATGTTATACAAGGATGCAAATTAGATAATTACCCAGTAGTCGTTCTTATGCTATACGATTAAGTTTCGTATTGATTTCAGTACCAACAGGTTATGTTATATATATTCATTAAAAAATTAAACTTTAATGCTTTTCTTAAAGTTAATTCCACGCTTTTGAATGACCTCCATGTGAGTCCGGATTCATGGAACACGATAGTAAAATAGGTAGGTTTCTTATGACTATTTAACTAGACTTTGATCCGTATATCCGTGCGGATAATTTTCTATTTTATAAATTTGTAATTTTAATATAATATATACTATAACTATAAATTTATAAAAAAATAGCATAAAATAGTACTTCTCTTTTAATAGAGAATATGATTCGGTCACAAGCTGATTTTACTGATTTAATTCAATTTTTAGTTTCTATGATAAAAGATAAATCATATGTTTGATGTTTCCCTGCAAAATATTTAATGAAGTAGAAAGGGCTTAACTCTAATTAGTGTAATAGTGTGGCCAAGAACTAATCCTTAAGAAATAATGTCTTAATTTAGTTTTAAATCAAACAAAAAATTCTATAGATCGATAAATAACATTCTGATCATTTGTAAACAAAAACGGCATTTCGTTTGAAGAATTCAATATTTACGGATAGGCTGGGCAAATAAACGAATCCAAAAATCTAAACCAGATCTGACCCGATAAAAGTGAATCTGAACCAAACTGAACCGACATAAATACCAATGAATTTTGTTTTACGATATATTCGGTTAAGAGTTTTGTCCGAACCCGAATGGATATTAAAAAAACTTGAAAAATTCAAAATCCAAAAAAAAAACTCATATCAAACCTAAACTCGATCCAAATAAGAATCAATAACTACTATTAAGTATTTAAAATAGGTATTTATTACATGAATAAATTAATCAAGTAATTAATTCAATATATTTTTATTATTTGATCAATATTAATCATTTATGTTTTGACAAATGCATTTAAATATCAACTATGAATATGTTTCTTTATGAAGTTTAATAAGAAATAAGTTTGTTTTATTTTGATGTTTGATAATGTTTTTTACGTTTATAGAGTTATTAGTTGTCGAACATGTACTTCATGAAACAAAATGCAAGTTTAATTTTTTTGTTAAATAAGTACTTTCTGGTAATATATAGGAATGTAGATAACCAAAACCCTGTTTAGATCCAAACCAAAAAATTAAATGGATTTAATCGGTTTAGGATGTGTTACTAAACTCGAACCGAGTCCGACTAAACTCGAGTCGAGCCTGAACCGAACTTTTATAATACATGAACGGAGCATGATTTTTGTAAACTCAAAAATCCAAAACCTGATATTACCGAACCGGAATGGTCATCCGACTGCCTATGCCTATCTACTGGTGTTCTTTTACATTATAAGTATACGAGAGTATATATATAGTAACTTTTTCGAAAATAAATTCACTACACTTTTAAAAATATCAAGGATCTGTATTTAATGAAAAGTTGTGAGCAGACGACCCAATGACATTCTCTATGCTATTACCTCCCCCTTTCCCTCCCCAATTAGTTGGGTTATACTTTGTGACTAACTTTTGGAGATAAAAAGTATCCATGTGACCACTAGGCATAAGAATTCTCCGTCTTTGCCTCATATTTTGACATTCAAAAATTACTTACCAGGGTTTGGAGGATGTACAAATTAAAAAATTACTTACCGGGGTTTGGAGGATGTACAAATTAATGTTACTTTTAAATAATCTTTGTATTATATGTTTCTTAATTGAGATATGATACATATGGAGAATTAAACAAAGTTTTGGGCAAAACAAGATTTCATCTTAACTTTGGAATTTGATTTTGCTGATTAAAGCAAATTTTAAATAAAAATGTAGTAGCTGGGCATTGGATTCTTCTGCTATAAGAAGTAGAAAAACATTTAATTGTTGCAAACACACGAGCATCTTAAATCGGAGAAGATATCATGTTGAAACAAACATACAGAAAAGCGATTGTGAGGAATACTCGTGTGGTGAAGTAAATACTTAATCCAGGACTTGACAGGACATTGTTTACAGTGTAAACAGAAAATATTTAAGAAACACGAATGCTAACTAGATCAAAAGAGGCAGAACTCTAGTAAATTAACCATGTACGTACGTATAAACTTCTGTTTAGGTATAATGTACGTATAAGTAGGTCCCTTCGACGTGAACATGACTTTGAGAATTTCAACATTATGTCATGTATCGATCCAAGTCCAACTATACGGAAAATCCATCCTCCAATCCAGTCTTGTACACATGCTCTTCCCAATTTATCAATTATAAAGATCATCCATTAGAGAATCATGAGTATATTTGTATATTATAGAATAAATATAAAACTAATCGCCAAAGAGCCAGACTTTGAAAGGATAGAAGATTGGTTGAGTTAAGCCACTTTGCTCCAAAAAGTAAGGATCAAACGGCTCTCAGTGATCTGAGGAGCCACCGTCCCTTCCTCATCGTCCGATCCCCGGCTCGCCGCATCCAAGACCTGAATTAGAATGGTCATTTACTATAACCTCTCTTACTTTAATCTCCATTAATCAGTTGAAATCCTTGTGTTTATGGTCACTTATAAGTTTTCTCGTACATACTTCTATTAATATACTAGCTATAAGAAATATATTGTCGTGCACGAAAGCTCTCTTTATTTTTATCAATAAAATAAAACAGCACCCAAATTATCTTACTGGAATTCTTTGTCCGAATCCGGCAGACCCTACACATGTCGCTTTTCTTGAAACACTAGTTTCACTCCTTAATTATATGATTTAACCTCCTTAATTATTAGTTAAGACTTAGTCGGAAGACTTTGATAATTAGCAAAACTATGAACGTCATGTGTTGTAAGTGTATATCTGTGTATGTACATGCAAACTAGTTGACATAAATGTGCAAGTGGAGCTAAATCTTTAAGGGAAATGTTAATTAGTATGTAACTACTTTACTATTACTTATAGAGTCATATCCCATAAGTACTGCTTGTTTTAGAGAGAATAAAATATCATAAATATAATACTATTGTGTAGGAAAGCCAGCGATAATGGAAGATGATGTCACGCCGTTTAATTACTTTTTTAAATGAAAGCCAAGTGATTAAATATTGCTTTGTTTCGCCACCCCCTGTGGCATCACACTAGAAGTTAAGTAGTAATTGTTATGTAATTACAATTTGCAATTTTCTGATCTCGGAAAAAAGTTTGCTTAGGTGTAAAGCCTGGATTATAATATAAATTAATCCCGCTCAAGAATCCACTGAATATATTTGATTAGTCTAGTTAATTATGGGGAATATATTTATATAATTATTTTTATATAAATAATTATATATCTGTTTATCTTAAAAATCGTAATGACGTGCTTACCACATAATCAAATGGCTATACAGTGTTGTATGTATATATACTCTACCGTATGTATCTTGTACTGACAGCTTTCTAATCTCACCTTGATTACTTTTCCCTTTCGGATCTGAATTTAATTAATAAATCACAGTTTGCAGTACTTATAGACATGATGTTTAGATTTCATATTTCGCTTATATATATTATGAAGATAAAACAACATCGTATTACAGATCAGAAAACATCAGCAATCATTGATCCTCAAATTTCACCCTATATATCTATCACACATTTTTTATGAAGTCACCACAATTAATGTGTATGGATTATATAATAGTATTCAGTTGTGTGTTAGAGAGTACAGTACTACAAATCATCATGCAATACTTTTCTCATTTTCTATAAAGCATATGGGTATAGCCTGGTTATCATTATATTCAAATAATTTCGTTAGTGTGCAAAGTCTTAGCAATTATGTCTTTTGATAATTCACTCTCCCTTAAATTAATCAGTAAATAGGCTTATTGTAAATATCCCGGAATAAATATTTTCTATATAGGCAAAATCGGAATTGTAAGACGTTTTCTAAGTTCACTGCTATACATTAATGCATGTCAAATGATTTGATTCTAAATAAATAAATATACTTATTAGATATATTTAGCCGATTTTTTCTTTAAAACTAATTTTCAGCATAGTGCACCATTTTGTGATGGGAAAAATGCTTATTAAAGATGCAAAGAACGTGCAAGGAGATAAATCGGTCAACTTCATCTTACGTAAGCCTTCATATCTAACATTTTTAAACATACATAAACAATTCAACAACATATAAAATATTATGATGCAGATGTTATATTTTCTTTTGTCAACATGTTGCAGATGTAGACATATATATGAAAATGAATCAAAATACGTACGTGACCAATTTTTAGTTTTCTCACGCGCGTATGATTTGCACGAGTCCGTAGAGATTAATCAAGAGCTATATATGTGGAGATTAATCGTTGATTCATATGCATAAGGAATTTTGTTTTGATAATATTTGCAATTATACTAAATATGTTCCATAGATTTTTAACGAATTGAAAATCTCAGAAGAAGGTTCTCGTTGTTATTGTTTTGATGAATTTATATATACCAACATGCATCGCTGTAAACGATAAGTAAATGTTATAAATAAATAAAAAGAGTTAGTAGTTGAATATTCACGAAGGTTGTGTGTCGCACTAGTTTGAAGGACAGTTGATAAAATACTTGTTTAGCAGCTTCGAGAAGATTAATTGAAAACTGTCTCGGATTAGGGTTCGTGCATGCTGTAATTAGTTCAGCGTGCTTACCTATAATGCATCTGAATCTTCAGATTACTAGTAATAGTTTATAAGATTCAATTATATAAAATGTCAAAGCTTTGTCCAAAAAAACAAAAAAAAAATGTCAAAGCTAGCTGTTATCTTTGATTAGATATAAAACACTAAGTTTTTATTAGCGGAACAGATTATAATCCATATATTGTGTAGTGAGATCGTGGTGGGTTTGAGATCACGTCAAACAAGGAAACTTGGCAAAGAATAATACTAATTAAGCTTTTACAAAATTAATTTTGTTATAAGCATATTACGATCACAAATGAAGAATAAAACATATTTATTTATTAAGCATATAAAGAGAAGAATACACCAATCTCCTAGATGCATTATATATCCAAATGATTAAAACACAACATTCAACAACATCATCCTAGATATACTAGAAGCAAACATCCAATATATATAACTATAGATCCACATTTACTAATTAAAGTCCTAACCTAAGATCTAAAGAACACCCTGACGTGTCCGAAGTAGAGAGATGATGTGTTGTTACAGGAACATTCAGATCCAACGCACCACCGAGCACTGTCTCCCTTTCCCTCTCCCAGCAGTGGAATCTCATGTGACCTCTTAAAGCCTGACCACTGGAGTACACTCGATAACATATATTACACTTATGACGCTCTGAAAACGTAACCATCTTCCCCTGCTGATCGTGGTTACTAGTTACGGTTACTGGATCATCACCGGTTACGTTTGTGCTTGCGAAACATCCTTTAACGTTCTTGTGACTCGCTCTGTGTCCTCCTAAAGCCTGATGCGATCCAAACACTTTCTTGCATCCTCCACACTCGAACCGCTCACCAGTACTACTTGATGATAATGGCGTGGCTTCAGACAGCATTAGGAGATAAGAAGCGACTTCATAATCTTCCTCGGACATGAGTGAGAATCTCTGGTTTAGATGGTTTGATGATAAAGTCGGGGTGAGGCGGCCACGGTGGTTAGGAGGAGGATTGATGCCACGCCATTGACGCTCAGGGTGACATCTCATGTGACCAAAGAGAGCTTTCGTAGACCAGAACGTTTTGCCACATTCCGTACACGGACTTGTGATTTTGGGAGCATTTGGGTCTGGCTTTTTAGTGTATTTTGGTTTTGGTGAAGAACTACTAGAAGGTAATGCAACGGTTTTGGTGCGTTTCTTTCGAGGGCTCTGATGGTAACTTGGAGATAAAGCAAGTTGGAGATTTGGATTAGGGATGATTGAGTTAGGAGTAGGAGGGAGTTGATTGTGAATCATTGTGATCACGTAGAGAAAGTAACTGGAGAAAAGAGAAACAGAACAAAAAAAGTAAGAAGTGAGAGAGTGATTGCTTTAGTAGAAGAAGGAGACGGTTACGTGTAGAGGAAGTTATGGAGGAACAGGGAGACAGTTAACTTCAGTTGAGGGACATAGCGGTTTTTTGTAAGGAAAGACTTATCCTTTTGCAGTTTTGAAATCACCTTTTTTTGTCTATTTCCGTCAGTTTTGCTGCTTCAGTTATAGCCCAACATCATCACAACATATATTCAATTAATTTCCTTTTTTTAATCTAACCAGAAAGTATTAACAATCGATATTCCCACAGATCAAATAACAATTTCAAAGAGAAGTTAGTCAAAGAGTGTACATGAAAGGGAAAGTTAAAAAATGAAGAAAGGTTCTTTCGAGGTAAGACTGTGAGAAGAAGACCTTTCGAATCACTGGCCGAATCTCCCCAAGAGTCTTTCTACAGCAGCGTTTACGTTGCCGTTGGTTGCACGCAACGCCCTAATGTTCTCAGCTCTGTCAAAGAAACCCATTTCCTCTAGCTGTTGCAACTGTGTGGCGTATAGCTCCTCAGGAGGTACTGAAACCACAAAACAAAAGACATTTCAATAGAAAACCATCTCAAGTGTAGATTACTTTTCAGAGAAACGGGTCTAGAGAAACTGCAATCTCACCATCAGACTGGCTCGCACCACTTAAGCCGCCACCAGCACCAAGACTGCCAAACATATTCATCAACGAAGCAGGCCCCCCGTTATTCCCTGTGCCTTAAACAACCATTGCGTATGAATAACACTCAAATCCATTAACTGCAATCAGAAACAGACATAGAAGAGACTAGCACCACGAAAGTATATAAAACCGACACTAAGTGACCAGGCCTGTGAACTGTGGATGCACGATTAATATTTTAATTTCCAACAGTACCTGTGGTGGCACCTGTTTGCCCTGGAACTCTACATAAAAGATTGATCAGCATCAAAACAGTGATAGCTATGTCAAAAATATTTAACTGTTTAGCTGATCATATGAATATGAAGCGACTCAAAATACAAAAAGGACATGCATGTTACTTCTCAATTACGTTTAAGAACCAAATAAACAGCAAAAGGGAATTCTCACTTACTGTCTGGTCGTACTCCAATTCCCAGACAAAAGTGATTGCTGCAGACTCATCATTTGCTACGGACAAAAACAATTCCACAAACATTAGGCTGGAGAAACTCCATCACATTGAAATAACTTACAGATACAAAAAAAAACTTTCGTGAAGACACCATATGCATAAACACAGTCGAGCCAAATGTGGAGAGGTTTAACAGAGACCTGCATTGTCTCTGGAGAGCTAAGCATACGAAGGAACTCTGGATTCTGCATCATTTCCCTCGCCTGAGGACTTGAATCCACCAAGCTTCGGAGTTGTGGGTTGAGACTCATGATCTGGAATTGAAAGATGATATTAACAACATAGAGTCAATAACAACTACAGCCTAAAATCATATGAATCCAGGTATCACCTGATTCATGTATTGTGGATCGGAAAGTAAGCTTTGCATAGCTGGATTTTGCAAAACTGGTTCGTTTGAGAGGCATCTGGAGTAGCACCAACCGTTGGATCTCCACCTAGCATGCCTAGTCCACCAAGACCAGGGGCTCCAATATCCCAGCCTGAATTCGTCCTCCCAGAAGTAGTTGTCTGACCTGTCAAGTAAGAGCACAGAAACGTTCAGTCATCTTTATTACATTATTATACAAAGTGCTGACTAAAAAGTTGTTTACTTAACCATTAATGACAAGGAACTCTGAGAACTACAACAACCAATTACTATACCACATTGTTCCTGAACTAGTGTGGTAAAACATAAGCGTAAGCAACACTTATACACTTTGAGAAGTTTCCGTTATACCCAACAAGTACTAAGCAGAAGAGAATATAGTTTTCATACCACCTGCAGCACCCCAAGGATTTGGAAGTGGGTTTGTATTTGGCACATCATTCTCTGTGCCTGTTTCACCATTGGTATCTCTACCTTGTGCAGCAAACGGATTAGAATCGACACTGTTTCCAGCATTCCCTGACAATGCTGAAGCGTTCATCAACGGTTCCTGGACATTTTCATACACACGTCTAAGCATGTTAAACCCCTCGGGAGTAGCTTCAATGTGACTCATCGCCCTATCAGTATTCCTCGTCATCTCACGCATAAGCTCAGGGCTTCTCGCAGCTTCTAAACTCTGCCGAAGGATGCTTGTGTCGTTAAGTATATGTCCAAGCTCAGGGTTACGATCCACAAGCTCACGCATCTGAGGGTTGCTCATTATCAAGTTCCTCATAAGTTCAGGGTTGTTCATAACGTTCTGAATGGCTGGTGTTTTCATCATATCTCTAACCATGTTTGGGTTCATAGGTGCAGTAGTTTGGGTCCTAGGAGGTGGTGTTGAAGGTGGAGAGACTCGAACCATATGAAGAGAGTGATCCGCCTGTAAACCTAGAGGTAACAGAAACAGTAAATTTCATGAGGTAAACAGTAAAAATAGGTAAAACGTTTTTAACTTAATCCAAAACATCTTTAACCGTTTTATTATATTCCCAAAGGTTAAGTCTTTGAGGATTTTACCATAGCTAAGGAGAGTCTGATCATCTTTGAGGATGCGTCCCTTGTAAATCAAGCGCTGCTGGTTAGCTGGGACCTCGCAGTTCTGAGCTACCAGAGCTTTGAAAGACTCTACGGTTGATTCAAGGCTCGTTCTCACGATGAATTTGGAGCCGTTGGAGCACCTCACGTTCACAGGAACCACCGCTCTTCCTCCGTCAACGACGGTCTGTGGCTCGTTCGAATCTCCTTCAGCAACCATTAGGAGATTCGAGATCAAACAGAATCGATGTGATCACACACTAATCCTACACAAAGATTAAACGGAGATGATGAGATTGCAACTCTCATGATAAAGGTCAGGTCGGGTCGGGTCTTGACTGTTCATATCCTTCTCAGAATGCGTGCCACGTGACGTGGTGGAGCTCAACACGACATCGTTTTAACGACCTCTACGTTTTAAACCGTTTCCGGTTTAGGTTTAGACTGCTAAACCGTACTAATTCGTGTTTGAATTGCAAAGAGCTTTGTTTCTTGACAGTGAATCATGGATACAGTAAGGGTTGATAATTAAGATGGAGATATGTTCTTTATAATTCATCAAAATTAACACCGAAGTTAAAAGTTTAAGCGCATCCAAAAAAACTAAGAAGAATGATTTTTATGCTTGAACATGTTAAAAACTTTGAATTGATGAGAGGCTCGAGAAGGTAAATACGTTTCCCCTGCTCTTATATAAATAATCTGATACAAGAAAAAACAATGTTGTTGAAAATGGAGGTATGCCACATTATACTATATATTCATAAAACTTTAAACTACTACTTCAGACTAAACATTATACTATATATTCATAAAACTTTAAACTACTACTTCAGACTAAACCAGATATTTTTAGTATTGCTTCATAGATGGTGACGTGAGGAGAGAGCATATAGGTGGTCCATTGGAAAAACTTTTTTTTTTGTCACTGGGTCCATTGGAAAAACTAAAGACGTTTTTGGAAGTGGATTTTCATCATTCCATTACCCAATTTCGGTGGAGCTTCCACATAACACTCCCATGATTTACAGTATTGATATTGGACATTTGATAATGCCTTTGTTTCCCCATTTTCTCTTCTCAATTTGACATATCTCTTCAGTCTTCACTTTATCCTTTTGTATACTTCATCGTGCGTGCGTGCGTGGCCACGCGTTCTCGAATAATAAGAGAACGTAACACGTTTGTTTTGATGCAAACTTGTCTCTCCCTCATAACGTGTAGCAAGGTTTAAAGTTTTGCCTATTGGACCAGCATCTGAAAAGCATTAAATTTCGGTTTGGGTGGGTGGGTATATCAATGACAAATGAAAAGAATAGTCCAATAAGTAAAACATGTTTGGAGCTACCTATGTGAAACAGTTGAAAGATTTTTTTAAATGTGGTCTTAACCAATATATATACCCGAAATATTCAGACCTTATGATTTCAACAACTTATCAATTGTAGTATCAATTAGAATAACACATCACTTTACGGAAAACAAACAAAATGAGCCAAATAAAAACGTCACTGCATGGGATCATGGTTTAATTTTAAAATAGAGTAAATATAGTTTGAGAAAGAGTAATTGAATGATGGCTTTTTAACCGAATCCATAATAAAAAAGTATAATGTAAATTTGATAAAAACGCCGAAAAAGTTTATTTATATAGTATTGGTTAATGATTTAACAAAAAGACTACCAGTAGGAAAAGCCTAGTGTAATAGTAATATGTTTCTTTAATTAAACAATAAATACTAACTCTTTAACATTGTCATCATCTTCTTTCTCCTCCTTTTCTTTGGCTAGGGGACAGAAAGGGTCTCACTTCGTCAACTTGCAAAACAGAACAAAAGCATAATGTTTTAGATTTTTGAAAAAAGGGCTAATGCTGTCGAATTATCTGTTGATTAGTCTACCTGTCTATGTAATAAATATCCTTCTTCTTAACCTTTTTTCTCAGCCTGTAACTGTTCCCATTACATGAACTGTTAAGTAATCAAATCCTTACCCTTTTATCTTGAAAATAAGAAAGTAATAAAATCCCACTAGAAAGTTTGCAACTTTACCCCAAGTCTTCTTCAAGCATACCCACTCCTTCTTCCCCTGTTTCTCATTCCTTTCTTCCAGCTAGATTTTTTGCGCTGTCCCTGAAGAATCTTTCCTTTTTTTCAAAAGGATGGTTTTGGTTTGGGTTTTGGCATCTCCCTGCCACTAGTTCCTTGCCAAGCGCTGTCTTCCCTTATATGTTTGAGGTAAGGGTTTAGTCCTCGTGACACTTCTTTTTCACTTCCGGTGTGAAAGCTACTTTCTTTGCCTTATCTTTTCTTCATTACAAGATTCTAGTTCCAAGTATTTTGGGAGTTTTGTCTCTAATTGTTGTTTTTTTTATTATTTAAACTTGGTGTTTCAGGAACTGATTAAGAGCCAAAAGCAATGTTTTGGGTTTTGGCTCTGTTGAGCAGCTTCATTGTTCTTAGTGGTGATGGACTACTTTCAGAGGGAGCTTCTTCAAGGCCACACGATATTAACGTTGGAGCAATCTTCAGTCTAAGCACTTTATACGGTCAAGTCGCAGATATCGCCATGAAAGCTGCCGAGGAAGACGTAAACTCCGATCCCACCTTCCTTAATGGATCTAAACTGCGTATATTAATGTATGACGCCAAGCGCAACGGCTTCCTCAGCATCATGAAAGGTTGAGAGAAAAAAAAAAAGTTGGTAACTGATTCTTGTTTTTCTAAAACTAATTATGTTATTTTTTTAATATATATTCACAGCATTGCAATTCATGGAGACTGATTCCGTAGCTATCATCGGTCCACAGACATCAATCATGGCTCACGTACTCTCTTACCTCGGCAACGAGCTCCACGTCCCCATGTGCTCATTCACAGCGTTAGACCCAAGTCTCTCCCCTCTCCAGTTCCCTTTCTTCGTCCAGACAGCCCCCAGCGACCTCTTCCTGATGCGGGCCGTCGCGGAGATGATCACCTACTACGGCTGGTCTGATGTCATTGCGCTGTACAACGACGACGACAACAGCAGGAACGGTGTAACATCCTTAGGAGACGAGCTCGAAGGGAGACGATGCAAGATCTCTTACAAGGCCGTGCTTCCTCTTGACGTGGTGATCGGGAGTCCACGCGAGATCGTCAACTTGCAAAACAGAACAAAAGCATAATGTTTTAGATTTTTGAAAAAGGGCTAATGCTGTCGAATTATCTGTTGATTAGTCTACCTGTCTATGTAATAAATATCCTTCTTCTTAACCTTTTTCTCAGCCTGTAACTGTTCCCATTACATGAACTGTTAAGTAATCAAATCCTTACCCTTTTATCTTGAAAATAAGAAAGTAATAAAATCCCACTAGAAAGTTTGCAACTTTACCCCAAGTCTTCTTCAAGCATACCCACTCGTTCTTCCCTTTTATTTCTCATTCCTTTCTTCCAGCTAGATTTTTGCGCTGTCCCTGAAGAATCTTTCCTTTTTCAAAGGATGGTTTTGGTTTGGTTTTGGCTCGGTTTGGCAATCGGTTATTTCAGTTTTCTTAAAAGGAAAAGACATAAAAAAATTAATAACCAAACTATACCAAAACCCGAACCGAACTAATCTGAAGAAATAACCGAACTGACTGAATTTATTCAAATTTTTAACAAAATTAAACCAAAATATAACTAAAATAAAAACTTCTATAGGATTTTTTAAAATAAACTAATCAAATACCGAACCGAACCAGACTTTATTTTGGGTTAATTTGGTAAGGTTTATGTTTACCGAACTAACCGAAAACTGAATTACCAAAATATTTGAACCAGCAGGCCTAGTGAAAGTGCAGCTAGCTATTAGAGTCCCTGTTATAGAATTTCTCTTAACATCTTTGGAGCAATTCAAACTTTGCAGGAGAGAATACAGTGAGCACACTCGGCCGCATCGTGTTGCTCATCTGGCTATTTGTGGTTCTGATCATCACCTCAAGCTACACAGCTAGTCTCACATCCATTCTCACAGTTCAACAGCTCAACTCACCGATCAAAGGGGTAGACACACTCATAAGAAGCAGCGGACGCGTTGGGTTTCAGGTAGGTTCTTATGCCGAAAACTACATGATTGATGAGCTAAACATCGCCAGATCAAGACTAGTGGCACTAGGCTCTCCAAAAGAATACGCTACAGCTCTTCAGAACGGGACTGTCGCTGCGATTGTGGATGAACGCCCTTACGTTGACCTCTTCCTCTCAGAGTTCTGTGGGTTTGCCATTAGAGGCCAAGAGTTCACCAGAAGCGGCTGGGGGTTTGTAAGTGTACCCTTCACTTTCACATGTCTCTTCTACTTGTTTGTTTAGACACTGTTCTTGATCTTCTTTTTCTGTGTTTTTGTTTGAAGGCATTCCCAAGAGACTCTCCGTTAGCAGTTGACATGTCAACGGCCATCTTAGGTCTGTCGGAAACAGGGAAGCTTCAAAAGATACATGACAAGTGGCTTTCAAAGTCGAACTGCAGTAACCTGAACGGTTCAGAGTCAGATGATGATCCAGAGCAGCTTAAGCTCCGTAGCTTCTGGGGACTATTCCTCCTCTGTGGGATTGCTTGTTTCATCTCTCTCCTTATCTACTTCTTCAAGATAGTCCGCGACTTCTGTAACGACCACAAGCCTGAGGAAGAAGCTGCAGTTCCTTCACCAGAAGTGTCACGTTCTAAAACACTGCAGACGTTTCTAGCTTATTTCGATGAAAAAGAAACCGAGTCCAACAGAAGGTTGAAACGTAAACGGAACGATGATCTTTCATTAAAGTCTTCGTGACCAATGTCACAGATCTAATCATCACTCAAGCCCATTGCAGTGAAGAAATGCAAGACAACATACCTCATACGTTTAGTAGTAAAAGAAGAGGGGATTTTGACAAAAGTATATGCAACATTTTTAACTATATATGTATATATAAAGTACATATTAATGGCAATGCATAACATTAAGTTGCAAGACAAAGCTTAAGCTGTATTGTATAATCTTATAGAAGAAAGAACTTTGCATCTCCCTGTATCTTTCCAGTTTATTTTAAGTTTATCAGTGGAATTGTTCTTAATTTTGATTTTGCAAAAGTGCATAGACTGTAATTCAGACCTAAATGAAATAATTCTTATAAACCGATTTTTTTATATAAAGATGCTCAAAAAATCGGTCTACACACCCTCTTAATCAATAATCTCATATAAAACACTCTAATCAATAATAATCTCATAAAAAACACCTAACTAATAACCAATGAACATTGGATAAATGATAATAAAGAGATTTGTAATTGAAAGTCTGAAACTTTTTTCTCCCCATAAAGAGGGAGAAGAAACAGAGAGATGATTATTACTGCACAAAGTAGAAACACAACAACAAATCCACACCAACATGGTAACATTACAAACTTGAACCTCCTGTCTTTTTAGTTTCTCAGTTGTTTTCTCAGCTTCAGCTTGTCTAGCTCCAACAGAGAAGAACTCAGTGATGACTTCAAGTGGCATACCTTTAGTCTCAGGGACTTTAAGGTACACAAAGACCCATGATACACAACAGACGACTGCATACATTCCAAACACACCAGCAAGCCCAATGGATTTCAGCAGCACAGGGGACTGTAAGTGACGATAATGTCGCATATCCAGAACGTGAGTGCGCAGATGGCTATGCAGATTCCACGACTCGAAGTTGGGAAGATCTCTGAGCAGAGGATGTTTGGAGTAGGACCGAAACCCATCACCTGAAGAAGCAGAAGTAGAGAACAACGCTTACTGTCGATAAGACCGCGTGGACAACGCTGTTCATGTGGACTAGATTCGAGATTACTAAGACTATTAGAGATGCTATCAAGATTGGAATCGTTGTGAGCAGCAACGTCCTGCAAAAAACACACAACATTTTAGCTTCATGAATCAAAGAACAAAGGATGTTTTGAAGTTTTTTGATTAATCACCTTCGACCAGAGAGATCCATGAGCCTCATTGCAACAGCTATTGCAGGCAACATCACAAAGGTTGTCAATGCACTTATGAGTAAAGATGATGAGGAAGAACTAATCCCCAAGTTTGATAGTAGAATCCCAACACCTGCCTGCTCTAGGATTTGAGGTGTGTAATAAAGAACTCCATTGATCCCTGAGAACTGTGTTTCACAAAACAACTTAATATATATATTGATGTTTGTATCAAGAGACTAGATTACCTGCTGAAGTATCTGAAGGCCAACACCAACGAATAGAGCACGTTTGACTCCAGGATCCTGAAGATCATGCCAGAGCGACCCTTTAGCTGTTCCGGATGGATGAACCATGGCAGGACCGATCGTATGTTCTCTGAGAAGGTCTTTGGAGAAGAGCCGGTTGGCTAACCAAAGCAGACGCTTGCACAAACTCTGCCTCACCGGTTCCTTCACCTCCTCCAGGCAACGAAACAATGGAGCCGCGTCGTGATCCAGGGAAGCCTTCTTGATGCAAGTAAATCCTCTTAAACCCGCCTTCCTTCTGTCCTGACTCATCTCTCTCAGTCCACTTCCACGCCACTTGCCATCCACCTCCAATCCCCATACTCCCTGCTCTTCCCCGTGAGCTCCTGCACCTGGCTCCCGTGTCTAAACGTAGAAAGAGGTCCTTGACCTGAGTGCATGTCTTTCTCCATGCTTGTCGCCTGACGTGAGATCAAAGGAGAATGAAGATCATCATCAGAGTCTTCTCCACGGTCCGTCGGATAACCGCCTTCTCCCACAAGATTCTTCATCCCATTCCTCGTTCCTCGGCTGATTACCTCCCACGCTGAACATACTCCCAAAATGTGGGAACAGGCGCTCCTCATGCTTCCAGTCTCCGGCATCTTCTCGTGAACGCTCCCAAACAGCGTAACGAGCGGATCGACCAACGACCCTTGCCTCCTGCTCATCGTACTCCCGTGGCGAGACAGAACACTCACCGTGCTTCCTCCTTTCACCGGCCTAGCAACCCAACTCAGCCCTTCTCTCCGCACCGTACAGCTTAATCTGATCCTTATCCACAGCTATGTCGAGATCATCAGCAACATCATCCGCAGGACCGATTGTGGATGAACGCCCTTACGTTGACCTCTTCCTCTCAGAGTTCTGTGGGTTTGCCATTAGAGGCCAAGAGTTCACAAGAAGCGGCTGGGGTTTGTAAGTATCCTTATGTCTCTTCTGCTTGTTTGTTTAAACAGTATTCTTGATCATCTTTATTTTGTTTGAAGGCATTCCCAAGAGACTCTCCGTTAGCAGTTGACATGTCAACGGCTATCTTAGGTCTATCGGAAACAGGAAGCTTCAGAAGATACACGACAAGTGGCTTTCAAAGTCGAACTGCAGTAACCTGAACGGTTCAGAGTCAGATGATGATCCAGAGCAGCTTAAGCTCCGTAGCTTCTGGGGTTATTCCTCCTGTGTGGGATTGCTTGTTTCATCTCTCTCCTTATCTACTTCTTCATGATAGTCCGTGACTTTTGTAACCACCACAAGCCTGAGGAAGAAGCTGCAGTTCCTTCACCAGAAGTGTCACGTTCTAAAACACTGCAGACTTTTCTAGCTTATTTCGATGAAAAGGAAGCCGAGTCCAACAGAAGGTTGAAACGTAAACGGAACGATGATCTTTCAGTAAAGTCTTCTTGACAGCGGAGCGAACATCTCCTTCTCTAGCGACTCGAGGCTAAACCACTTGAAGGGAGGGACATTGAATCTAGCTGCATTGAGCATGTTTGATCAAGGACAGCAGTTTCTTGATTATATAGTGGAGACGAAGATGTCGGGTGTTACGGGGCCAGTACAGTTTCTTCCGGACAGAGCGATGAGTCAGCCTGCCTACGACGTTATAAACGTGGTCGGTGACGGGCTTAGGCAGATAGGGTACTGGTCGAACCACTCTGGGCTCTCTGTTATACCTCCCGAGCTGCTGTTCAGCAAGCCTTCGAACCGTTCGAGCTCAAACCAGCATCTGAAGAATGTGACCTGGCCTGGTGGAGGTTCTGTTACGCCGCGTGGATGGGTGTTTCCTAACAACGGGAGGAGGTTGCGCATCGGTGTGCCTAATAGAGCGAGCTTTAAGGACTTTGTGTCTAGGGTCAACGGAAGCAACCAGATAGATGGGTACTCCATTAATGTCTTTGAAGCTGCGGTAAAACTGCTTTCTTATCCGGTTCCTCATGAGTTTGTCCTTTTTGGAGACGGTCTCAAGAACCCAAACTACAATGATCTTGTCAACAATCTCACTAAAGGGGTGAGTTTAAAGTATAGGTCGTTAGCTCAACTAGAAAAGACCATAGCTATTGCATCAGAGATCCCCAGTTCGAATGACTGGGATGAAACTAATATTACATACTGTGGTTTTGAGCCGGGGTATTAAAAAAAAAAAAACAGGTCAGAAGATCTTTAAGGAAGCGAGGAGGCTTGGGATGATGGGGAGAGGGTATGTGTGGATAGCTACCACTTGGATGACTTCTCTCTTGGATTCGGCTAACCCTCCGTCTCTTCCCAAGGTGGCTAAGTCTCTTACAGGAGTGCTGACGCTTCGCATCCACACTCCTGAGTCGAGAAATAAGAGAGACTTCGCGGCGCGGTGGAAGAAGCTGAGCAATGGGACTGTTGGGCTAAATGTTTATGGACTCTATGCGTATGACACGGTCTGGATCATCGCTAGAGCTGTCAAGAGTCTTCTTGACAGCGGAGCCAACATTTCCTTCTCCGGTGACTCGAAGTTGAACCACTTGAAGGGAGGGTCGCTGAACCTAGGTGCGTTGAGCATGTTTGATCAAGGACAGCAGTTTCTTGATTATATAGTGGAGACGAAGATGTCGGGTGTTACAGGTCCGGTACAGTTTCTCCCCGACAGATCGATGATTCAGCCTGCGTACGACATTATAAACGTGGTCGGCGACGGGCTGAGGCAGATAGGGTACTGGTCGAACCACTCTGGTCTCTGTTATACCTCCTGAGCTACTACGCAGCAAGCCTTCGAACCGTTCGAGCTCAAACCAGCATCTGAACAACGTGACTTGGCCTGGTGGGACTACTGTTACGCCGCGTGGATGGGTGTTTCTAACAACGGGAGAAGGTTGAGGATCGGTGTGCCTAATAGAGCGAGCTTTAAGGACTTTGTGTCAAAGGTCAATGGAAGCAACCAAATGGATGGGTACGCCATTAATGTCTTTGAAGCTGCGATAAAACTGCTCTCTTATCCGGTTCCTCATGAGTTCATCCTCTTTGGAGACGGTCTCAAGAACCCAAACTACAATGATCTTGTCAACAATGTCACTACAGGGGTGAGTTAAAAAGGATCAATAGAGACTTGATGATGCTTGTGACAGTGTTGTTGTTGAGTTTTTTTTTTCTTCTTCTCAACATTTTCTCTCACTCTGTAACTGTGCCCATTAGAAAGTAATCAAATCCCACAAAAAAAGTTCTCTTGTAACTTTCCCAAGTCTTCAAGCATACCCACTCGTTCTTCCCTTTTTATTTCTCATTCCTTTCTTTCAGATAGCTTTTTTTTGTGCTGTACCTGACGAATCTTTCCTTTTTTTTAAGGATGGTTTTGGTCTGGGGTTTGGCATCTCTGCCACTAGTTCCTTGCCAAGCGTTGCCTTCTCTTATATGTTTGAGGTAAGGGTTTATAGTCCTCGTCACACTTTCTCACACTTCCGGTGAAAGCTACTTTCTTTGCTTTATCTTTCTCTTATCTTACTCTTTGCTCTTACCCCAAAAAAGGAAAAAAAACATTTTGATTCTGCTGAGCTGGCTCACAAATGATTCTGGGAGTTTTTGTCTCAAACCTTTGTCTTAATTGTTGTTTGCTTTATTAAACTTGGGTGTTTCAGGAACTGATTAAGCCATAAGCAATGTTTTGGGTTTTGGTACTGTTGAGCTGCTTAATTGTTCTTAGTGGTGATGGAATACTTTCAGAGGGAGCTTCTTCAAGGCCTCACCATATTAATGTTGGAGCAATCTTCAGTTTAAACACTTTGTATGGTCAAGTTGCAGACATTGCCTTGAAAGCTGCAGAGGATGATGTAAACTCCGACCCCACCTTCCTCGGTGGTTCCAAACTGCGTATACTCATGTATGATGCCAAGCGCAACGGATTCCTCAGCATCATGAAAGGTTAGGAGAAACTGATTCTTGGTTAGAAAACTAAACTCTTACTTATACCTGTGTTGTTGTTTTTTTTATATCACAGCATTGCAGTTCATGGAGACTGATTCTGTGGCTATAATCGGTCCTCAGACATCAATCATGGCTCACGTACTCTCTTACCTCGCCAACGAGCTCAACGTCCCCATGTGTTCGTTCACAGCGCTAGACCCTAGTCTCTCGCCTCTACAGTTCCCTTTCTTCGTCCAGACAGCACCCAGCGACCTCTTCCTGATGCGGGCCGTCGCGGAGATGATCACCTACTACGGCTGGTCTGATGTCATTGCGCTGTACAACGACGACGACAACAGCAGGAACGGTGTAACATCCTTAGGAGACGAGCTCGAAGGGAGACGATGCAAGATCTCTTACAAGGCGGTGCTTCCTCTTGACGTGGTGATTCAAAACTCTCGCGAGATTGTTGACGAGTTGGTTAAGATCCAAGGGATGGAGTCTCGTGTGATCATCGTGAACACGTTTCCTAAAACAGGTAGGATGGTTCTACAGAGCCTCATTCTTTGTACAAAAGTTTTTTTTATTCGAATAAATTTAACATTCATTCAAAAAAAAAAAAAACAGGTCAGAAGATCTTTAAGGAAGCGAGGAGGCTTGGGATGATGGGGAAAGGGTATGTCTGGATAGCTACGACTTGGTTGACTTCTCTGTTGGATTCGGCTAACCCGCTGTCTATTCCCAAGGTGGCTAAGTCTCTTAGAGGAGTGCTCACTCTCCGTATCCACACTCCGGAGTCAAGAAAGAAAAGAGACTTTGCGGCACGGTGGAACAAGCTCAGCAATGGAAGTAAAGTTGGGTTAAATGTTTATGGACTCTATGCGTATGACACGGTCTGGATCATTGCTAGAGCTGTTAAGAGTCTTCTAGATAGCGGAGCCAACATTTCCTTCTCCGGTGACTCGAAGTTGAACCACTTGAAGGGAGGGTCGCTGAACCTAGGTGCGTTGAGCATGTTTGATCAAGGACAACAGTTTCTTGATTATATAGTGAAGACAAAGATGTCGGGTGTTACGGGGCCAGTACAGTTTCTTCCGGACAGAGCGATGAGTCAGCCTGCCTACGACGTTATAAACGTGGTCGGTGACGGGCTTAGGCAGATAGGGTACTGGTCTAACCACTCTGGTCTCTCTGTTATACCTCCTGAGCTACTACGCAGCAAGCCTTCGAACCGTTCGAGCTCAAACCAGCATCTGAACAACGTGACTTGGCCTGGTGGGACTACTGTTACGCCGCGTGGATGGGTGTTTCCTAACAACGGGAGAAGGTTGAGGATCGGTGTGCCTAACAGAGCGAGCTTTAAGGACTTTGTGTCAAAGGTCAATGGAAGCAACCAAATGGATGGGTACGCCATTAATGTCTTTGAAGCTGCGATAAAACTGCTCTCTTATCCGGTTCCTCATGAGTTCATCCTCTTTGGAGACGGTCTCAAGAACCCAAACTACAATGATCTTGTCAACAATGTCACTACAGGGGTGAGTTAAAAAAGGATCAATAGAGACTTGATGATGCTTGTGACAGTGTTGTTGTTGAGTTTTTTTTTTTTTCTTTTGCTTTCAGGTGTTTGATGCTGTGGTGGGAGATATAGCGATTGTTACAAAGCGAACAAGGATTGTGGATTTCACTCAGCCATACATTGAATCAGGGCTTGTAGTGGTTGCTCCTGTCACGAAGCTAAATGATACTCCTTGGGCGTTCTTACGCCCTTTTACTCCTCCTATGTGGGCTGTTACAGCAGCTTTTTTTCTCATCGTTGGATCAGTAATATGGATTCTTGAACATAGGATGAACGATGAGTTCCGTGGACCTCCAAGGAGACAAATTATTACTATACTCTGGTTAGTAAACAGTCACTGGAGCTGCACTATGCAGATATGTTGGCGTATAACATAATACCTTAAGACCTCACAAGCTATATGTCTTTTGTTCATGCAGGTTCAGCTTCTCGACCATGTTTTTCTCCCACAGTAAGTCCATACTGAAATTTAGGCTGGGATTTTGAACCAACACGCCAAACCGAACAAAAAAATTATTAGTTCGGTTAGGAGTTTGGTTCGATTTGGTAGATTTTTTTTTTAAAGTTTGGTTTTTGGCTCGGTTTGGCAATCGGTTATTTCAGTTTTCTTAAAAGGAAAAGACATAAAAAAAATTAATAACCAAACTATACCAAAAACCCGAACCGAACTAATCTGAAGAAATAACCGAACTGACTGAATTTATTCGAAATTTTTTAACAAAATTAAACCAAAATATAACTAAAATAAAAAACTTCTATAGGATTTTTTTAAAATAAACTAATCAAATACCGAACCGAACCAGACTTTATTTTGGGTTAATTTGGTAAGGTTTATGTTTACCCGAACTAACCGAAAACTGAATTACCAAAAATATTTGAACCAGCAGGCCTAGTGAAAGTGCAGCTAGCTATTAGAGTCCCTGTTATAGAATTTCTCTTAACATCTTTGGAGCAATTCAAACTTGCAGGAGAGAATACAGTGAGCACACTCGGCCGCATCGTGTTGCTCATCTGGCTATTTGTGGTTCTGATCATCACCTCAAGCTACACAGCTAGTCTCACATCTATTCTCACAGTGCAACAGCTTAACTCACCGATCAAAGGGGTAGACACGCTCATCAGCAGCAGCGGACGTGTTGGGTTTCAGATAGGTTCTTATGCCGAAAACTACATGATTGATGAGCTAAACATCGCCAGATCAAGACTAGTGGCACTAGGCTCTCCAAAAGAATACGCTACAGCTCTTCAGAACGGGACTGTCGCTGCGATAGTGGATGAACGCCCTTACGTTGACCTCTTCCTCTCAGAGTTCTGTGGGTTTGCCATTAGAGGCCAAGAGTTCACAAGAAGCGGCTGGGGGTTTGTAAGTATCCTTATGTCTCTTCTGCTTGTTTGTTTAAACAGTATTCTTGATCATCTTTATTTTGTTTGAAGGCATTCCCAAGAGACTCTCCGTTAGCAGTTGACATGTCAACGGCTATCTTAGGTCTATCGGAAACAGGGAAGCTTCAGAAGATACACGACAAGTGGCTTTCAAAGTCCAACTGCAGTAACCTGAACGGTTCGCAGTCAGATGATGATCCAGAACAGCTTAAGCTCCGTAGCTTCTGGGGGTTATTCCTCCTGTGTGGGATTGCTTGTTTCATCGCCCTCTTTATCTACTTCTTCATGATAGTCCGTGACTTTTGTAACCACCACAAGAAGCCTGAGGAAGAAGAAGCTACAGTTCCTTCACCAGAAGGGTCACGTTCTAAAACACTGCAGACTTTTCTAGCTTATTTCGATGAAAAGGAAGCCGAGTCCAACAGAAGGTTGAAACGTAAACGGAACGATGATCTTTCAGTAAAGTCTTCTTGACCAATGTGATGGATCTAATCATTACTCAAGCAAGCCCATCTTCTTCAGAGATCAAAGATGATGCAGTGAAGAAATATGCAGACAACATACCTCATACGTTTAGTAGTAAGGACGGGATTTTGACAAAAGTATATGGAACATTTTTAACACTATATGTATATATTAGTGCATAACCATAAAGTATATATATTAATGGCAATGCATAACATAAAGTTGCAAGACAAAGCTTAAGCTGTATTGTATAATCTTACAGAAGAAAAACTTTACATCTCCCTTTATCTTTCGAGTTTTATTTTTTAATTTATCTTTCTGGAAATTGTTCTTAATTTATGGATTCTGCAAATGGTAAGTGTACTGTTCTAAAAATCAGTGTAGACAACGCGCTTAAATGACAATTTGGACCTAAACAAAATTTTTAGACCGATTTTTATCTAGATACTTAAAAAATCGGTCTAAAACTCGTTTAATCAATAATCTCATATAAAACATCTAACTACTGACTAGCTATTTGTTGGACATTGAGTAAATGATAATAAAGAGATTTGTACTGAAAGTAAATTGTGTTCCAAAAAAAGAAGAGATTTGTACTAGAAAGTCTGAAACTTTTTTTCTCTCAACCAGAGGGAGAAGAAACAGAGAGAGGTGATTATTACTGCACAAAGTAGAAACACAACAACAAATCCACACCAACATGGTAACATTACAAACATTGAACTCCTGTCTTTTTGTTTCTCAGTTGTTTTTTTCAGCTTCAGCTTGTCTAGCTCCAACAGAGAAGAACTCAGTGATGACTTCAAGCGGCATCCCTTTAGTTTCAGGGACTTTAAGGTACACAAAGGCCCACGAGATGCAACAGACGACTGCATACATTCCAAACACACCAGCAAGTCCAATGGATTTAAGCAGTACAGGGAGACTGTAAGTGACGATAATGTCACATATCCAGAACGTGAGAGCACAAATGGCTATGCAGATTCCACGTACTCGAGTTGGGAAGATCTCTGAGCAGAGGATGTTTGGAGTAGGACCAAAACCCATCACGAAGAAACAGAAGTAGAGGACAACGCTTACTGTTGATAAGACCGCGTGGACAATGCTGTTCATGTGGACTAGATTCGAGATTACTAAGACTATTAGAGATGATATCAAGATTGGAATCGTAGTGAGCAGCAACGTCCTGCAAAAACACACATCATTGTTTCATTTAGCTTCATGAATCAAACAAATAACACAGGAAGTATTTATGTTTTTTTTTTAAATCACCTTCGACCAGAGAGATCCATGAGCCTCATTGCAACAGCTATTGCAGGTAACATCACAAAGGTTGTCAATGCACTTATAAGTAGAGATGATGAGGAAGAACTAATCCCCAAGTTTGATAGTAGAATCCCAACACCTGCCTGCTCTAGGATTTGAGGTGTGTAATAAAGAACTCCATTGATGCCTGAGAACTGCAGTTCCAAGAGGAGTCAGACAAACATATATTTATCTTAAACCGAAAAAAAAACATATATGCTGATATTGATGTCTCTAGGCCTGCGGGTTCGGTTAGTTTGGTTTTCGGTTAGTTTAGTTTAACATAAACCTTACAGAATTACCCGAAATAAAATTTGGTTTGTTAGTTTGGTTTTTGAAAACTCTACCGAAGTTTTAATTTTGGTTAGATTTCCGTTTAATTTTGTCAAAAAATTCGAATAAATTCGGTTATTTTGGTTAGTTCGGTTCAAAATCCCAGGCCTAGATGTCTCTATCTAGTTTAGATTACCTGCTGAAGTATCTGTAGACCAACTCCTACGAATAGAGCACGTTTGACTCCAGGATCCTGAAGATCATGCCAAAGTGAACCCTTAACTGTTTCGGATGGATGAACCATGGCAGGACCAATCGTATGTTCCCTGAGAAGGTCTTTGGAGTAAAGAGCCGGTTGGCTAACCAAAGCAGACGCTTGTACAAACTCTGCCTCACCGGTTCCTTCACCTCCTCCAGGCAATGAAACAATGGAGCCACGTCGAGATCCAGGGAAGCCTTCTTGATGCAAGTAAATCCTCTTAAACCCACCTTCTTTCTGTCCTGACTCATCTTCTCGTTCAGTCCATTTCCACGCCACTTGCCACCCACCTCCAATCCCCATACTCCCCGCTCCTCCTCCTTCCCCATGAGCTCCCTGCACTTGGCTCCCATGTCTGAAGGTAGAAAGAGGTCCATGACCTGAGTGCATGTCTTTCTCCATGCTTGTCGTCTGACGTGAGATCAACGGAGAATGTAGATCATCATCCGAATCGTCTCCACGGTCCGTTGGATAGTCCTCACCTTCTCCGACAAGATTCTCTTCATCCCATTCCTCGTTCCTTGTTTGATTCCCTCCTACGCTGAACATACTCCCAAAATGTGGGAACAAGGCACTCCTCATGCTTCCAGTCTCCGGCATCTTCTCGTGAACGCTCCCAAAGAGTGTGACAAGTGGATCGACCAAGGAGCCTTGCCTCCTGTTCATTGTACTTCCGAGGCGAGACAGAACACTCACAGTGCTTCCTCCTTTGACTGGCCTAGCAACCCAACTCAGCCCTGCTTCCGCACCGTACAGCTTAATCTGATCCTTATCCACAGCTATGTCAAGATCATCAGCAACGTCATCCGCAGGACCGATTATATATTCCTCTGTGGGATTGCTTGTTTCATCTCTCTCCTTATCTACTTCTTCAAGATAGTCCGCGACTTCTGTAACGACCACAAGCCTGAGGAAGAAGCTGCAGTTCCTTCACCAGAAGTGTCACGTTCTAAAACACTGCAGACGTTTCTAGCTTATTTCGATGAAAAAGAAACCGAGTCCAACAGAAGGTTGAAACGTAAACGGAACGATGATCTTTCATTAAAGTCTTCGTGACCAATGTCACAGATCTAATCATCACTCAAGCCCATTGCAGTGAAGAAATGCAAGACAACATACCTCATACGTTTAGTAGTAAAAGAAGAGGGATTTGACAAAAGTATATGCAACATTTTTAACTATATATGTATATATAAAGTACATATTAATGGCAATGCATAACATTAAGTTGCAAGACAAAGCTTAAGCTGTATTGTATAATCTTATAGAAGAAAGAACTTTGCATCTCCCTGTATCTTTCCAGTTTATTTTTAAGTTTATCAGTGGAATTGTTCTTAATTATTGGATTTTGCAAAAAGTGCATAGACTGTAATTCAGACCTAAATGAAATAATTCTTATAAACCGATTTTTATATAAAGATGCTCAAAAATCGGTCTACACACCCTCTTAATCAATAATCTCATATAAAACACTCTAATCAATAATAATCTCATAAAAACACCTAACTAATAACCAATGAACATTGGATAAATGATAATAAAGAGATTTGTAATTGAAAGTCTGAAACTTTTTTCTCCCCATAAAGAGGGAGAAGAAACAGAGAGATGATTATTACTGCACAAAGTAGAAACACAACAACAAATCCACACCAACATGGTAACATTACAAACTTGAACCTCCTGTCTTTTTTTAGTTTCTCAGTTGTTTTTCTCAGCTTCAGCTTGTCTAGCTCCAACAGAGAAGAACTCAGTGATGACTTCAAGTGGCATACCTTTAGTCTCAGGGACTTTAAGGTACACAAAGACCCATGATACACAACAGACGACTGCATACATTCCAAACACACCAGCAAGCCCAATGGATTTCAGCAGCACAGGGAGACTGTAAGTGACGATAATGTCGCATATCCAGAACGTGAGTGCGCAGATGGCTATGCAGATTCCACGCACTCGAGTTGGGAAGATCTCTGAGCAGAGGATGTTTGGAGTAGGACCGAAACCCATCACGAAGAAGCAGAAGTAGAGAACAACGCTTACTGTCGATAAGACCGCGTGGACAACGCTGTTCATGTGGACTAGATTCGAGATTACTAAGACTATTAGAGATGCTATCAAGATTGGAATCGTTGTGAGCAGCAACGTCCTGCAAAAAACACACACAACATTTTAGCTTCATGAATCAAAGAACAAAGGATGTTTTGAAGTTTTTTTTGATTAATCACCTTCGACCAGAGAGATCCATGAGCCTCATTGCAACAGCTATTGCAGGCAACATCACAAAGGTTGTCAATGCACTTATGAGTAAAGATGATGAGGAAGAACTAATCCCCAAGTTTGATAGTAGAATCCCAACACCTGCCTGCTCTAGGATTTGAGGTGTGTAATAAAGAACTCCATTGATCCCTGAGAACTGTGTTTCACAAAACATAACTTAATATACTGATATTGATGTTTGTATCAAGAGACTAGATTACCTGCTGAAGTATCTGAAGGCCAACACCAACGAATAGAGCACGTTTGACTCCAGGATCCTGAAGATCATGCCAGAGCGACCCTTTAGCTGTTCCGGATGGATGAACCATGGCAGGACCGATCGTATGTTCTCTGAGAAGGTCTTTGGAGTAAAGAGCCGGTTGGCTAACCAAAGCAGACGCTTGCACAAACTCTGCCTCACCGGTTCCTTCACCTCCTCCAGGCAACGAAACAATGGAGCCGCGTCGTGATCCAGGGAAGCCTTCTTGATGCAAGTAAATCCTCTTAAACCCGCCTTCCTTCTGTCCTGACTCATCTTCTCTCTCAGTCCACTTCCACGCCACTTGCCATCCACCTCCAATCCCCATACTCCCCGCTCCTTCCCCGTGAGCTCCCTGCACCTGGCTCCCGTGTCTAAACGTAGAAAGAGGTCCTTGACCTGAGTGCATGTCTTTCTCCATGCTTGTCGTCTGACGTGAGATCAAAGGAGAATGAAGATCATCATCAGAGTCTTCTCCACGGTCCGTCGGATAATCCTCGCCTTCTCCCACAAGATTCTCTTCATCCCATTCCTCGTTCCTCGGCTGATTACCTCCCACGCTGAACATACTCCCAAAATGTGGGAACAGGGCGCTCCTCATGCTTCCAGTCTCCGGCATCTTCTCGTGAACGCTCCCAAACAGCGTAACGAGCGGATCGACCAAGGAGCCTTGCCTCCTGTTCATTGTACTTCCGAGGCGAGACAGAACACTCACAGTGCTTCCTCCTTTGACTGGCCTAGCAACCCAACTCAGCCCTTCCTCCGCACCGTACAGCTTAATCTGATCCTTATCCACAGCTATGTCGAGATCATCAGCAACATCATCCGCAGGACCGATTATATACTCCTCTATGGTCGTTTCACCTCCAATGCCAAGTCCCTCGACCAACAAAGCCATCTCACCTATATGCATTGCCACATATACACATTCAAGAGACCAAAAATATATATATTCATTTAATAGAATCGTATGTAATATTTCTAATAATTTGTAATATGTTTAAGAAAATATATATCTTAATTGATGTAAAAATTAGACTGAGAATGATTTAAAGACTAACCTGACACATCTTCTCGACCACGTAGCCTCTGAAGAACCCGCTTCGCTTCAAGCATTCGACCTTTGCTCACCAGCCACCTCGGGGACTCAGGCAAGAAGAAGATGGTGAGGAAGAAGAAGACAAGCGAAGGCACGAAGAGGACGCCGAGCATCAACCTCCAGCTAGGAGACGGCATCAGAGACATTCCGAAGACCATACAGTAAGACAAGAACATCCCTCCGGAGCCGGTGAACTGCGGAAGCGTGTTCAACAGTCCCCTTATCTCGGGAGGTGCGGTTTCTGATATATAGATGGGAACAAGCGTGACCACAAGACCGACCCCAAACCCATCTAGCAACCTTCCTAAGAGCAGGACGTAAACGTTCGGAGACCAGAGCATCACTAGAGAACCAACGAAGTAGAGAACTGATGAGAGTATCAGCATGGGACGGCGACCAAGCCAATCAGCTACTCCTCCGGACCATGTTGTGATCAGAGTAGCACCGATAAGTGACATGGCGACGATTAGACCTTCCATTGATGGGTTACTCTCCAAATGAAACTCTTTTTTAATGTACAACACAGCTCCTGCATACACCCAAAGAGGCACATAATCAAAGATGAAACAGAATCTGAGAATTGTATCAATTAATCATCAAAAGATCTTCACTTTTGATTCTGATCCTAACGAATCATGAAAACAAATCGATAACCTGCAATAGTTGCGTTGTCCCATCCTTGTAACAAGTTGCCAATAGCAGCAGCAACAGCAACAAGCACAGCTCCACTCATAATTTTTTTTTTTTCAGTTCAAAAAAAAAAAAGCATTCTTTTTATTTTCCTTTGGTTAAATTAAGACTATAATTAAAATTTAATATTTTTTAAAAGTTATGAAAGGACTGTGAACAGAGCCTATGGGATTAGCGACAGCTGCCGCTTAGCTCCTGTCTTCTCGAACCACGTATGTGTGCTCTCTTCTTTCCTCTCTCTCTCGTGTTTGCATACAGAAGAATCTTTCAGAGGATTCAAAGACCCAAATTTTAAATTCTAAACCCTAAATTTTAAATTCTAAACCCTAAATTTTAAATTCTAAACCCTAAATCTTAAATCCTAAACCCAAACCATAAACCCAAATCTTAGACCTAAACCCAAACCCTAAACCATAAACCCAAATCTTAGACCTAAACCCAAACCATAAACCCTAAACCATAAACCCAAATCTTAGACCTAAACCCAAACCCTAAACCCTAAATTTTAAATTCTAAACCCTAAATCTTAAATCCTAAACCCAAACAATAAACCCTAAACCCTAAACCCTAAATTTTAAATTCTAAACCCTAAATTTTAAATTCTAAACCCTAAATTTTAAATTCTAAACCCTAAATTTTAAATTCTAAACCCTAAATTTTAAATTCTAAACCCTAAATTTTAAATTCTAAACCCTAAATTTTAAATTCTAAACCCTAAATTTTAAATTCTAAACCCAAACCCTAAACCCAAACCTTATAGCATCTAGGTTTAGGGTTTGGGTTGGGTTTAGGGTATAGAGTTTGGGTTTAGAATATCTGATTTGGTTTTAGGGTTTAGGATTTGAGTTTAGGGTATAGAGTTTGGGTTTTAAATTACGGTTTAGGGTTAAAAATTAAGATTTCGAGATTAATTAAAAATATTAAACTTATTTAAAATAACTAAAAACAGAATAATGCCAATTTTAATCTTAATAATGTTGGGTCCACGAGTTTTGTACCATCATTCATTCTCACCGTTAAATATTTTCACATTTCTCGACATGCTCTTCTCTTACACCATCTTGTCCAGACACTCGTGAAGTACAAATCTAATCTACTGTATTAAAACTAGGATTCTATAGAGGAGGTGACAAGGTAAATTAATTACCTCTCTATCAATTGTACTCTCTATGCGATGTTGTCTTCGGAATTAATGAGTTTCTTTGGTCGACATAAGGTTGATACTTTTGTAAATAAGAAATAAAGATTGATTGGTTTTGAAATATTTGATGTAAAATTATAGAAAAATATCTGATGTTATTATGGAAAAAAGTTATTGGTAAAGTAAAAGTTTAGTTTGTTTACATATCCGAAAAGCATCTTCGAATCATTTCAACTTTTCATAATTAATCTTTTTTTTTTCAGTTCAAAAAAAAAAAAGCATTCTTTTTATTTTCCTTTGGTTAAATTAAGACTATAATTAAAATTTAATATTTTTTAAAAGTTATGAAAGGACTGTGAACAAAGCCTATGGGATTAGCGACAGCTGCCGCTTAGCTCCTGTCTTCTCGAACCACGTATCTGCTCTCTCTTGTGGTTAGCGTACAGAATCTTTCAGAGGATTCAAAGACCCAAATTTTAAATTAAACCCAAATCTTAAATCCTAAACCCAAACAATAAACCCTAAACCATAAACCCTAAACCCAAACAATAAACCCTAAACCATAAACCCAAATCTTAAATCCTAAACCCAAATCTTAGACCTAAACCCAAACAATAAACCCTAAACCCTAAATTTTAAATTCTAAACCCTAAATTTTAAATTCTAAACCCTAAATTTTAAATTCTAACTTGAATCTCTAATAAAATATTGTAGCTTTCCCCTTCTCGTTCGACCTCCCTTCGTCTCTCAAGTTTCTCCTTTTTCCCTTTTAAATCAGATTCCTAATCCATATCCATTCTCTCAGTCTTTCTCTTCCACCATTCTCTCTGATTATTTGGTAAGTAATAACTAGATCCTCTTTATGTCTCTGATTCCTTTGAAGGATCTTTTTGAAACTATAGTAAACTCATGTTTGACTTGACTTTTTAGTAGTACTTGTGTTCTTGTCTTGTTGGTTTAACTGGACATACTTGATCTGAAGTGGGTTTTGCTGTTTATCTTCTTATGGTTGTTAAAGTTCGTTACTTTCTAGATTTTGGTTTCTGATCTTGTAAAAAAGGGTCTGACTTTGTTTTCTCTATGAACAGTAGTTCGTTGGATGAAGAACAGAGAGAGTGAAAGTTTCTGTCTTTAATGGGCAATTCATGCCGTCGATCTTCCAAAGACAAAATCTACCAATCCAACACTAAGCCTGAAGATCACTCCAAATCCTCTACCAACGTTGTTTCCTCAGATCGCTCTGTTCCCACTTCAGAAGAACCCTCCAAAGAAGCTCACAAGGATCCAGCTCTCCTCATCCCTTCCAAAGAACCAATCATGAGGCGTAACATGGACAACCAAGCTTACTACGTCCTCGGTCACAAGACACCGAACATCCGCGATCTCTACACGCTGAGCCGTAAGCTGGGACAAGGCCAGTTCGGGACGACTTATCTCTGCACGGAGCTCGCCACGGGGGTTGACTACGCTTGCAAGTCCATATCCAAGAGGAAGCTGATCTCTAAAGAAGATGTTGAGGATGTCAGAAGGGAGATTCAGATCATGCACCATCTGGCTGGTCACGGTAACATCGTGACGATCAAAGGAGCTTATGAGGACTCTCTGTATGTCCACATTGTGATGGAGCTTTGTGCTGGAGGGGAACTGTTTGATAGGATTATTCAGAGAGGGCATTACAGCGAGAGGAAAGCTGCTGAGCTGACTAAGATCATTGTGGGAGTTGTTGAAGCGTGTCATTCGCTTGGTGTTATGCATAGAGATTTGAAGCCTGAGAATTTCTTGTTGGTTAATAAGGATGATGATTTTTCACTCAAGGCTATTGATTTTGGGCTGTCCATCTTTTTCAAACCAGGTATGAATGTTTGAAGCTGAGTTACTGTTAGAGTGGCGATAGGTTCTTATGAAGCTGATCTTTTCAGGTCAAATATTCACTGATGTTGTTGGGAGTCCGTATTATGTTGCACCTGAGGTTTTGCTCAAACGTTATGGGCCTGAAGCTGATGTGTGGACCGCTGGTGTTATACTTTATATATTGCTAAGCGGAGTTCCACCGTTTTGGGCAGGTAAGTGTGTGGTTCATGTAAGCCTGTTTTGTAACCCTTTAGAAAGTCTGAGTCACCTGAGATGTGTATTTTGTTTTGTTGTGGAAACAGAAACTCAGCAAGGGATATTTGATGCTGTGTTGAAGGGATATATTGACTTTGATTCAGACCCTTGGCCTGTGATATCAGACAGTGCTAAAGACTTGATCCGCAGAATGTTATCCTCCAAGCCTGCAGAACGCTTGACCGCTCATGAAGTCTTGCGTATGTGTTCACATAGAGATTGTTACTTTTAGTAACCATCCATAGACTTATATCTACGTGCTGTTTCTCTCTCTTTTTCTCAGGTCATCCATGGATCTGTGAGAACGGTGTGACAAGTGGATCGACCATCCTTGCCTCCTGTTCATTGTACTTCCGAGGCGAGACAGAACACTCACAGTGCTTCCTCCTTTGACTGGCCTAGCAACCCAACTCAGCCCTGCTTCCGCACCGTACAGCTTAATCTGATCCTTATCCACAGCTATGTCAAGATCATCAGCAACGTCATCCGCAGGACCGATTATATATTCCTCTATGGTTGTTTCACCTCCAATCCCAAGTCCCTCGACCAACAAAGCCATCTCACCTATATGCATTACCACATAAAAAAACATTAAAGAGACTAAAAAATCATTTTATAGAATCGTCTGTAATATTTCTAATAATTTGTAATATGTTTAAGAAAATATATATCTTAATTGATGTAAAAATTAGACTGAGAATGATTTAAAGACTAACCGGACACATCTTCTCGACCACGTAGCCTCTGAAGAACCCGCTTTGCTTCAAGCATTCGACCTTTGCTCACTAGCCACCTCGGAGACTCAGGCAAGAAGAAGATTGTGAGGAAAAAAAACACAAGCGAAGGCACAAAAAGGACACCAAGCATCAACCTCCAGCTAGGAGATGGCATCAAAGACATTCCGAAAACCATACAGTAAGACAAGAACATCCCTCCAGAGCCAGCGAACTGCGGAAGCGTATTCAACAGTCCTCTTATCTCCGGAGGCGCAGTTTCAGATATATAGATAGGAACAAGCGTGACCACAAGTCCGACCCCAAACCCATCTAGCAACCTTCCTAAGAGCAGCACATAAACATTTGGAGACCAAAGCATCACTAGAGAACCAACGAAGTATAGAACTGATGAGAGTATGAGCATGGGACGGCGACCAAGCCAATCAGCTACTCCTCCAGACCATGTTGTGATCAGAGTAGCACCAATAAGTGACATGGCCACAATCAAGCCTTCCATTGATGGGTTACTCTCTAGATGAAACTCCTTCTTTATGTACAACACAGCTCCTGCGTAGACCCAAAGATCACACAATCAAATAACTGTATCAATTTTTTTTTTTTGTTTTGTTCAAACATAACTGTATCAATTAACCATCAAAATCTTTACTTTGGTTCTGATCCTAACCATTTATACACATAGTTAAGGGTTTAGAATCATGACAATCAAATTAATCACCTGCAATAGTTGCGTTGTCCCATCCTTGTAACAAGTTGCCAATAGCAGCAGCAACAGCAACAAGCACAGCTCCACTCATAATTTTTTTTTTTTATCTCTTCTCAATAAATCTGAAGTGAATTTTGCAAAACAGAATCAAAACCCACCTGAAAGTCGAAAAATTAAACAAACCCTTATGAGCAAAAGATGAGATAAAACCAAAAAAGCATGACCTAAGAACATAACAACCGAACTGAAAAGAAACAAAGTGACGTCAAAAGAACAGAACCTAAGAAGTACTTGGAGAGACAGAGGTGTGTCACAATCAAAGAGAAGAATAAAAAGGAAGAGAAAGAGAAGAGAGAATCTAAAGCAAGCGCCAGAGAGTAATGATATATAGAGAGGGAGAGAGATGGAAACTAGGGTTTGCAAGTTGCACTCTGGAGTTAAGAAATAAGAATAAGCCAGCACTATCATATCAGTGATGAGCCGCTTCAATGGCGTCACTACGCAATAAAAAAAAAAAAGAAAAAGCATTCTTTTTTCTTTTCCCTTTTGGTTAAATTAAGATTTCGAGATTAATTAAAAATATTAAACTTATTTAAAAATAACTAAAACAGAATAATGCCAATTTTAATGCCGATGACGCCGCTATTTAAACCGTAAACCCTAAATTTTAAATTCTAAACCCTAAATCTTAAATCCTAAACCCAAACCCTAAACCCTAAACCCTAAACCCTAAACCCTAAACCCTAAACCCTAAACCATAAACCCTAAACCCTAAACCCTAAACCCTAAACCCTAAACCATAAACCCTAAACCATAAACCCTAAACCCTAAACCATAAACCCTAAACCCTAAACCATAAACCCAAATCTTAGACCCTAAACCCAAACCTTATAAAGATCTAGGTTTAGGGTTTGGGTTTGGGTTTAGAATATCTGATTTGGTTTTAGGGTTTAGGATTTGGGTTTAGAATATCTGATTTGGTTTTAGGGTTTAGGATTTGGGTTTAGGGTATAAGGTTTGGATTTAAGGTTTCTTGTTTGGGTTTGGTCTAGGATTTGGGTTTAGAATATCTGTTTGGT
Source organism: Brassica carinata (assembly GCA_016771965.1). Lineage (NCBI taxonomy): Eukaryota > Viridiplantae > Streptophyta > Magnoliopsida > Brassicales > Brassicaceae > Brassica > Brassica carinata. Next base: position 194,390 of record JAAMPC010001253.1, on the reverse strand, counting down.
TTTAGGGTTTAGGATTTGGGTTTAGGTATAGAGTTTGGGTTTTAATTACGGTTTAGGGTTAAAAATTAAGATTTCGGTTTACGGTTTAGATGGCGGTGTGTTGTTAAAATTAGCATTATTTTTTAGTTATTTTAAAATAAATTTAATATTTTTAATTAATTATCTACGTGGCAATTTGATTGGTTCTAGAATGAGAGGTGAATTTAAAAGTTCACCCTATGGGGTGAACCTAAGTTTTGTTCTTTATTTGGGATCTTATAAGAAATTATAGATAAATATCTAGTGTTGTGAAAATAAAGTTATTGGTAAAGTATAAAGTTTAGTTTGTTTACATATCCGAAAAGCATCTTCGAATCGTTTCAACTTTTCATAATTAATCTTTTTTTTTTTTTCAGTTCAAAAAAAAAAAAAAAGAAAAAAAAGGAAAAACTCAATTATGGAGAATATTGTCCAGACAGAATGAGACACTTAACTTTAGCTAATAGTGTGAGGCTGTGAGCCGTGTGTTACAACAAGATGTGAACATTTTAAGTTTTTAACCTTAATTACTATATTTTCTTACTGAGTTAAAAGGGAAGAAAAAGTTATATTGATGATTCGTATATTCGTTTTCCAAAAGCATTCAAACTCGTTATACAGTAAAGAAAAAGAAACTAATGATGATTTTACTAAGGTATATAATGGCATCATTTTAATTTCACTCGACGTTCTTATTAACACAAATCACGACTTGTATTTGTGATTTACAAATCTAGATCAACAAAACAAAACATGCTATGTGACTACAACTATTGGCTTCCTCAAAGCAAATATCTGTATTTGTTAGACGTCGTTGTTAAAGTTCATATATTTTGACCGTGACGGTTGATGTATTTTGAACATAGAAAAATACGTATCCAAATTGGTTTTTGAGTATTTATGGCTCCAGACTTTTTTGATATATAGAACAAAACTTTATGTATGGAAAGAACAACACACGCCACACAAATATAAGAACAGAAGAATCGAGTATATATATGATTCTTCTGTCTACTAATAAAAAAAAAATGATTCTTCTGTCTACATCTAGCAGTTCATCGTTCATCATTGCAGCTTAAATTCCGTAGAATGAGGGGAAAATGAACCATGTTTATTAGTTAAGATATTTTCCAGTGCTCATCATGTCTAGTACTAGCATTTTAGGAGAGAAAAGAGAAAGAACTGAGAGAGAAACATCACACGATTACAACATAACCACAAGCAAGTTAAAAGAGGATGCATCTAGTTATTCAACACTTCAAATAGTTCAAAATCTTGAATCACTACATAGTTTGCATGGTTAGTCAAAAGGTTAACATATCTTTTCATTCCCAAGAAAGACATGGTTCACAACCAAGAGCTCTTGGCCTAGTGGTATTGGAACTCCGCCTGAGCCCGCTCAGTTCGAAGTCACCACCTTCCGCTTATAACCGTATGCATCGGATGGAAGACCTCGGGATTAGTCCGGCTTATCAGTCTGGGAACCCCACGGTCATCAAAACAAAAAAAAAGACATGGTTCACAGGTATAGTTAAATAAGATGCAGATGTCATGTGAACCATGGCTTTGATTGGTAACCATGCGGGATAGCGGAATGGTATATGAAACGCGATTCCGCAAGTATTTTATCAATCAAGGAAATGTTGCGGAATTGAAAAAAAACGCAAAAACGCAAATCTGCGTTTTTGCTGACAAAATTATAAAGAAAAAGTTTATTAAGTGGAAAAGTGAGTTTTAGTAGATTATGGCGGAAAAGTTTACAAAATTAACACTTTTATATTATTCAATTATATGTTAATACTATCTTATAATTTAAAATACATACTAATAATTTTTTAATGATGAATAGTTATGTTGTAAATATAAATTTATTATAACTTTTATATTATAAAATGTTAATCTATTGTTAAAACATATTGAAAGATAAACTAGATATTTATAATAAAAACTAAAATATTTTTAATACATTTTACTTGTTTTCAGATTTATAATCATTAGTTTAATATATATATTCCACCATTCCACAAATTTTAAAATATTCCGCCACTTAATTAATTTTTCCACAGCTTAACTATTATTTCTGTGATTCCGTGATTAAGCGATGGTTACCAATCGGAGCCCATGTTCATTTCACATGAAACACCCAGTCCGTCAGACTTCAAACTCTTTAACTAGATTTAAGATGTTGCACTATTGATGTAGTTCTTAGGTTTATTTCCTAATAGCCGTTGTTTCTATAGGTTTGTTTCGAATTAATTTTTCATTATTGATAAACATATTCTAAACTAACATTTGTGAGAATTAACTCATAATATTGCATGGCTTGGAGATCTCTGAAAAAGACACATGTTGACTCACTAAAGAGAAATTTTAATTTAACTATTTCTCCTTCAGGGACCCTTGTTTCTTTATTCTTTAAAACATATATACTTCACTAGCTTTTGTTTCTTTATTCATTGCAATGTCTTCTACAAATATCTTTAATTTACTCAAGTTGTAGCAACTGTGGAATAAAGCTCTTCGGAGGAGCTGGAGAAGACGACAAACGCACATGTAAAATTTTTCTTCGAGTACATAGCTCTCTAACCATTAATTAAACCGCATTGACTCGAACCGGCGGCGCCTAGATAAACCGAAACTTCTTGCCATGGACTCAGCGTGTTGACCATATAAATAAAAACATCGTGTTTAGTGCTAATATCCTAGTTGTAAACTTGTAATGATATTAGTATGTGTTACCAATATAATAAAAACGAATATGCTAATGTCATTTATCCAAGCCAACTCTTGTTTTGACCCGATCTTTTTATAGTTATTTTGATGACCATTTTTACAATAATAAAAGACTTAAGAGTTGCAACTAAATTATATACTAAAAAAAAAAAAGGTTTTGAGAGTTTTAGCCGTAAGCATTTGAGTATTCGTTCGAATTTGGATTATATTTTCCATATTTTAGATCTTTCAAATATAGAGAATATAAAACATACATATATTTTTAATTTGTGGTTGGGTTCAAGTTAATTTAAAACCTACTAACTAGTATATATGATTGATTGTTTTTTTTTCTCTTGGAATTCATATCGATTCAAATATTTTATATCCAAGATAACAAAACACACATATAAACCTTGGTTAATAGTTCAGTTTGGGGATCATCCGAAATGAATTGATCTCCAAATTATTCATAGTGAAGATCTATTTGAATATTTGACAACAAACTAATTTTTCAGATTAAATCCGTTATTTTTTTTGATAGTTTGCCCATGACTAGTATGAGATTAAATCTGAATCCAAAACTTGAAGTTGTAAGTCAATGGCCACAAAAAAAAAAAATAAGAGTTGGCTTTGTCAATGGTCAACTGGTCAACAACTTATAATCATTTTGTTCATCGAACAAAAAAAAAAAATTCTCTAATCTACCAAAAACACTATTCTTTAAATAATACTTACAAAGACAAGAAGGTGAGAGGAAACCGCATAGGGGTCAGTCTGACAGAAGTAGCTGGTGAGCACTAAAGGCAGCAGTCTTAAAGAACTTTCGTCGCACAATCATCGCCGTAAATTAAACACACAAACTCTCATCCAACGAATCTAATTGCCCGACCAGCCTCTCAGCAATCAATAACTGAAAATATCTATTTTTATTCTTTAACTTGAATCTCGAATTAAAAAAAAACTGTGTGATTACAAACATTAAATATTGTAGCTTTCCCCTTCTTGTTCCACCTTCCTTCGTCTCTCACTCAAGTTTTCTCTTTTCCCCTTTAAATCAGATTACTAATCCATATCCGTTCTCTTCAGTCTTCTCTCTCCACCCTTCTCTGATTACTGGTAAGTGAATAACTAGATCCTCTGTTCTGTTTCTGATCCCAACTAAAAGTAAACTCATGTTTGACTTGACTTTTTAGTACTATACTTGTGTTCTTGTCTTGTTGATCTGAACTGGGTTTTGCTGTTTTTCTTCTTGTGATTGATAAAGTTCGTTACTTTAGAAGGTTTGACTTTGTTTTATCTATAAACAGTTTCGTTGGATGAAGAACAGAGAGAGTCAAAGTCTCTGTCTTTAATGGGCAATTCATGCCGCCGATCTTCCAAAGACAAAATCCACCAAGGCAATAATAACAACACTAAGCCTGAAGATAACAACTCCAAATCCTCAGATCGCTCTACAGAGATCATCATTCCTCAAGAACTCCCCAAAGAAGCTCACAAGGATCCAGCTCTCGTTATCCCTCTAAAAGAACCAATCATGAGACGCAACATGGACAACCAAGCCTACTACGTTCTCGGCCACAAGACCTCAAACATCCGCGACCTCTACACGCTTAGCCGTAAGCTAGGACAAGGCCAGTTCGGGACAACTTACCTCTGCACGGAGCTCGCCACTGGGGTTGACTACGCTTGCAAGTCGATATCCAAGAGGAAGCTGATATCTAAAGAAGACGTTGAGGATGTCAGAAGAGAGATTCAGATCATGCACCATTTGGCTGGTCACGGTAACATTGTTACCATCAAGGGAGCTTATGAGGACTCTCTGTATGTTCACATTGTGATGGAGCTTTGCGCTGGAGGGGAGTTGTTTGACAGGATTATTCAGAGAGGGCATTATAGTGAGAGGAAAGCTGCTGAGCTGACTAAGATCATTGTGGGAGTTGTGGAAGCGTGTCATTCTCTGGGTGTTATGCATAGAGATTTGAAGCCTGAGAATTTCTTGTTGGTTAATAAGGATGATGATTTTTCTCTCAAGGCTATTGATTTTGGACTGTCTATCTTTTTCAAACCAGGTATGATGTTTGAAGCTGAGTTAATGTTTGCGTTAGGCATGGTCATTTTGGATATGGGTTCGGGTAGGGGCAGAGGATCCATTTACTACATGATCTATTTTTGGTTCGGGTTTGGTTCAAGTAGTTTTGGGTACGGTTCGGTTAGTAAAACTAGGAACTGAAAAATACCCGTAAAAAAAGTTTGGTTCTCATTTCGTTCCGGTTTATGTTAGTTGTGTAGTTCAGGTAATTTGGATTAAATATCGAGTATTTTGAATAAAACATCGAAAAATCTGAAATATTTCGGATTAATTTGGATATTTTACTAGATACTTTAAAGTAGTTCAGATACTTTATATTATTTAATTTTTCCTAATATTTTTGGATACTTTTAATATATTTTAAAATTATAAATATATATATTTAGTTATGTTGTATGTATATATAATTAATATTTCTATATATTTTATCGGTTTCCGTTCAGTTATTTCGGATATAGAAATATAGAAACCATTCGGTATATGAGGGTTTCTGTCAAGTTTCGGTTTCAGGTATTTTGGTTCGGGTCTTTCGTTCGGTTTTTTTTTTTCCCAGGCCTAGTTTGGGTAATAGGTATTTATGAAACTGATTAGCTTAGTTTTGATCTTTCAGGTCAAATATTCACTGATGTTGTTGGGAGTCCATACTATGTTGCTCCTGAGGTTTTGCTCAAACGTTATGGGCCTGAAGCTGATGTGTGGACCGCTGGTGTTATACTCTATATATTGCTAAGCGGAGTGCCACCGTTCTGGGCAGGTAAATTGTGTTTGGTAAGCCTGTTTCTTAGTCCTTTAGAGAGTCTCAGTTACCTGAAATGTGTTTTGTATTTTGTCTTGAATCAGAAACACAGCAAGGGATATTTGATGCTGTGTTGAAGGGATATATCGACTTTGATTCGGACCCTTGGCCTGTGATATCAGACAGTGCTAAAGACTTGATCCGCAGAATGTTATGCTCCAAGCCGGCAGAACGCTTGACCGCTCATGAAGTCTTGCGTATGTCTCCACATTAAAGTAATTGTTACATTTAGCAACAAGCACTAGGCTTACATCTACTTGTTTGCAGGTCATCCATGGATCTGTGAGAACGGTGTTGCACCAGATAGAGCACTTGATCCGGCTGTTCTATCACGTCTCAAGCAGTTCTCTGCAATGAATAAACTAAAGAAGATGGCTTTGAAGGTGAGTGTCTTTGTCCTTTTTATCTTCTGTGGTCTTTGCATCACTTCTCTTGACATTTGTTTGTTTTTTTGGGATCATCAGGTTATAGCTGAGAGCCTCTCGGAAGAAGAGATTGCTGGTTTAAGGGAGATGTTCCAGGCAATGGATACTGATAACAGCGGTGCAATCACATTTGATGAACTCAAAGCTGGGCTGAGGAAGTATGGATCCACCTTGAAGGACACAGAGATCCATGATCTAATGGAAGCGGTACGAATCTTATCTTATAGTGAAGTATTGTTTGTGTATTCTTAACGCTGGAGCTCTTGTATTGACAGGCTGATGTGGATAACAGTGGGACAATAGATTACAGCGAGTTCATTGCAGCGACCATCCATCTCAACAAACTTGAACGTGAAGAACATCTTGTGGCTGCGTTTCAGTACTTTGACAAAGACGGAAGTGGTTACATAACGATAGACGAGCTGCAACAGGCGTGTGTTGAACATAGTATGACTGATGTTTTCCTTGAAGATATCATCAAAGAAGTTGATCAAAACAATGTAAGCTTTACTATGAAGACTAGCGTTAAGGCGTCAGATGATTAAAAGTTTATTGATTGTTTTTGTTTATGTTAACAGGATGGAAAGATTGATTATGGTGAGTTTGTGGAGATGATGCAAAAGGGAAATGCTGGTGTTGGGAGAAGAACTATGAGAAATAGTCTGAACATTAGCATGAGAGACTCCTAGAGGTTGTTGCTTTTGCATGTGTGTGTTTAATCTGTTGACTGCAAAGGTGTGTTCTTGTTCATGGGATCAACAAATCTCAATGCTCACCACATAGAAGAAGAAGGAGAAAGAGATGTGGAAGATTGAGCTAATGTTTAACTACATTGTGACTAATAGCTACCTCTTTGTGGTTGTTTGTATGTTTGTTTGTTATGGCCATTGTTGAAGTTAGTGACCTTTTGTTTCATCTTCAAACTGTTCAATCTTTGTATTTGTAAAACGAAAAATATCTTTTTATCTTGTGTGTTTCTTTTCTAAGCATGTTTACTTTCTTTCTAGACGATTAGGACCCTTCATCAATACCAGACAACACAGTTGGGTTTAAAATAAATCTATATAAAAACGAAAAACACCAATGGCGTTTGATGAGCTAGCAAGTCTCAATCATGTAATCAAGATGTGCTTTTTTCTAGGTGTGTATCTGTCTTTCACACTCAAATAAAACCAAAACTCAAGGCTGTTCGACACACAATCATTCATTGGCACCAATCTGTAAAATAGAACGCTACCAAAACCATTTTTGTATTATTTACATATTTTGTTGGCGACATTCATATTCACATGCTTTGTAACGCCGCAACCTTGAATAAAACTTATAATATCAAATTTAATTTTGGTGTCATTTTCTTACCAATCAACACATTCGTAACCTAAACAAAATTTTAAACAGATGCTTGCTTAATCAGAAGCAAACATCGCATTAGTATAAAAACAAACTGAATCATAAAACTTATTTGTTAAATAATGCTGGTTTTTATTAGTTAATGTAAATAATGTAGGTTTTTTTAATTATGATAAATAAACAATTTGTCCACCGACGATATTACTCCCACCGACAAATGCTATGTCGGCTGTGCATCTCAGTTTAATGCAACCGACGTTTCGTTTAGACTATGTTTTTCACATTCACATTTTCGTGCAAAACCTCCCCTAAAATGGGATAATATTTACAGTGTCATTATTTTATTTATCTGAAAACAACATAACTCGTAAGTTTTCACTTTTCACAAATAAAAGAGTGGTGTCGGTCATGAATCCTCAGATGTTTGGTTTTACTTTGTAACTTGTAACGTTTTTGAATCTGTTTTTACTACTATGATGACGGGTGGCCAAAGAATTGGCGCGTAAAAAGTAACTGAAACAAAATAACAGACTTCTATATAGTTGCATGGTTATTAAATACAAAAAAATACAACTGCACAACATACAAAGCAAATCAAATTAATAATAATAATTAAAAATCTAGGCAGATTAATCATAGCAACAACATACAAAATCAAACTTTTCTTTCAAAAACACATCGTCGCTTTGTATACGATTTGAATATACTTCAACTGATTCATGCACGACAGAAACCAATATATTCTTAGAGACTGTCTGAATTTGACAATCATCATTGTTGACGCTTGTATTTGGGAAGAGTGTCGGAAGAAGAGCCCATGAGACTGCGGATCTGAGAGCGGAGCTTGAGGAACACGTGCATTATGCTTCCTCTGTTCTGAGAACCTATTGTTTTGGCCTCCTCTCTGTTAAGCTCGAGATCTCTTATGAAGATAGGTTTCCTCGAGAGGATCCATGACCAGCCCCATTCCCACCACTCTTTCACAGAGCTTCCCACTTGCTTTCCCATATCCGAAACGGATTTGGACTTGGGGAATCGAGATGCGATCTCTGATGGTTGGTTTAAGAGGTTGAGCGAGAGGGAAGAGAGACGACGGCGTATAACACCGTGCTCATCTTTGGATGAAGAAGAGGGGCTAAGGCGTTGAGAAACGGGGAGAGAAGCGGGTTTGCGAATCTGGAGAGTTTCCATCATTGAGCTCATTGCTTTTTTTGACTTGTGTAGAAAGAAAAAGAATGAGAGAGATGATGAAAGTTTTGGAGCAAGAGAGAATGAGACTAGTGGTGGTGGGAAGTAGTGATCACACAGCTCTAACACAGGCTGTGTTTTTATTCCCACGCTTTTTTTTTTGTTTCTGTGTGGGATCCATTTACTCTTTTGCCCAGACGATTAGGACCCTTCATCAATACCAGACAACACAGTTGGGTTTAAAATAAATCTATATAAAATGGCGTTTGATGAGCTAGCAAGTCTCAATCATGTAATCAAGATGTGCTTTTTTCTAGGTGTGTATCTGTCTTTCACACTCAAATAAAACCAAAACTCAAGGCTGTTCGACACACAATCATTCATTGGCACCAATCTGTAAAATAGAACGCTACCAAAACCATTTTTGTATTATTTACATATTTTGTTGGCGACATTCATATTCACATGCTTTGTAACGCCGCAACCTTGAATAAAACTTATAATATCAAATTTAATTTTGGTGTCATTACCAATCAACACATTCGTAACCTAAACAAAATTTTAAACAGATGCTTGCTTAATCAGAAGCAAACATCGCATTAGTATAAAACAAACTGAATCATAAAACTTATTTGTTAAATAATGCTGGTTTTATTAGTTAATGTAAATAATGTAGGTTTTTAATTATGATAAATAAACAATTTGTCCACCGACGATATTACTCCCACCGACAAATGCTATGTCGGCTGTGCATCTCAGTTTAATGCAACCGACGTTTCGTTTAGACTATGTTTTTCACATTCACATTTTCGTGCAAAACCTCCCTAAAATGGGATAATATTTACAGTGTCATTATTTTATTTATCTCGTTTAGACTCTCTTTTAATGCTCAGTTTTGTAATGAGCTTCAGGACGAACAAAGAAAGTATGTTCCTTTGTTCGATTTTTCTTGGTTAAAAGTTATTATTGAAAACTTCTTTTTCAAGTTTAATGTGTTAAAGAAGGTTAACACATTAAAAACATTTTTCTCCTGTTTGTTTTCCCAGCGGCATTGCTGTGTCAATGGTGATGAAATATGCAGACAATATTGTAAAGGTAGTATGTCCTGTGGGAATCTAATAATACTATAATAGAAACTATAAGCTCTCTCGCCTCTAAAGAACTTCCTTTCATAGGATATAGTTTAATAGTGACCAACTTGTCTGAACGTGAAGCTATTGTGTTGAAAATTGCACGCTTAGAGCAAAAGGCAAAAACTAAGAGAAGATCCAACCGTGAAGACTAGTGTAATTTTTTTTTAATATTAATCCTTGTCTTTGCTTCAAAGCCAATACTTTGAGACTTTGTCTTCTCTCCCGTTTGTATATAAACCCAATGCCTCTACTCTCTTTCACATCATCTCATTCTTCCTCCTCCTCTTCTCTCAGTGAAACAGCTTTTAGCAATTATGGCTTTCTCTACACCATCACTTGCCAAACTCTCTCTTTTGGTCGCCATTTCAGCATCATCACTCCTCTGCTCTGCTTTTGCCCGTGATTTCTCCATCATTGGATACACACCTGAGCAATTGTCATCCACTGATAATCTTCTAGAGCTCTTTGAGTCATGGATGTCAGAACACAGCAAGGCTTACCAAAGCGTGGAGGAGAAGGTGCACAGGTTCGAGGTGTTCAGGGACAACCTGATGCATATAGACCAGACGAACAACGAGATCAGCAGTTACTGGCTCGGGTTGAACGAGTTTGCAGATTTGACCCATGAAGAGTTCAAGAGGAAGTATCTTGGACTTGCAAAGCCGCAGTTCTCTAGAAAGAGGCAGCCCTCTGCTAACTTCAGGTACAGAGACGTCACAGACTTGCCTAAATCAGTTGACTGGAGGAAGAAAGGCGCTGTAACTCCTGTCAAGAACCAGGGTTCATGTGGTAATGTTTCCCTCTGTCATTCATTTTTCTTGTTCATAAGTAGACAGAACAAGAGATTGGAATGGATCTTTTATAAACAATCTTGTTTTTGGTAATTGCAGGTAGTTGTTGGGCGTTTTCGACAGTTGCAGCTGTTGAAGGGATCCACCAGATCACAACAGGGAACCTCAGTTCACTTTCAGAGCAAGAACTCATAGACTGTGACACAACTTACAACAATGGTTGCAATGGAGGTCTAATGGACTACGCATTCCAATACATCATTTCCACAGGTGGACTCCACAAAGAAGACGATTACCCCTATCTCATGGAGGAAGGCATTTGCCAAGAGCAGAAGGTAACAAAACATAGATTCAGAACTTAACATTGTGATGCATCTTTTTATAAACACTGGTCACTCGTGAATCTTATACAGGAGGATGTAGAAGTTGTGACAATCAGCGGCTACGAAGACGTCCCAGCAAACAGTGATGAAAGCCTGGTGAAGGCTTTAGCTCACCAGCCAGTCAGTGTGGCTATTGAGGCTTCAGGAAGAGACTTCCAGTTCTACAAAGGGGTATATAAAAAAGATCATTCTCATATCTAAACTTTGTATTCTGTGTATCCAATCTTCTCTAACTTTGTTTTGCTGCCTACAGGGAGTGTTCAATGGGAAGTGTGGAACAGACCTAGACCATGGTGTAGCTGCAGTTGGGTACGGTTCATCAAAGGGATCTGACTATGTTATTGTGAAGAACTCATGGGGACCAAGATGGGGAGAGAAAGGGTTTATTAGGATGAAGAGAAACACCGGTAAACCGGAGGGAATCTGCGGAATCAACAAGATGGCTTCATATCCTACCAAGTCCAACTAAGACACACATCTATCTTCTGCTTCTGCTACTGCATCCTATGTTTTTCTTTTCTTTCAATGCATTTCTATTGTACCTGTTTAAAGCACATTATATATTGTATTGATGAATTTGAGATTTTAAAATAATATTGTCAGAGTTCTCCTAACTGAGACTCCACTGAAATGCTCTTCCAGCTTTCAAATACCATATCATGAATGTTGAAAGAGTTTTCGATTCTTATACCCGAGTGCAGAGAGAGAGAGAGAGAGAGAGTATACGGAGTTTAAACTAAAACTTACAAAGCCTAACAGTTTTTAATATAATAAACTGTTTGGTTTGATTCAGTAAAAAAAAAATGTAGGTTGTGGAATACAATCAGCTCTGAACTTCATTGTATTTGATGACGCAGTCATAAAGCCGTCCTCCCAGAAACTGTGCTACCTCTGGATGCTTCACCTGCATAAATGAGAAAAGAATCAAGAAACCAATAAGCCTTCTTCCCTTAAACAGGAGGAGAAGGAATCTATTAAGTTAATTACCATTCCAATCTTGAGGGAGTCACACTTGAACTGAGCATAAAGGTTTGTCTCTATTCCACGTCCCTGGGGTTCAGAACAATCTAGGAGTCGGTTTACTGAAAGTTGAAACCTAAGACTAGACAAGGGACTAGTAGAGATCTCTTACCATGCCTTCTAAGATGACCAAGTCAGCATCGGTTGAAAGGTAGGCAACCTCCTGTGATACTCTTGCAAGATCAATAACCTGAAACAATAATCCAAAGGGATAAAGCCAAATCAGTAACATAGGAGGTCCATCCTTCTTATAAGAGCTTTGGAATATCATACCGGCAAGTCATTCCCTGAATTTGCAATCAAGAGATTCGAGATGTCAACACCCATCAGCTGTCCGTTTTCATCCTTAAGCTGGTAAAATAAAGACTCAAGTCAAGGTCGAGTTGTATTGAATCTGCAATGGACAATAATAAATAAAAATACTCCATATAGCAACCTGTGACAAGATCTCTGCAAGCTCAGTATAAGTGACATCGTTGATAGATGGAAGCTCATTAGCAGCCAGCACCACCTTCAAAGGGAAGAGGAATCAAAAGCAGGAAACGATTTAGAATATGCTTTAACTAAAAGAACTAACGATAATGTCCTTAAAAAGAACCACCTGCATTCCTTGACGTAGCATTTCTCTAGCAAACGGCAAGATACCCAAAATTATATCTGCACCAGAGTTATCCACAAATATCACAGCCTGTAATGAAACAAATCAGTTTTTTTCCTGTGATCAAACTCTTAACATTAGGATAAATCATAAGGTAAGCAGAACAAAAACAGAGTGAAGTTAGATGACTAACCTTCTTCCAAGGCTTCTTGAGCCATCTAGCTTGAAAGTTTTCCAAGTCATCAATGACCCATGGCCGTGGAACCAAGTTCTGACAGCTAGCCAAGAATGACATTCCATCCTTTGAGAATACCTCGGCAAGCTTCAATAAGTGAAAAAAAAAACCAAAACAAGATCCACTGATCAAGATACTCAGAGAAAGACATGTGATCATGGAAGGAAAGAGATGATATACATACCTGTGCAGAACCGAGATCAAAGATGTTTCCAGCGAAGATGCCTCTTACCAGATTCTCAATGCGCTTTCCTTCATCTTCAATAGCATCACTCAGACGGACAACTTCAGGAAACAGTGATATGGCCTTAGCATTCTCCTCATCCTATTGAATTTATCATGAATCAGTCAAGAGAGATCATGCTTTTGGAATAAAGCCATTGACAAAGGAAAGCACACCTTAACTTTCTTGAAAATGTCTCTAAATCCCAATTCTCTGAGTATTAGCTCACGGATTCTACAAAGAAGCTGCCCAAAGAAAAAAAACATCTGTGAACAACAAAGATCAAAACAAAAGCAATCTTAGTGTGCCAAGGAAAGCGTTTTATTAACTTACAATGCAATCTGGTGGTCCACCATGGCTCTCTGGATCTTTCTTCAAGTCCTCAAGAATCTCCGCATACCTTAAAAGTTCCAACCAAGAAATTAAACACACAGCGCTTTTGGCTAAAACCAGTACCTCTTTTGTAGCAGATAAAATCAAAGAATCCTTCTGAAACTATTATGAAGAAACATTCAAAGCAAACTCAATAGAACACACAAAAAGTACCTTTGAGCGAACTTTTCAGCTCGAACAGGAGCATCTGGAACAGATGTATCGCTCTCTGCACGCTCCCTGCAACAAAAAAAAAAGGAAGCAGTTTTAGATCAGGAATGTTATCAAGACAAAACCCAACAAGAAAAACGCCTGAAAGAGTATGAATCACAGATTCAATCAGTACGTGGATCATCCAGACTAATTAACGGATAAAGCATAGATCTTTGAACAAAAGATCAAAGCTTTGACAAGACCCATGAATAAAAACAACCAAAGAATCTGACTTTCAGAAAAAGATAAAAGGGAAAGAGAGAGAGAGAAAGATGGGAACTTGAAAGAAGGGATGGAGTTGGAGAAGAGATCGATCCAAGAGATCTCAGTGGGAGTAGCCTTCCTGGGGTTATCAGAAGGGAATCGATAAGGAATGGTGCACGCTCTGTAGTTCGATTCTATCGGTACCGGTAACAGAGGCAACGGAACCATCACTGAGTCGCTCTCCATTTTTCTCTATGTGCCTCGTTTGATGAGAGAGAGAGAGAGATCAGAATCTTTCCAAAATGAATCAGTAGATTCCTTCTTCTCTTTACGATGTAGTTTAACGATGACACTTATGTGTGGACTCTGTCATGTTCTGTCCGATCAATTGCCTTTTTGGTTTTCTTTTGTTTTGTCTTGGTGGTACGGTTAACTTGGTTCGGTTCGGTTATCTCAATTTCTTTTGGAAAGTTTGTTTCTTTCCATAACATAATGCAAGAAACAGAATGTGTATGGTTTTTAACTCTGAATTATTACGATGTTAGAAATATTAGATAGATGATTGGACAACCGATAATCTATGTCTAAACCGTCCTATGAAAATCTATATCTGACCGATTCACTATGTTGAAGATTTTTTTTTTCTCAGTCTCAAGTTATCTCTTATGCTCATTGGTACTTTGATTCCGCAGTTGCGTCGAGTAACATTGCTCTGGCTACTGGATCCAACGAACGCACAAACTGGAAACGAAAGTAAGTTTCTACATTTAAAAAAACATTAAACCTTTTTTGTTGGTTGGCTAAAGTTTACAGTGTTGAGGGGGCAGGGGTGTAGTAACATGTGCACTGACTATCCTCACGAGTTCCCAATCCATACTCATCGTTTGGTCCAAGCGAGCTGGCAAGTATGAGTACAGTGACAACCGCCAACTTCTTGGTCAGAGTTAAATCACATTATTAATCAATATCAAGTGTTGCCAACTGTACATTACAAAGTTGCTAGAGTATCAATTTTTTTGTAATATGTAAGTGATGTTGTTTTAAAATCTTTGTACGTCAGGTTGAGACTTTGAAATGTGCGTTATCTCTTATTGCATTGACAAGGATTTGGAGAAACGATGGTGTTACTGACGACAACAGGTATACTTATTATTATTATGTCTTTGCCACTTGCATCATGTTCAATTAATTTCCTTTTAAGTTCATAGTTTCTTCATCTGTAATTTTATAAAAAGAGACCTTCAAGGAATATAAATGTACAGAACTTCTGGCTCTATGTCTTTGGGATGGCTTTCAATGCTGTTGCCATAGTGATCCAAGATTTCGATGCCGTTGCAAATAAGTAAAATCCAAAACCCATCTTCTTGTTTGTGTCCTTTCATATTAGCTACATATTAGTACATATGGTTTACTTGCGTCTCCATTCAGATCTACAGATTAGTCCATAGTCAGTAGCCAGTTTCCTCATTCTTCATGTACAGTTAAAGAAGATGCCACTTATGTATAGTCTTAGTGTCAGAGTTCACTATTTTCTGCTGGCTAAATTGTTTTCCAATTTTCAGGGGATTCTTCCATGGTTACTCATTTATCACAGTACTCATGATTCTTAACCATGCCCTCAGGTAAAACCTACTTTAGGAGGCCAGACTCTTCTCTTATCTCTAGTTTCAGAATGTGAGGTTAATACATTAAAAACATTATTCTCTTGTTTGTTGTGCAGTGGCATTGCTGTGTCAATGGTGATGAAATATGCAGACAACATTGTTAAGGTAGTATGTCCTGTGGGAATCTAATAATACTATAATAGAAACTATAAGCTCTCTCGCCTCTAAAGAACTTCCTTTCATAGGATATAGTTTAATAGTGACCAACTTGTCTGAAAGTGAAGCTATTGTGTTGAAAATTTGCACGCTTAGAGCAAAAGGCAAAACTAAGAGAAGATCCAACCGTGAAGACTCGGAGACCGGCGTACTTGTTTTCTTTTTAAATATTAATCCTTGTCTTTGCTTCAAAGCCAACACTCTCTCACACTTGTATATAAACTCTATGCCTCTACTCTCTTTTCATATCATCTCTTCTCCCTCTTCCTCTTCTCTCAGTGAAACAGCTTTAGCTATTATGGCTTTCTCTACACCATCATCACTCGCCAAACTCTCTCTTTTGGTCGCCATTTCAGCATCAGCACTCCTCTGCTCTGCTCTCGCCCGTGACTTCTCCATCATTGGATACACACCTGAGCAGTTGTCATCCACTGATAACCTCCTAGAGCTCTTTGAGTCATGGATGTCAGAGCACAGCAAGGCTTACCAGAGCGTGGAGGAGAAGGTCCACAGGTTCGAGGTGTTCAGGGACAACCTGATGCATATAGACCAGAGGAACAACGAGATCAGCGAATACTGGCTCGGTTTAAACGAGTTTGCTGATTTGACACATGAAGAGTTCAAGAGGAAGTATCTCGGACTCGCTAAGCCGCAGTTCTCTAGAAAGAGACAGCCCTCAGGTAACTTCAGGTACAGAGATGTTACAGACTTGCCTAAGTCAGTTGACTGGAGGAAGAAAGGCGCTGTGACTCCTGTCAAGAACCAGGGCTCATGTGGTAATGTTTCTCTCTTTTTAACTTTCTTGTATTTAAAGTAGATAGGACAAGAGACTTGAGAATGGATCTTTTTGACCTTTCAGGTAGTTGTTGGGCGTTTTCGACAGTTGCAGCTGTTGAGGGGATCCACCAGATCACAACAGGGAACCTGAGCTCGCTTTCGGAGCAAGAACTCATAGACTGTGACACAACTTACAACAATGGTTGCAATGGAGGTCTCATGGACTACGCGTTCCAGTACATTATTTCCACAGGTGGTCTCCACAAAGAAGACGATTACCCTTATCTCATGGAGGAAGGCATTTGCCAAGAGCAGAAGGTAAACAAAACGCTAGACACAAACATACTATGATGCATCTTATAAACACTGGTGAATGTTATAACAGGAGGATGTAGAAGTTGTGACAATCAGCGGCTACGAAGACGTCCCACAGAACAGTGATGAAAGCCTGGTGAAGGCTTTAGCTCATCAACCAGTTAGTGTGGCTATTGAGGCTTCAGGAAGAGACTTCCAGTTCTACAAAGGGGTATGTATATAAAAGACCACTCTCATATCTAAACTTTTGTGTTCTGTGTATCTAATCTTTGTTTTGGTTGCAGGGAGTGTTTAATGGGAAGTGTGGAACAGAACTAGACCATGGTGTAGCTGCAGTTGGGTACGGTTCATCAAAGGGATCAGACTATGTCATTGTGAAGAACTCATGGGGACCAAGGTGGGGAGAGAAAGGGTTTATTAGGATGAAGAGAAACACCGGTAAACCAGAGGGAATCTGCGGAATCAACAAGATGGCTTCATATCCTACCAAGACCAACTAAGACAATACATCTATCTTCTGCCACTCCATCCTATGATTTCTTCTTTCAATGCATTTCTATTCTACCTGTTTACAAGCACTTCATATTATATTGATGAATTTGAGATTTTAAAATAATATTGTCAGAGTCCTCTAAAATGCTCTTCTAGCTTCAAATACCATTTCAAGAATGTTGAAAGAGTTTTCAATACTTATACCCGAGTGCAGAGAGAGAGAGATGGAACTTGAAGGAAGGGATGGAGTTGAGAAGAGATCGATCCAAGAGATCTCAGTGGGAGTAGCCTTCCTGGGGTTATCGGAAGGGAATCGATAAGGAATGGTGCACGCTCTGTAGTTTGATTCTATCGGAACCGGTAACAGTGGGAACGGAACCATCACTGAGTCGCTCTCCATTTTTCTCTCTGTGGGCTCGTTGGTTGATGATGTCCAGCCAAAGCAGTAAAGGTGTGCGTACGTGTGCGAGATCTCAGAATCTTTCTCAAACGAGATCAGAGGATTCCTTTCTTCTCTTCACGATGTAAGTTTTGTTTTAACGATGACACACATGTGTGGACTCTGTCATGTTCTGTCCGATCATTTTGGTTTCATTTGTTTTGTCTTCGTGAGACGGTTAACTTAATTCGGTTTGGTTCGGTTATCTTAATTTATTTTGTAAAGCTCGTTTCTTTCCATAACAGAATGTGTATGGTTTTTAACTCTGAATTATTACGATGTTAGAAATATTAGATAGATGATTGGACAACCGATAATCTATGTCTAAACCGTCCTATGAAAATCTATATCTGACCGATTCACTATGTTGAAGATTTTTTTTTTTTTCTCTCTGTGGGCTCGTTGGTTGATGATGTCCAGCCAAAGCAGTAAAGGTGTGCGTACGTGTGCGAGAGATCTCAGAATCTTTCTCAAACGAGATCAGAGGATTCCTTTCTTCTCTTCACGATGTAAGTTTTGTTTTAACGATGACACACACATGTGTGGACTCTGTCATGTTCTGTCCGATCATTTTGGTTTCATTTGTTTTGTCTTCGTGAGACGGTTAACTTAATTCGGTTTGGTTCGGTTATCTTAATTTATTTTGTAAAGCTCGTTTCTTTCCATAACATAATGCAAGAAACAGAATGTGTATGGTTTTTAACTCTGAATTATTACGATGTTAGAAATATTAGATAGATGATTGGACAACCGATAATCTATGTCTAAACCGCCCTATGAAAATCTATATCTGACGGATTCACTATGTTGAAGATTTTTTTTTTGCCGTCTGCATAATTGTTTAACAAATCATTTTTTGGGAATTGAAACATAGACCTACTGTAATGTGTAATCTATAAAAATTGCATAAGTTGAGAATCGAACCCAGACCTAAGTATAGTTTGGTTTGGTTATCTGAATTTCTTTCCATAACAGAATGTGTATGGTTTTTAACTCTGAATTATTACGATGTTAGAAATATTAGATAGATGATTGGACAACCGATAATCTATGTCTAAACCGTCCTATGAAAATCTATATCTGACGGATTCACTATGTTGAAGATTTTTTTTTTGCCGTCTGCATAATTGTTTAACAAATCATTTTTTGGGAATTGAAACATAGACCTACTGTAATGTGTAATCTATAAAAATTGCATAAGTTGAGAATCGAACCCAGACCTAAGTATAGTTTGGTTTGGTTATCTGAATTTCTTTCCATAACAGAATGTGTATGGTTTTTAACTCTGAATTATTACGATGTTAGAAATATTAGATAGATGATTGGACAACCGATAATCTATGTCTAAACCGCCCTATGAAAATCTATATCTGACGGATTCACTATGTTGAAGATTTTTTTTTTGCCGTCTGCATAATTGTTTAACAAATCATTTTTTGGGAATTGAAACATAGACCTACTGTAATGTGTAATCTATAAAAATTGCATAAGTTGAGAATCGAACCCAGACCTAAGTATAGTTTGGTTTGGTTATCTGAATTTCTTTCCATAACATAATGCAAGAAACAGAATGTGTATGGTTTTTAACTCTGAATTATTACGATGTTAGAAATATTAGATAGATGATTGGACAACCGATAATCTATGTCTAAACCGTCCTATGAAAATCTATATCTGACCGATTCACTATGTTGAAGATTTTTTTTTTGCCGTCTGCATAATTGTTTAACAAATCATTTTTTGGGAATTGAAACATAGACCTACTGTAATGTGTAATCTATAAAAATTGCATAAGTTGAGAATCGAACCCAGACCTAAGTATAGTTTGGTTTGGTTATCTGAATTTCTTTCCATAACAGAATGTGTATGGTTTTTAACTCTGAATTATTACGATGTTAGAAATATTAGATAGATGATTGGACAACCGATAATCTATGTCTAAACCGCCCTATGAAAATCTATATCTGACCGATTCACTATGTTGAAGATTTTTTTTTTTTTCTGGCGGAAATGATCATCACACAGAGAGATCTGAGTGAGCTTTTGAACAAATGGAGTACCGCAAAATCAAAGACGAGGTTCGTTGCTTCTACTCTGTTATTTTATTTATCTCGTTTAGACTCTCTCTTTTAATGCTCAGTTTTGTAATGAGCTTCAGGACGATCATGACGTGGCTTCTGATATAGAGAGTTTAAAGGGAAAGTCTCACACCGGTGAGTTTTTTGTTTTCTCAGTCTCAAGTTATCTCTTATGCTCATTGGTACTTTGATTCCGCAGTTGCGTCGAGTAACATTGCTCTGGCTACTGGATCCAACGAACGCACAAACTGGAAACGAAAGTAAGTTTCTACATTTAAAAAAAAAAACATTAAACCTTTTTTTTGTTGGTTGGCTAAAGTTTACAGTGTTGAGGGGGGCAGGGGTGTAGTAACATGTGCACTGACTATCCTCACGAGTTCCCAATCCATACTCATCGTTTGGTCCAAGCGAGCTGGCAAGTATGAGTACAGTGACAACCGCCAACTTCTTGGTCAGAGTTAAATCACATTATTAATCAATATCAAGTGTTGCCAACTGTACATTACAAAGTTGCTAGAGTATCAATTTTTTTTTGTAATATGTAAGTGATGTTGTTTTAAAATCTTTGTACGTCAGGTTGAGACTTTGAAATGTGCGTTATCTCTTATTGCATTGACAAGGATTTGGAGAAACGATGGTGTTACTGACGACAACAGGTATACTTATTATTATTATGTCTTTGCCACTTGCATCATGTTCAATTAATTTCCTTTTAAGTTCATAGTTTCTTCATCTGTAATTTTATAAAAAGACTTTGGTAGCTTAGAACCACGTATTCAGATTTGGCCTTACTGATACTCAAACCCTGTCTCTATGAATCAGGTTAAGCACAACATATGACGAAGTTAAACTCTTTCCCATTCCAAATGGATTTCATAGATAGCTTCCAGTGAATACTTGTTCTGGAAAGGCACAAGTTTTCTATATTTTTAAACCCTTCCATTTTTTTTTCTCTTCTTGATTTCATATGTGAAGAGAGACTCTGTTTATTCAGTTCGCTTACTAGCTTCTCTAACAGGTTGAGCGAGAGGGAAGAGACGACGGCGTATGACACCGTGCTCATCTTTGGATGAAGAAGAGATGGACGATGATGAAGTTGCTCAGGCCAAGGCTGTAGCAAAATCTTTAAAATCATGTACCATAAGCAACGGTGCTTCTACCTCTACTACATCTTCAACTGATCCAGATCAAATAACGGATAAAGTATCGATCTTTGAACACAAAGATCGAAGCTTTGAACAAGAACAGCCCTAAGCCTATCAAAGAATCTGACTTTCGGTAAAAAAGATAAAAAGGAAGAGAGAGAGAGAGAGAGATGGAACTTGAAGGAAGGGATGGAGTTGGAGAAGAGATCGATCCAAGAGATCTCAGTGGGAGTAGCCTTCCTGGGGTTATCGGAAGGGAATCGATAAGGGATGGTGCACGCTCTGTAGTTTGATTCTATCGGAACCGGTAACAGTGGGAACGGAACCATCACTGAGTCGCTCTCCATTTTTCTCTCTGTGGGCTCGTTGGTTGATGATGTCCAGCCAAAGCAGTAAAGGTGTGCGTACGTGTGCGAGAGATCTCAGAATCTTTCTCAAACGAGATCAGAGGATTCCTTTCTTCTCTTCACGATGTAAGTTTTGTTTTAACGATGACACACACATGTGTGGACTCTGTCATGTTCTGTCCGATCATTTTGGTTTCATTTGTTTTTGTCTTCGTGAGACGGTTAACTTAATTCGGTTTGGTTCGGTTATCTTAATTTATTTTGTAAAGCTCGTTTCTTTCCATAACATAATGCAAGAAACAGAATGTGTATGGTTTTTTTTTAACTCTGAATTATTACGATGTTAGAAATATTAGATAGATGATTGGACAACCGATAATCTATGTCTAAACCGTCCTATGAAAATCTATATCTGACCGGATTCACTATGTTGAAGATTTTTTTTTTTTTTGCCGTCTGCATAATTGTTTAACAAATCATTTTTTTGGGAATTGAAACATAGACCTACTGTAATGTGTAATCTATAAAAATTGCATAAGTTGAGAATCGAACCCAGACCTAAGTATAGTTTGGTTTGGTTATCTGAATTTCTTTCCATAACAGAATGTGTATGGTTAGAAAACCCTATTTTTTTTTAATAATTTGCTTCAAACGTTTTTTAACTGGCCTCTCTATCTCTCTGGCTCAAAACCCTAGCAAGCTTCATAGACTCTCAAACGTTCTGAGTCTTATCTCAAAGTGGAAACCTTACCGTAACATGGATACCAACGTTATGTTTAGGTAAGGGCATGTACTTCTATGTTTGATTCTAATTGAGCTGATTTGATAAAGAATTATTGTTTTTTTTTTCTCAAATCTTTATTGTAGAATGGTAAGTTCAGTTTCATGGATACCTAAAGGAGCAGCAAAAGTCATGCTTGACGCTGCTGAACCTCCTTCTAATGAGAAGATCAGAGAGCTCATCAAAAATGGCACTCTCAAGAAAAGGTATATATATTACCGGTTCCTTCTGGTCTTTCTTTTTTCTAAGGAGAAAATCACTCGTTTATTACTACTTACATGTACAGTACTCTGAGAGATGAAGAAGTTGCTCATGCCAAGGCTGTAGCAAAATCTTTAGGAAAATCATGTTCCAAAAGCAACGTTGCTTCTTCTTCTTCTTCAACTGATCCTGATGAGGTAGTCAAGTTCATGAAAGAACTCGACATGGATAACTATGATGATGAGGATGATGATGGTATACATTCGTTTTCTTTCCCTTTTTATTTCCTTGAGACTTTTTCATGTTCATTGACGCGCATGATTCACTCCTCAGAGATTGATGTGTTTACCTCTGGCCGCGGAGACCTTTATTACCCAAGCAATGACATGGATCCATATCTGAACAATAATACTGACGTACGTAAGCCATATTTTTATTATATAGTTTTTACCCTTTTAGAAACTAATTAAATACTGATGTTTTGAGAGTGTGTGTGCTTGTTGAATCACATAGGATGATTACTATGACTCAGACGATGTCGATGCTATAACAATAAAGCCAAGTGATTCACTGATCATCTGCGCTAGAGTTGAAGGTGAAATCAACTATCTCGAGGTTTATAAATACGACGGTACATGGAACGGCACTCAAGACATGTATCCTCGGCAAGACATAATACTATCCAACCCTCCATTGTGTACAGCATGGCTTGATTGTCCTCTCAAAGGAGGAGATAAAAGTTAGTAGTGTATTAGCATTTTCCTATATTGGTGATTGTATTATTTTTTTTTTCTCAAGTGTTGTTTTCGTGATTGCAGGGAACTTTGTAGCTATCGGGTTTAAGGGATCACCGACCATAGAGATATGGGATCTTGACGTTGTATGTAAATGTGGCTGTCTTTTGGATCTTTACGTTTGTTTTTATCAATCATGAGATAATGATTTTATAATGCGTTTCAGGCTCATGAGGTTCTACCTTGTGTACAACTAGGAGCCGGGCAGGTGTGACAACCAACCTTGTTGCTCTTCTTATGTTTCCTTTTTCAAACTTATTTATTTTCATTATCTCACTCTAGACATCAGATTGTGACACTGATCAATCAGTAATTGATCTTGCTTGGAACAAGGAGTTTAGGTATGTTTTTAAGGCTCTCTGATTCCATGATCGCTCTTTAGACGTGTGTGTGTGTGACTCTAACTTGACTTTACCGGAATAATAGGAATATTATTGCTAGTGCCAGTGCCAACAAAAAAGTTAAGGTCTGGGATGTGGCTACAGGACAATGCAAGCTCACTCTGGAGCATCACACAAAAGAGGTATGTAGGTGAAAAATGTTTACATGCACTCTTCCTTAATCAAGTGTCAATGCTCATGGTCTGTTGTGTTTGGTTAACAGGTTCAAGCGGTCGAGTGGAACCACTATGCTCCACAAGTACTCCTCAGTGGCTCATATGACTGTACTGTAGTCTTGGTGATTGTTCTTTTCCATTGTTTTATTCATTTCATGTGTTGAGTCTTGTATATAGAACAATTTATCATTATGCTTAAAGTCTTACAAGATCTATATATATGTGTTGTTGCAGAAAGATGGAAGGGACCCTTCGCACTCGGGTATGAAATGGTCTACCAATGCCAAAGTGGAAAGCTTGGCCTGGGATCCTCATAGTGAACACTCTTTTGTGGTGCGTTACACTTTCATTTGCTCGTCTAACAGACTTCTGAGTATGACTTTTATAAATAACTGTCATTTGTTGTTCAGGTGAGTCTTGAAGATGGAACTGTGAAGGGTTTTGATATACGTGCTTCTGATTTATCACCAAGTTTCACTATCCATGCTCATGATAAAGAAGTCTCATCCATCTCATACAACACAAATGCGCCCAATGTACATACATCTCTCTGTCTCTCTTGTGTCCTAATTAGTTGTTGTGTGGCATTAAAGTCATTTCCCTTGCTGTGCAGCTTTTGGCTACGGGATCTAGGGACAAGAGTGTGAAACTTTGGGATCTTTCAAACAATCAACCATCATGGGTTGCTACACATAAACCAAACGCTGTAAGAGCCATGACTTAGCATTTGTTTGGTTCCATGCACCTGTTTCTTTGTTCACCAGTTTTAAACTTTGTTATCAAAACAGGGAAGAGTTTTCTCAGTCTCATTCTCTGCGGACTGCCCCTTTTTACTCGCTATTGGTGCCAAAAAAGGGAAGCTACACGTGAGTAGTGACTGATACAAATAAATTCAACAAATTGTTTTCTATATGAAACAAACTAACGTATATTTTATGTTCATCCTTGTGCAGGTGTGGGATACACTATCTGACACTGCTGTGTCCCGTAGATACGGTAGCAACCGACCATGACTCACCCGGGGAAGATACATGTTTGTTAATTAATCACATACATATATACCAAATTGGTCAAATTAATCTTAAGCCTTTCTATCAGTTGTGTGCTTGGTGATTGTTTTTTTTTTTTCTTATTACTATCTCAAAAGAGATTTACTGGATGTTTGAAGCCCTGGAGTCAAGGAATTTATTGCAAATTTAACCAAAATATGTTTCTTAATCATATCCTTGAATTTTATCTTAATATTGATCATCTTATAACATATTAGCCGAGCTTTTATTGTGTGGTCACTACAAGAAAACAGCGGCATACTGAGGGAAAAAATCGTCGGTATGTCGTCGGAATAACGCTATTCCGACGACATACCGACGAAAAAAGTCTTCGGAAATAACTCCTCGGAAATTCATCTTTCCTCGGAAATCCCTCGGAAATTTCTGACGGAATTCCGAGGAAATGAATTTTCTCGAATATTCGGGACTTTTCGTCGGAAATTCCTCGAATATTCCAAGGAAGATGTCGTCGAATATTCGAGGAAATTCGACGCCACTTAAATATCCGTCGAATTTCCTCGAATATTTTCATTAATTCGAGGAAAAAGAATATCGTGCATGTATTTCATTAATTTATATTGTTCCTCGAAATTTCCTCGAATATTCGAGGACTTTTCGTCGGAAATTCCTCGAATATTCCAAGGAAGATGTCGTCGAATATTCGAGGAAATTCGACGCCACTTAAATATCCGTCGAATTTCCTCGAATATTCGAGGACTTTTCGTCGGAAATTCCTCGAATATTTTCATTAATTCGAGGAAAAAGAATATCCTGTGCATGTATTTCATTAATTTATATTGTTCCTCGAAATTTCTGGCGAATTCGAGAAATGAATTTTCTCGAATATTCGAGGAAATTCGACGCCACTTAAATATCCGTCGAATTTCCTCGAATATTCCAAGGAAGATGTCGCCGAATATTCGAGGAAATTCGACGCCACTTAAATATCCGTCGAATTTCCTCGAATATTCCAAGGAAGATGTCGCCGAATATTCGAGGAAATTCGACGCCACTTAAATATCCGTCGAATTTCCTCGAATATTCCAAGGAAGATGTCGCCGAATATTCGAGGACTTTTCGTCGGAAATTCCTCGAATATTTTCATTAATTCGAGGAAAAAGAATATCCTGTGCATGTATTTCATTAATTTATATTGTTCCTCGAAATTTCCTCGGAATATTCGAGGAAATTCGACGCCACTTAAATATCCGTCGAATTTCCTCGAATATTCCAAGGAAGATGTCGTCGAATATTCGAGGAAATTCGACGCCACTTAAATATCCGTCGAATTTCCTCGAATATTCGAGGACTTTTCGTCGGAAATTCCTCGAATATTCCAAGGAAGATGTCGTCGAATATTCGAGGACTTTTCGTCGGAAATTCCTCGAATATTCCAAGGAAGATGTCGCCGAATATTCGAGGAAATTCGACGCCACTTAAATATCCGTCGAATTTCCTCGAATATTCGAGGAAATTCGACGCCACTTAAATATCCGTCGGAATTTCCTCGAATATTCGAGGACTTTTCGTCGGAAATTCCTCGAATATTCGAGGAAATTCGACGCCACTTAAATATCCGTCGAATTTCCTCGAATATTTTCATTAATTCGAGGAAAAAGAATATCCTGCATGTATTTCTATTAATTTATATTGTTCCTCGAAATTTCTGACGAATTCGAGAAATGAATTTTCTCGAATATTCGAGGAAATTCGACGCCACTTAAATATCCGTCGGAATTTCCTCGAATATTCCAAGGAAGATGTCGTCGAATATTCGAGGACTTTTCGTCGGAAATTCCTCGAATATTCGAGGAAATTCGACGCCACTTAAATATCCGTCGAATTTCCTCGAATATTCCAAGGAAGATGTCGCCGAATATTCGAGGAAATTCGACGCCACTTAAATATCCGTCGAATTTCCTCGAATATTCGAGGAAATTCGACGCCACTTAAATATCCGTCGAATTTCCTCGAATATTCGAGGACTTTTCGTCGGAAATTCCTCGAATATTCCAAGGAAGATGTCGTCGGAATATTCCAAGGAAGATGTCGTCGGAATATTCGAGGAAATTCGACGCCACTTAAATATCCGTCGAATTTCCTCGAATATTCGAGGAAATTCGACGCCACTTAAATATCCGTCGGAATTTCCTCGAATATTCGAGGACTTTTCGTCGGAAATTCCTCGAATATTCCAAGGAAGATGTCGTCGGAATATTCGAGGACTTTTCGTCGGAAATTCCTCGAATATTCCAAGGAAGATGTCGTCGAATATTCGAGGACTTTTCGTCGGAAATTCCTCGAATATTCGAGGACTTTTCGTCGGAAATTCCTCGAATATTCCAAGGAAGATGTCGTCGAATATTCGAGGACTTTTCGTCGGAAATTCTCGGAATTGGGCCTCAACATCTTAATTAAACAAATTTATAAATAATTTAATGGCCCAATATAAGAAGAAGTAAATGATGACACATGGCATTTTTATGGAGAAAAAAAGTCTATTTTATTATATAAGATTTGCTCTCAGCGTTTTTAACCAGCCCCTCTCTCTGTCAAAACCCTAGCAAGCTTGATGACTCTCTCAAACTTCGAGTCGATCTCAAAGTTGAAACCTTTCTGTAACAGGGATACCAGAAGATATGTTTAGGTAAATTTTCTCAAGGCCAAGTCGTTCTCTGTTTGATTCCAACTCAGCATGGCGGGAAAATTTGGGGTTTAAAACATTTCTGAAGAACCTTATAAATTTTGGGGCGAATCTAATGTTTGAGAGTTTATACCTATGTAAAGATATTCTAAAAGTTTTGGGAGCCTAGGCTAATGTTTTATTAGGTTGTGCCCAGATCCGATCCTCCGTCGATGATGGGTTTTGGTTTGTAGTTGAGCTGAATTGATAAAGAATTATTGTTATTTTCTTTAATGGTTTTGCAGAATGATAAGTTCAGTTTCATGGATACCTAAAGGAGCTGCAAAAGTCATGCTTGACGTTGCTGCCGAACCTCCTTCTATGGAGAAGATCAGAGAGCTCATCAAAATGGCACTCTCAAGAAAAGGTATAACCAAGCTTTCTCTGGTCCTTTTTATTAAAAAAATAACACTCGTATTTATAATTGCATGTACAGTACTCTGAGTGATATGGATGAAGAAGAGATGGACGATGATGAAGTTGCTCAGGCCAAGGCTGTAGCAAAATCTTTTGCAAAATCATGTACCATAAGCAACGGTGCTTCTACCTCTACTACATCTTCAACTGATCCTGAGTTAGT
The DNA here is from genome assembly GCA_016771965.1 of Brassica carinata. NCBI lineage: Eukaryota > Viridiplantae > Streptophyta > Magnoliopsida > Brassicales > Brassicaceae > Brassica > Brassica carinata. The sequence continues at coordinate 166,580 of JAAMPC010001253.1, read as the reverse complement.
CAAGTTCATGAAAGAACTCGACATGGATAACTATGATGACGAGGATGATGATGGTATGTATATGTCGTTTTTATTTACCTTTATTTCCTAAAGATTTTTCATATATTCCTCCATGTTCATTGACGTGCATTCACTCCTCAGAGATTGATGTGTTTAGCTCTGCCCGTGGAGACCTTTATTACCCAAGCAATGACATGGATCCTTATCTGAACAATAATACTGACGTACGTAAGCCATTTTTATTTTCTTTTCCTTTTAAAAACTAATTAAATACTGAATGTTTGAGAGTTGTGGTTGGATCACCTTAGGATGATCACTTTGACTCAGACGATATCGATGCTATAACAATTAAGCCAACAGATTCACTGATCATCTGCGCTAGAGTTGAAGATGACGTCAACTATCTCGAGGTTTACAATTACGAGGGCCTTCAAAACATGTATTGTCGTCAAGACATAATACTATCCAACCCTCCATTGTGTACAGCATGGCTTGACTGTCCTCTCAAAGGAGGAGATAAAGGTTCATAATTAGTAGTGTATTGTAGTGACATGCATTTTCCTATATTGGTGATAATATTATAATTTTTTATCGCAAGTTTTGCTTTCGTGTTTGCAGGGAACTTTGTAGCTACCGGGTCAATGGGATCGCCGACTATTGAGATATGGGATCTTGACGTTGTAAGTAAATGTAGCTGTCTTTTGAATCTTTATATATGTTATATCAGTCATGAGATAATGATTTATAATGCGTTTCAGGCTAATGAGGTGCTACCTTATATACAAAGAACATTTTGTATATTTAAAAATAGTTTTATAAATACGAAATCATCTTTTATAATCCAAAATCGAATTTATATACAAAGAACATTTTGTATATTTAAAAATAGTTTTATAAATACAAAATTAATTTTAAAATATGAAATCATCTTTTATAATCCAAAAATCAATTTATATACAAAAGCGTTTTGTAAAATCAATTTATATACAAAAACGTTTTGTAAAATCAATTTATATACAAAAACGTTTTGTAAAATCAATTTATATAGAAAAACGTTTTGTAAAATCAATTTATATACAAAGAACATTTTGTATATTTAAAAATAGTTTTATAAATACAAAATTAGTTTTAATAAATATAAATATTTTTATAGATATGAAATCATCTTTTATAATCCAAAAATCAATTTATATACAAAAACGTTTTGTAAAATCAATTTATATAGAAAAAGCGTTTTGTAAATACAAAAATAATAAAATAGTGTTTATAAATCAAAAAATGTTTTATAAATACAAAATAGTTTTATAAATACGAAATCATCTTTTATAATCCAAAATCGAATTTATATACAAAAGCGTTTTTATAAGCGATCGATCGTTTATGTTCAAAAGCATCGATCGATCGAGTATATCAAGTGTTCTCGAATTTCCTCGAATATTTTCATTAATTGAGGAAAAAGAATATCGTGCATGTATTTCTATTAATTTATATTGTTCCTCGAAATTTCCTCGAATATTCGAGGAATTCGAGGAAATTCGAGAAACCCTTATCTTCCGGAATATTCGAGGAAATTCGAGAAACCCTTATCTTCCTTGGAATATTCGAGGAATTCGAAAACCCTTATCTTCCGGAATATTCGAGAAATTCGAGGAACACTTGATAAACTCTTACGTTTTTATAAGCGATCGATCGATCGAGTATATCAAGTGTTCATCGAATTTCCCGGAATATTCGAGGGAATTCGAGAAACCCTTATCTTCCTTGGAATATCTTCGAAATTCGAGGAAACCCTTATCTTCCTTGGAATATCTTCGAAATTCGAGGAACACTTGATAAACTCTTACGTTTTTATAAGCGCGTCGATCGATCGAGTATATCAAGTGTTCATCGAATTTCCTCGAATATTCGAGGAATTCGAGGAAATTCGACGCCACTTAAATATCCGTGAATTTCCTCGGAATATTCGAGGGAATTCGAGAAACCCTTATCTTCCGGAATATTCGAGGAATTCGAGGAAATTCGAGAAACCAAATTTAGGGTTTCCTTGGAATATTCGAGGCTTTCGAGAAACAGGGTTGGGGTAACAATGTGATCGATCGATTTGATTATCCCATCTCGATGTGGATATCCATAGATCGAATGAACAAAAGCGTTTTGTAAAATCAATTTATATACAAAAACGTTTTGTAAAATCAATTTATATACAAAGAACATTTTGTATATTTAAAAATAGTTTTATAAATACGAAATCATCTTTTATAATCCAAAATCGAATTTATATACAAAAACGTTTTGTAAAATCAATTTATATACAAAAGCGTTTTGTAAATACAAAATAGTTTTATAAATACAAAATAGTTTTATAAATACGAAATCATCTTTTATAAATCCAAAATCGAATATATATAAAAACTAAAGTTAAGTATTTTAAGTGTACATACAAAATATTAAGAAATAGTTTAGATTATTCAAAAATTGTAACATAAGAGTTATGACATCTAAAAAATTAAGACATAAAATTAAACTTATAATGGAAATATCGTTCTCTTTTTGCACTTGCATAAGATTACATGTGTAGTATTTTAATTTATTTTAATTGTGTGTAAATTTTTGTTTGATTATGATAATCATTCGTATTCTATCAGTGATTATGAGTGTGTCTCTAACAATGTTTTAATTCAAAATATTCTGTAACCAAATACTAAAATCACATTGTCTTTGCTAATCTAGCATGTTTTATCTTCTCATAGTTTTTTTGTTTAGTGTTAAATCAATTTTTATCAGCCAGAGAGAGAAAAGGTATTTTAGAACATAATTATTAATTTATTATATTTCACTTAAATAACGGAAAAATTTGTCATTTACTTATAGTAATAGCATGTCCACAGGTTAGTTAATTATGTTGGATCGGTGACATATTATTGTTGCTCGAGTGCATCTATAATTGGTCAGATAGCATTCTAGTCGGTGACTCTCACTCCATGAATAGACCTTTGGTTCGTTTCCAGCATTGCAATGAAGTTTTATCTGTTTTCCATTCAAGTGTATCCAATATTTCAAGTATAGAGAGCCGAGGATGGGACATTGTATTTTTTATTTTTCGTTTGTTATTAAGGTCCGATGTGTTGGGTCAATTTATAGGTGACATGTTATATTATGTGAGGGTGAATCATGCCGAGTTATTGAGATGTATATCAATATTTGTTTATATTTCTGTTATGATGGGAGTTTATTTTGTGATTGTGCTTTACCATGATATTTTGGAAATGAAAGTTAATACTTTGATTTAGAATTCTTTTTTTTTTCCTATAACCGCTAATTTCTTTCACCTTTGAAGTTTGTATGTGGAGTTGTGATTATCGTACCATTATAAAATTAAGTGGGAGTTCTTTTGTTATTGACATGAATTATTGTTTGGTCCTTTGCACGACACTGTCAGAAGACGGGGTCTTTATGATATCTTCTTGCTTGGGGTGTAAGTAAAGAGAGACATTATGTAGAAGTGTAATTATGAGCAAATCATGTTTCATAGAAGCTTATTTTCCAAATTAGATGATCATGTTGAATTGATGGTTGTTTTTTAGCTTCCCCTTTAACTCTGTTGTTAATTTTTTTTCTTGTGTGGTAAAAATGTGTCAAGGACGTTTTGACTTAGATAGATTTCATGAGGAGATGCCGTCTTACTTAGTAAATATGGACACAAAGAACTAATTAATTTTGTTGTAACACATTCATATAGTTATTGGTTTTCAGTTAACTGTTTAATAACGGAGAATGTGGACTTATGATAGAAAATCAACAGTGAAACTTGAAAGTTTGATCAGAAGGACATAAATTGTGAAGAAGCTTTTTTGAACGTTATTGTTGGACTTATTAATTCTCTCGCTGCATTACAGCTTTTGTACTTGTTGAAGAGTGAACCTGGGATGCAAGTTTTAAAAAAAACATTCTAACATGTAAAAAAATCAGTGTTAATGAAAAAATGATTGTACATGTCGATCTGGAGGTTAACCATGATCCATTGAGTTGTTGCTCATGGTCATTAAAGGAAGATTTGATCTCACCAACAAACACAAATATGTCTACAAAGCATACAGTTGAGGTCTTTAACCAGATATTGATTCTTGAATAGTCAGGTATATTCACGCATCGACATTCGCAGCGAGTATTAGGCGCTTCATAATTCCATGAGCTAACCATAGTCACATAACCTAAAATTTCAACAAAGTTCGAAAGATGTTGAGGCGAATAAGGGCGCCAAAATCTGCCAGTTTGAAGTGGGTGTTTCTTCGCAACGTTCAAAGCCGCGATATTGTAAGTGACCCCTTCGGAAGGTGTTTGATATTGTTAAGCCGATGCATATCGATGACCCTTGCAAAATGGTCGACAGTGAAAAGTGAAAACATAAACGTGGTTGTGAATACTTTGTCAACATATATTCAAAAATTGTTTACAAAGATATGCAACACGAAAGTATTAATAATATCTTATTTTGTTCATTGTGAGTTTTCTACCAACACTTTAGTGTAATTTTTCAACATATATAAAACACAATATATATGTTGGGACAGCTCAAGAATACTACAAATCAAGGTAGAGAGAGACTTTCTCATCGGAATGAAAAGCATGTCAACTCCCATCAACTCATCTCCTTTCTTAAGATTGCATGTTTTCTAGAGCGAAAAGAGCGGCGTCATCATCATCGAGAGCAACAAGAACTTAAACTTAGAAATAAGGATGTAGGATGAAACCATTGTGGTGGTATGTGTGTAAGGAAGCGAAGGGTTGAATCCGGTGAAGCGAGGAAAGTTCGACTATCTGCATCCCTATTTAGTAGATCAAAATTATGGATTTCAATGGAGGTTAGGAAAAAGGTTACTAAAATCAAAGTCGTGGGACATATTTTCAATGAAAGATTAATGGCCAGGTTGAGCGAGGTTTCGATGACAGCGTTATAATTCGGTAAGATTTTGCGCGGAATATAGATATTGTCCATCGAAGAAGAAGAATGTAAACAATTGGGTTTGATTGTCAAATTCTGGAATTGGCCTCAACATCTTAATTAAACAAATTTACCTATAAATAATTTAATGGCCCAATATAAGAAGAAGTAAATGATGACACATGGCATTTTTTCCCCCTATGGAGAAAAAAAAGTCTATTTTATTATATAAGATTTGCTCTCAAAACGTTTTTAACCAGCCCCCTCTCTCTGTCAAAACCCTAGCAAGCTTGATAGACTCTCTCAAACTTCTGAGTCGATCTCAAAGTTGAAACCTTTCTGTAACAGGGATACCGAAGATATGTTTAGGTAAATTTTCTCAAGGCCAAGTCGTTCTCTGTTTGATTCCAACTCAGCATGGCCGGAAAATTTGGGGGTTTAAAACATTTCTGAAGAACCTTATAAATTTTGGGGGCCGAATCTAATGTTTGAGAGTTTATACCTATGTAAAGATATTCTAAAAGTTTTGGGAGCCTAGGCTAATGTTTTATTAGGTTGTGCCCAGATCCGATCCTCCGTCAGTGATGGGTTTTTGGTTTGTAGTTGAGCTGAATTGATAAAGAATTATTGTTATTTTCTTTAATGGTTTTGCAGAATGATAAGTTCAGTTTCATGGATACCTAAAGGAGCTGCAAAAGTCATGCTTGACGTTGCTGCCGAACCTCCTTCTATGGAGAAGATCAGAGAGCTCATCAAAAATGGCACTCTCAAGAAAAGGTATAACCAAGCTTTCTCTGGTCCTTTTTATTAAAAAAAATAACACTCGTATTTATAATTGCATGTACAGTACTCTGAGTGATATGGATGAAGAAGAGATGGACGATGATGAAGTTGCTCAGGCCAAGGCTGTAGCAAAATCTTTTGCAAAATCATGTACCATAAGCAACGGTGCTTCTACCTCTACTACATCTTCAACTGATCCTGAGTTAGTCAAGTTCATGAAAGAACTCGACATGGATAACTATGATGACGAGGATGATGATGGTATGTATATGTCGTTTTTTTATTTACCTTTATTTCCTAAAGATTTTTTTCATATATTCCTCCATGTTCATTGACGTGCATTCACTCCTCAGAGATTGATGTGTTTAGCTCTGCCCGTGGAGACCTTTATTACCCAAGCAATGACATGGATCCTTATCTGAACAATAATACTGACGTACGTAAGCCATTTTATTTTCTTTTCCTTTTAAAACTAATTAAATACTGAATGTTTGAGAGTTGTGGTTGGATCACCTTAGGATGATCACTTTGACTCAGACGATATCGATGCTATAACAATTAAGCCAACAGATTCACTGATCATCTGCGCTAGAGTTGAAGATGACGTCAACTATCTCGAGGTTTACAATTACGAGGGCCTTCAAAACATGTATTGTCGTCAAGACATAATACTATCAACCCTCCATTGTGTACAGCATGGCTTGACTGTCCTCTCAAAGGAGGAGATAAAGGTTCATAATTAGTAGTGTATTGTAGTGACATGCATTTTCCTATATTGGTGATAATATTATAATTTTTTATCGCAAGTTTTGCTTTCGTGTTTGCAGGGAACTTTGTAGCTACCGGGTCAATGGGATCGCCGACTATTGAGATATGGGATCTTGACGTTGTAAGTAAATGTAGCTGTCTTTTTGAATCTTTATATATGTTATATCAGTCATGAGATAATGATTTATAATGCGTTTCAGGCTAATGAGGTGCTACCTTGTGTACAACTAGGAGCCGGGCAGGTGTGACAAATTAACAACTTTATAGCTCTTCTTCTGTCTTTTTTTTTAAAAAACTTATTAACTTAATTAGTTGTCTTTAATTATCTCACTCTAGACATCAGATTGCGACACTGATCCATCAGTAATTGATCTAGCTTGGAACAAAGAGTTTAGGTATGTTTTTAAAGCTCTCTGATTCCATGATGGCTCTTTAGACGTGTGTGGTTCTAATTTGACTTTACCTGAACAATAGGAATATAATTGCTAGTGCCAGTGCCGACAAAAAAGTTAAGGTTTGGGATGTGGCTACAGGGCAATGCAATCTCACTCTGGAGCATCACACAGAAGTGGTACGTATGTGAAAACTGTTTGCATGCTTAATAACGTGGCAATGCTCATGATCTGTTGTTTTTCTTTTAACAGGTTCAAGCGGTCGAATGGAACCACTATGCTCCACAAGTACTCCTCAGTGGCTCATATGACCGCACTGTAGTCTTGGTGATTGTTCTGTTTCCATTGTTTTATTCATTTCATGTGTTAAAAGAGTCTTGAATTTATCATGTTGTTGTTGCAGAGAGATGGAAGGGACCCTTCTCACTCGGGGATGAAATGGTCTACTAATGCCAAAGTTGAAAGCTTGGCATGGGATCCTCATAGCGAACACTCCTTTGTGGTGCGTTACACTTTCCTTTTGTTCGTTTAATTGACATCTCTGATAGTGTTCCTTGTATAAATGATTTTCTTTTGCTCTTACAACTTAGGTGAGTCTCAAAGATGGAACTGTGAAGGGTTTTGATATACGCGCTTCTGATTTATCACCAAGTTTCACTCTCCACGCTCATGATAAAGAAGTCTCCTCCATCTCATACAACACTACTGCGCCCAATGTACATACATCTCTCTTTCTCTTTCTCTCTTGTGTTCTAATAGTTGTTGTTGTGTGTGTTTGGCATTTGAGTCATTCCCCTTGCTGTGCAGCTTTTGGCTACGGGATCCAAGGATGGAAGTGTTAAACTGTGGGATCTTTCAAACAATCAACCATCATGGATTGCTACACATAATCCAAACGCTGTAAGAGCCATGACTTAGCATTTGTTTGGTTCCATGCACATTTTCTTTGTTCACCAGTTTAAAACTTTGCTATCAACAAAACAGGGAAGAGTCTTCTCAGTCTCATTTTCTGCGGACTCCCCCTTCTTACTCGCTATTGGTGCTAAAAAAGGAAAGCTAAACGTGAGTAGTAACTGATACAAATAATTTCAAAAAATTGTTTTCTATGAAGCAAACTAACGTTTATTTATTTGTGTCCATCCTTGTGGCAGGTGTGGGATACACTATCTGACACTGCTGTGTCCCGGAGATATGGTGGCAACCGACCATGAACGACCCGGGGAAGATACATTTTGTTAATCACATACATATATACCAAACTTGTCAAATTAATGTCTTTTATCAGTTGTGTGCTTGGTAACTATTACAGATGATTGTTTTCTTTTTTCTTATTACTATCTCATATGAGTTATACTGTGGATGTTTGAAGTCCTGGAGTCAATAAATTAACTGCAAATTTAACCAAAATAGGTTTCTTAATCATGTCCTTGAATTATATCGTAGTATGATCATCTTAGAAACCTATTAGCCGAGCTTTATTGTGTGGTTAGGACTTTAGGAGTTCTAAACGCAATTTGTATCATTTGAATGACCATACCTCGCATGTGATATGGAAACAATGCATTTTCCCTTGTTAGCATGGAGCTTCCTTTTAATTGATTTCTTTGTTACGCTAGTCGGAAGTTTTGTCAAGAAAGGTGGGATTAGTTCATCGACCGAACACACTTTACAGGTTCACCATACCGTAGCACTAATAGATACATCGTCCTTCAAACAGCATTTAGTTGATTAAGTCAAACACAAAATGCCTGCTTTGAAAATTCTCTCGTTCGCCAAGTCAATTCGTTAATTAAAGATGATCGATATAAGTTGAAACGTTACATCTTCCCTTCCATCAGCACTTGGTTTGATCCAATCAAAACACAAATCAAAACGTCTACTTGTGAATTGATTCAACTAATCAAAATATAATTACAATTCTATGTATATAATACATACATTTGTAGAAGTATAATACCATATAGCCAGCAAAAGAGAATATTGCAAGAAAACCAATGTATGTTCATTTGTAAATAGGAGAAAAGGTCTTTGTACACAAGTTGATTTGGAATATTAAACACACAATAATAATATATGGGCTAATGGTTTGGTAAGAAACCAAAATAATCATGAAATCGTTTGACTTTTACTAATACAAGTCGGGTTATTAGTTTACGTCTCCGATCATAATCACTACTTACTACTGTTACATGGCTACATGCAATTATGTTACGAGATTACTACGGTTACGTTTCATCGAAGTCAACTAATCGAATTCGAGACCATTAATATGCATTTATTTAATATATCGTATTAATCAAATATTCGAAAACATTTGATTTGATGAGATCATAGCGACGTGGGAGACGAGTGGTAATAATAAAAGACAAGAGAGAATCGCACGCGCCTTTCTGTTGCAAGTGACTTCCACGCTCTCTCCCTCCCTCTTCAGCAGGAGAGCCTTTTACCGATTCAGCAAACAGAGAAGGTATATAAACGCAAAACACTTAGACGAAAAACGTACGATCAATGCTTCTCCTCTCTCTCAAAGTTTTGAAACGGAAATAAATCAAAACGCAAACGCCGGGCGAGATGTCGACGTCACAAACACTCGGCGGCGCCACACGCTGCGGCCGCGTGATCGGCCCTTCTCTCGACAAGATCATCAAGAACGCAGCGTGGCGCAAGCACACGTACCTCGTCTCCTCCTGCAAATCCGTCCTCGACAAACTCGAGTCCCTCCCCGACGACACCCACGATCCCTCCTCCGTCGTCTCCGGCCTCTCCTCCTCCGACGCCGACACCGTCCTCCAGCCCTTCCTCTTCTCCCTCGACACCGCCTACTCCAAAGTCGTCGAGCCGGCTCTCGACTGCGCCTTCAAGCTCTTCTCCCTCTCCGTCATCCGCGGCGAGATCCAGTCGTCGAGACAGGACTCCGTCCTCTTCAAACTCGTCAACGCCGTCTCCAAGGTCGGGGCCATGGCGGAGGAGCCGATCCAGCTCGCCGTCCTCCGCGTCCTCCTCGCGGCAGTCAGATCTCCCTGCGTCTTGATCCGTGGAGACTGTCTGCTCCACGTGGTCAAGACGTGCTACAACATCTACCTAGGCGGGTTGAACGGGACGACGCAGATCTGCGCGAAATCCGTGCTCGCGCAGATGATGCTCGTCATCTTCACCAGATCGGAGGAGGACTCGCTCGCTGACGTGACGGTCAAGACCGTGTACGTGAACGAGCTGTTGACGTTCACGGACAAGAGCGTGAACGAAGGCAGCTCTGTTTATTTCTGCCAGGGGTTTGTGAATGAAGTAATGGCTGCGGGACAAGGGAGTCCTCTCCCTCCTCCCGATGTGGTTCAGATTCTTCTCCAGAACCCGGAGACGGAGACCGTTATGACTCCTGACTCGCCTTCGTTTCGTGGCTACGAGAAAACAACGGAGATGCTGATTCTCTAACCGAGGACATGAGCAAGATGAGACAGGACGCTTTCCTTCTGTTCAGAATCTGTGTAAGTTGTCGATGAGGTTCTCGTCTCAGGAGAAGAACGATGATCAGATCATGGTGAGGGGTAAGACGTTGTCTCTCGAGTTGCTTAAGGTCATTATCGACAATGGTGGTCCTGTTTGGCGGTCTAATGAAAGGCAAGTCACTTGTGTCCCAATCTTTCCTTAGTTTTATGATCATGATGCTTGTTTGGTGTTTAATACTTTTATTATTTTCACGCAATGCAGCTTCATCAATGCGGTTAAGCAGTACTTATGCTTATCACTACTAAAGAACAGTGCGGTATCAATCATGTCTATATTCCAGTTGCAATGTGCCATCTTCATGAGCTTATTATCAAAGCTTAGATCAGTCCTGAAATCCGAGATCGGCATTTTCTTTCCGATGATTGTCCTCCGTGTGCTGGAGAACGTTCTCCAGCCTAGTTTCCTACAGAAGATGACTGTTCTCAACTTGCTGGAGAAAATGTCTCAAGATCCGCAGTTGATTGTCGATATCTTTGTAAACTATGACTGCGATGTAGACTCCTCTAACATACTAGAAAGGTATTAGATTAGTCTATGCATGGCTCCCATTTAAAAAAATGATTAGTGTATTAAAGGCTCTTATAAATACCATCAGATGATTGCAGGATTGTCAACGGTCTTCTGAAAACTGCTCTAGGACCACCCACCGGTTCATCAACAACTCTGTCTCCAGCGCAAGATAGTACGTTTAGGAATGAATCTGTGAAAATTTTGGTTAATGTAGTCAAGGCAATGGGAAACTGGATGGATCAGCAGTTGAAAGTGAATGAGACGGTTTGGCCTAAAGGCTCGCAGATATATGCTTCTATGGATAGTAGTAATGCTAGCCAGATTGGTGAAGAAGTAACTATATCTGACTCTGATTCACAGCCAGATACTAATCCTGATGCTTATGATGCTTCTATGCTTGAGCAACGAAAAGCTTACGAGATTACTACAGTTTCGTTTCAGTAAAGTCAACTTAATCGAGACCATTAATATGCATTTATAAATCGTATTAATCAATATTTTAAAAGACATTTGATGAGATCATAACGACGTGGGAGACGAGTAGTAATAATAAAGACATAGAGAATCACACGCGCCTTTCTGTCCCAAGTGACTCCCACGCGCTCTCTCCCTCTTCAGCAGGAAGAAGCCTTTTACCGATTCAGCAAACCGAGAAGGTATATAAACGCAAACACTTCACAAAACGTACGATCAAAGCTTCTTCTCCTCTCTCTCTCTTTCAAAGTTTGAAATGGAATAAAATAAAAAAACTCCGGGCGATGTCGACGTCACAAACTCTCGGCGGCGCCACACGCTGCGGCCGCGTGATAGGCCCGTCTCTAGACAAGATCATCAAGAACGCTGCGTGGCGCAAGCACACGTACCTCGTCTCCTCCTGCAAATCCGTCCTCGACAAACTCGAATCCCTCCCCGACGACTTCCACGATCCCTCCTCCGCCGTCGCCGGCCTCTCCTCCCCCGACGCGGACGCCGTCCTCCAGCCATTCCTCTTCTCCCTCGACACCGCGTACTCGAAAGTCGTCGAGCCGGCTCTCGACTGCGCCTTCAAGCTCTTCTCCCTCTCCGTCATCCGCGGCGAGATCCAGTCTTCCAAACAAGACTCCGTCCTCTTCAAGCTCGTCAACGCCGTCTCAAGGTCGGCGCCATGGCGGAGGAGCCGATCCAGCTCGCCGTCCTCCGCGTCCTCCTCGCGGCCGTCAGATCTCCTGCGTCTTGATCCGTGGAGACTGTTTGCTCCACGTGGTCAAGACGTGCTACAACATCTACCTAGGCGGGTTGAGCGGGACGACGCAGATCTGCGCCAAGTCCGTGCTGGCGCAGATGATGCTCGTGATCTTCACCAGATCCGAGGAGGACTCGCTCGCTGACGTGGCGGTCAAGACTGTGTACGTGAACGAGCTGTTGGCGTTCACGGACAAGAGCGTCAACGAAGGCAGCTCTGTTTATTTTGCCAAGGGTTTGTTAACGAGGTGATGGCCGCGGGGCAAGGGAGCCCTCTTCCTCCTCCTGATGTGATTCAGATTCTGCTCCAGAACCCGGAGACGGAGACCGTTATGACTCCTGACTCGCCGTCGTTTCGAGGGTACGAGAAAAACGGTGAAGCTGATTCTTTGACCGGTGACATGAGCAAGATGAGACAGGACGCTTTCCTTCTGTTCAAGAACTTGTGTAAGTTGTCGATGAGGTTTTCCTCGCAGGAGAAGAATGATGATCAGATCATGGTGAGGGGTAAGACGTTGTCTCTTGAGTTGCTTAAGGTCATTATCGACAATGGTGGTCCTGTTTGGCGGTCTAATGAAAGGCAAGTGGTTTGTGTCCGAATCTTTCATTAGCTATTATCAGTGTTCTAAAAATCGGTTTAAACTGCGCTTCGGACCTAAACGAAATACTTTTGTCTAGAAATTGGTCTGGATTTGCTTAACTAGCGCCTAACGATTTCTTGAATATTTGTTATTATGATTATGATGCTGGTTTGGTCTTATATATTTGTTTTTACTTAATGCAGCTTCATTAGTGCTGTTAAGCAATACTTATGCTTATCACTACTAAAGAACAGTGCAGTTTCAATCATGTCCATCTTTCAGTTGCAATGTGCTATCTTCATGAGCTTATTATCAAAGCTTAGATCAGTCTTGAAAGCGGAAATCGGCATTTTCTTTCCGATGATCGTCCTCCGTGTGCTAGAGAACGTTCTCCAGCCTAGCTTCCTTCAGAAGATGACTGTTCTCAACTTGCTGGAGAAAATGTCTCAAGATCCGCAGTTGATTGTCGATATCTTTGTGAACTATGACTGCGATGTAGACTCCTCTAACATACTAGAAAGGTATTAGATTAGTCTGAGAACTGCATGACTCGTTGTGAGTAAACATATAATGTATTAAAGCTCTTATAAATCCATCAGATGATTGCAGGATTGTCAACGGTCTTCTGAAAACCGCTCTAGGACCACCGACCGGTTCATCAACAACGCTGTCTCCAGCACAGGATAGTACGTTTAGGAATGAATCTGTGAAAATTTTGGTTAACGTAGTCAAGGCAATGGGAAGTTGGATGGATCAGCAGTTGAAAGTGGATGAGACGGTTTGGCCTAAGGGCTCACAGATATATGCTTCTATGGATAGTAATGCAAGCCAGATTGGTGAAGAAGACTGTGATACACAGCCAGATACTAATCCTGAAGCGTATGATGCTTCTATGCTTGAGCAACGAAGAGCTTACAAGATTGAACTCCAGGTTTGCACATATTAATTTTTTTGATGATGCTTTGTTTTTTTTTTAGTAATAAAATATTGAATTATTTTTTGAATATGCATAGTTCACTGACAAATAATCATGGTGGTTTTTTGCAGAAGGGTATCTCTTTGTTTAATAGGAAGCCTTCTAAAGGTATTGAGTTTCTCATAAGCAGCAAGAAAATAGGCAACTCTCCAGAGGAAGTGGCTTCATTTCTGATGAAGACAGCAGGGCTGAATGGAACTGTGATTGGTGATTATCTTGGTGAAAGGGAGGAGCTTCCACTCAAAGTTATGCATGCATATGTGGACTCGTTTAACTTCCAAGGGAAGGATTTTGTTGAAGCTATAAGGTTCTTTCTACGCGGCTTTAGGCTACCAGGAGAAGCGCAGAAGATCGACCGAATCATGGAGAAATTTGCAGAACATTACTGGAAATGCAACCCTGGTTCTTTCACAAGTGCAGACACTGCTTACGTTCTTGCATATTCGGTGATTATGCTCAATACAGATGCACACAACAACATGGTTAAGGATAAGGTATTGCTTCCTTTCTTATGATATTCATCAAGTAGAACAATTCTTGTCTTGAAACTCATGTAAGATTGCATATGGTTGTTTAGATGTCGAAAGCTGACTTTGTCCGAAATAACCGGGGAATAGATGATGGAAAGGACCTACCTGAAGAGTATCTAGGCTCTCTCTATGATCGAGTTGTGAAAGACGAGATTAAGATGAACTCAGATACTTTAGCCCCACAAAGTAAACAGGTGAATGGCTTGAATAAGCTACTGGGCTTAGACAGCATCCTCAATCTGGTTTCTTGGATGCAACCAGATGAGAAAGCGCATGGTGCCAACAGGGTTCTTATAAGAGATATCCAGGAACAGTTCCAAGCTAAGTCAGAGAAATCAGAGTAAGTACTATACTATAATACATTCCTTATTGGCTTTGAATGATGACCGATCAAACCATGTAGCACCCCGTTAATAGTAACAAAACATGTATTGTCGTCAAGACATAATACTATCCAACCCTCCATTGTGTACAGCATGGCTTGACTGTCCTCTCAAAGGAGGAGATAAAGGTTCATAATTAGTAGTGTATTGTAGTGACATGCATTTTCCTATATTGGTGATAATATTATAATTTTTTATCGCAAGTTTTGCTTTCGTGTTTGCAGGGAACTTTGTAGCTACCGGGTCAATGGGATCGCCGACTATTGAGATATGGGATCTTGACGTTGTAAGTAAATGTAGCTGTCTTTTGAATCTTTATATATGTTATATCAGTCATGAGATAATGATTTATAATGCGTTTCAGGCTAATGAGGTGCTACCTTGTGTACAACTAGGAGCCGGGCAGGTGTGACAAATTAACAACTTTATAGCTCTTCTTCTGTCTTTTTTTAAAAACTTATTAACTTAATTAGTTGTCTTTAATTATCTCACTCTAGACATCAGATTGCGACACTGATCCATCAGTAATTGATCTAGCTTGGAACAAAGAGTTTAGGTATGTTTTTAAAGCTCTCTGATTCCATGATGGCTCTTTAGACGTGTGTGGTTCTAATTTGACTTTACCTGAACAATAGGAATATAATTGCTAGTGCCAGTGCCGACAAAAAGTTAAGGTTTGGGATGTGGCTACAGGGCAATGCAATCTCACTCTGGAGCATCACACAGAAGTGGTACGTATGTGAAAACTGTTTGCATGCTTAATAACGTGGCAATGCTCATGATCTGTTGTTTTCTTTTAACAGGTTCAAGCGGTCGAATGGAACCACTATGCTCCACAGTACTCCTCAGTGGCTCATATGACCGCACTGTAGTCTTGGTGATTGTTCTGTTTCCATTGTTTTATTCATTTCATGTGTTAAAAGAGTCTTGAATTTATCATGTTGTTGTTGCAGAGATGGAAGGGACCCTTCTCACTCGGGGATGAAATGGTCTACTAATGCCAAAGTTGAAAGCTTGGCATGGGATCCTCATAGCGAACACTCCTTTGTGGTGCGTTACACTTTCCTTTTGTTCGTTTAATTGACATCTCTGATAGTGTTCCTTGTATAAATGATTTTCTTTTGCTCTTACAACTTAGGTGAGTCTCAAAGATGGAACTGTGAAGGGTTTTGATATACGCGCTTCTGATTTATCACCAAGTTTCACTCTCCACGCTCATGATAAAGAAGTCTCCTCCATCTCATACAACACTACTGCGCCCAATGTACATACATCTCTCTTTCTCTTTCTCTCTTGTGTTCTAATAGTTGTTGTTGTGTGTGTTTGGCATTTGAGTCATTCCCTTGCTGTGCAGCTTTTGGCTACGGGATCCAAGGATGGAAGTGTTAAACTGTGGGATCTTTCAAACAATCAACCATCATGGATTGCTACACATAATCCAAACGCTGTAAGAGCCATGACTTAGCATTTGTTTGGTTCCATGCACATTTTCTTTGTTCACCAGTTTAAAACTTTGCTATCAACAAAACAGGGAAGAGTCTTCTCAGTCTCATTTTCTGCGGACTCCCCTTCTTACTCGCTATTGGTGCTAAAAGGAAAGCTAAACGTGAGTAGTAACTGATACAAATAATTTCAAAAATTGTTTTCTATGAAGCAAACTAACGTTTATTTATTTGTGTCCATCCTTGTGGCAGGTGTGGGATACACTATCTGACACTGCTGTGTCCCGGAGATATGGTGGCAACCGACCATGAACGACCGGGAAGATACATTTTGTTAATCACATACATATATACCAAACTTGTCAAATTAATGTCTTTTATCAGTTGTGTGCTTGGTAACTATTACAGATGATTGTTTTCTTTTTTCTTATTACTATCTCATATGAGTTATACTGTGGATGTTTGAAGTCCTGGAGTCAATAAATTAACTGCAAATTTAACCAAAATAGGTTTCTTAATCATGTCCTTGAATTATATCGTAGTATGATCATCTTAGAAACCTATTAGCCGAGCTTTATTGTGTGGTTAGGACTTTAGGAGTTCTAAACGCAATTTGTATCATTTGAATGACCATACCTCGCATGTGATATGGAAACAATGCATTTTCCCTTGTTAGCATGGAGCTTCCTTTTAATTGATTTCTTTGTTACGCTAGTCGGAAGTTTTGTCAAGAAAGGTGGGATTAGTTCATCGACCGAACACACTTTACAGGTTCACCATACCGTAGCACTAATAGATACATCGTCCTTCAAACAGCATTTAGTTGATTAAGTCAAACACAAAATGCCTGCTTTGAAAATTCTCTCGTTCGCCAAGTCAATTCGTTAATTAAAGATGATCGATATAAGTTGAAACGTTACATCTTCCCTTCCATCAGCACTTGGTTTGATCCAATCAAAACACAAATCAAAACGTCTACTTGTGAATTGATTCAACTAATCAAAATATAATTACAATTCTATGTATATAATACATACATTTGTAGAAGTATAATACCATATAGCCAGCAAAGAGAATATTGCAAGAAAACCAATGTATGTTCATTTGTAAATAGGAGAAATCTTTGTACACAAGTTGATTTGGAATATTAAACACACAATAATAATATATGGGCTAATGGTTTGGTAAGAAACCAAAATAATCATGAAATCGTTTGACTTTTACTAATACAAGTCGGGTTATTAGTTTACGTCTCCGATCATAATCACTACTTACTACTGTTACATGGCTACATGCAATTATGTTACGAGATTACTACGGTTACGTTTCATCGAAGTCAACTAATCGAATTCGAGACCATTAATATGCATTTATTTAATATATCGTATTAATCAAATATTCGAAAACATTTGATTTGATGAGATCATAGCGACGTGGGAGACGAGTGGTAATAATAAAAGACAAGAGAATCGCACGCGCCTTTCTGTTGCAAGTGACTTCCACGCTCTCCCCTCCCTCTTCAGCAGGAGAGCCTTTTACCGATTCAGCAAACAGAGAAGGTATATAAACGCAAAACACTTAGACGAAAACGTACGATCAATGCTTCTCCTCTCTCAAAGTTTTGAAACGGAAATAAATCAAAACGCAAACGCCGGGCGAGATGTCGACGTCACAAACACTCGGCGGCGCCACGCGCTGCGGCCGCGTGATCGGCCTTCTCTCTCGACAAGATCATCAAGAACGCAGCGTGGCGCAAGCACGTACCTCGTCTCCTCCTGCAAATCCGTCCTCGACAAACTCGAGTCCCTCCCCGACGACACCCACGATCCCTCCTCCGTCGTCTCCGGCCTTCCTCCTCCGACGCCGACACCGTCCTCCAGCCCTTCCTCTTCTCCCTCGACACCGCCTACTCCAAAGTCGTCGAGCCGGCTCTCGACTGCGCCTTCAAGCTCTTCTCCCTCTCCGTCATCCGCGGCGAGATCCAGTCGTCGAGACAGGACTCCGTCCTCTTCAAACTCGTCAACGCCGTCTCCAAGGTCGGGGCCATGGCGGAGGAGCCGATCCAGCTCGCCGTCCTCCGCGTCCTCCTCGCGGCAGTCAGATCTCCCTGCGTCTTGATCCGTGGAGACTGTCTGCTCCACGTGGTCAAGACGTGCTACAACATCTACCTAGGCGGGTTGAACGGGACGACGCAGATCTGCGCGAAATCCGTGCTCGCGCAGATGATGCTCGTCATCTTCACCAGATCGGAGGAGGACTCGCTCGCTGACGTGACGGTCAAGACCGTGTACGTGAACGAGCTGTTGACGTTCACGGACAAGAGCGTGAACGAAGGCAGCTCTGTTTATTTCTGCCAGGGGTTTGTGAATGAAGTAATGGCTGCGGGACAAGGGAGTCCTCTCCTCCCGATGTGGTTCAGATTCTTCTCCAGAACCCGGAGACGGAGACCGTTATGACTCCTGACTCGCCTTCGTTTCGTGGCTACGAGAAAAACAACGGAGATGCTGATTCTCTAACCGAGGACATGAGCAAGATGAGACAGGACGCTTTCCTTCTGTTCAGAATCTGTGTAAGTTGTCGATGAGGTTCTCGTCTCAGGAGAAGAACGATGATCAGATCATGGTGAGGGGTAAGACGTTGTCTCGAGTTGCTTAAGGTCATTATCGACAATGGTGGTCCTGTTTGGCGGTCTAATGAAAGGCAAGTCACTTGTGTCCCAATCTTTCCTTAGTTTTATGATCATGATGCTTGTTTGGTGTTTAATACTTTTATTATTTTCACGCAATGCAGCTTCATCAATGCGGTTAAGCAGTACTTATGCTTATCACTACTAAAGAACAGTGCGGTATCAATCATGTCTATATTCCAGTTGCAATGTGCCATCTTCATGAGCTTATTATCAAAGCTTAGATCAGTCCTGAAATCCGAGATCGGCATTTTCTTTCCGATGATTGTCCTCCGTGTGCTGGAGAACGTTCTCCAGCCTAGTTTCCTACAGAAGATGACTGTTCTCAACTTGCTGGAGAAAATGTCTCAAGATCCGCAGTTGATTGTCGATATCTTTGTAAACTATGACTGCGATGTAGACTCCTCTAACATACTAGAAAGGTATTAGATTAGTCTATGCATGGCTCCCATTTAAAAAAATGATTAGTGTATTAAAGGCTCTTATAAATACCATCAGATGATTGCAGGATTGTCAACGGTCTTCTGAAAACTGCTCTAGGACCACCCACCGGTTCATCAACAACTCTGTCTCCAGCGCAAGATAGTACGTTTAGGAATGAATCTGTGAAAATTTTGGTTAATGTAGTCAAGGCAATGGGAAACTGGATGGATCAGCAGTTGAAAGTGAATGAGACGGTTTGGCCTAAAGGCTCGCAGATATATGCTTCTATGGATAGTAGTAATGCTAGCCAGATTGGTGAAGAAGTAACTATATCTGACTCTGATTCACAGCCAGATACTAATCCTGATGCTTATGATGCTTCTATGCTTGAGCAACGAAAAGCTTACAAGATTGAACTCCAGGTTTGCTTGCACACATTAACTTTTGATGATATATATATGAGTTCACTGACAAATAGTGATGGTGGTTTTTTGCAGAAGGGTATATCTTTGTTTAATAGGAAGCCTTCTAAAGGTATAGAGTTTCTCATAAGCAGCAAGAAAATAGGCAACTCACCTGAGGAAGTGGCTTCGTTTCTGATGAAGACAGCAGGGCTGAATGGAACTGTGATTGGTGATTGTTCTGTTTCCATTGTTTTATTCATTTCATGTGTTAAAAGAGTCTTGAATTTATCATGTTGTTGTTGCAGAGATGGAAGGGACCCTTCTCACTCGGGGATGAAATGGTCTACTAATGCCAAAGTTGAAAGCTTGGCATGGGATCCTCATAGCGAACACTCCTTTGTGGTGCGTTACACTTTCCTTTTGTTCGTTTAATTGACATCTCTGATAGTGTTCCTTGTATAAATGATTTTCTTTTGCTCTTACAACTTAGGTGAGTCTCAAAGATGGAACTGTGAAGGGTTTTGATATACGCGCTTCTGATTTATCACCAAGTTTCACTCTCCACGCTCATGATAAAGAAGTCTCCTCCATCTCATACAACACTACTGCGCCCAATGTACATACATCTCTCTTTCTCTTTCTCTCTTGTGTTCTAATAGTTGTTGTTGTGTGTGTTTGGCATTTGAGTCATTCCCTTGCTGTGCAGCTTTTGGCTACGGGATCCAAGGATGGAAGTGTTAAACTGTGGGATCTTTCAAACAATCAACCATCATGGATTGCTACACATAATCCAAACGCTGTAAGAGCCATGACTTAGCATTTGTTTGGTTCCATGCACATTTTCTTTGTTCACCAGTTTAAAACTTTGCTATCAACAAAACAGGGAAGAGTCTTCTCAGTCTCATTTTCTGCGGACTCCCCCTTCTTACTCGCTATTGGTGCTAAAAGGAAAGCTAAACGTGAGTAGTAACTGATACAAATAATTTCAAAAATTGTTTTCTATGAAGCAAACTAACGTTTATTTATTTGTGTCCATCCTTGTGGCAGGTGTGGGATACACTATCTGACACTGCTGTGTCCCGGAGATATGGTGGCAACCGACCATGAACGACCCGGGGAAGATACATTTTTGTTAATCACATACATATATACCAAACTTGTCAAATTAATGTCTTTTTATCAGTTGTGTGCTTGGTAACTATTACAGATGATTGTTTTCTTTTTTCTTATTACTATCTCATATGAGTTATACTGTGGATGTTTGAAGTCCTGGAGTCAATAAATTAACTGCAAATTTAACCAAAATAGGTTTCTTAATCATGTCCTTGAATTATATCGTAGTATGATCATCTTAGAAACCTATTAGCCGAGCTTTATTGTGTGGTTAGGACTTTAGGAGTTCTAAACGCAATTTGTATCATTTGAATGACCATACCTCGCATGTGATATGGAAACAATGCATTTTCCCTTGTTAGCATGGAGCTTCCTTTTAATTGATTTCTTTGTTACGCTAGTCGGAAGTTTTGTCAAGAAAGGTGGGATTAGTTCATCGACCGAACACACTTTACAGGTTCACCATACCGTAGCACTAATAGATACATCGTCCTTCAAACAGCATTTAGTTGATTAAGTCAAACACAAAATGCCTGCTTTGAAAATTCTCTCGTTCGCCAAGTCAATTCGTTAATTAAAGATGATCGATATAAGTTGAAACGTTACATCTTCCCTTCCATCAGCACTTGGTTTGATCCAATCAAAACACAAATCAAAACGTCTACTTGTGAATTGATTCAACTAATCAAAATATAATTACAATTCTATGTATATAATACATACATTTGTAGAAGTATAATACCATATAGCCAGCAAAAGAGAATATTGCAAGAAAACCAATGTATGTTCATTTGTAAATAGGAGAAAAGGTCTTTGTACACAAGTTGATTTGGAATATTAAACACACAATAATAATATATGGGCTAATGGTTTGGTAAGAAACCAAAATAATCATGAAATCGTTTGACTTTTACTAATACAAGTCGGGTTATTAGTTTACGTCTCCGATCATAATCACTACTTACTACTGTTACATGGCTACATGCAATTATGTTACGAGATTACTACGGTTACGTTTCATCGAAGTCAACTAATCGAATTCGAGACCATTAATATGCATTTATTTAATATATCGTATTAATCAAATATTCGAAAACATTTGATTTGATGAGATCATAGCGACGTGGGAGACGAGTGGTAATAATAAAAGACAAGAGAGAATCGCACGCGCCTTTCTGTTGCAAGTGACTTCCACGCTCTCCTCCCTCTTCAGCAGGAGAGCCTTTTACCGATTCAGCAAACAGAGAAGGTATATAAACGCAAAACACTTAGACGAAAACGTACGATCAATGCTTCTCCTCTCTCAAAGTTTTGAAACGGAAATAAATCAAAACGCAAACGCCGGGCGAGATGTCGACGTCACAAACACTCGGCGGCGCCACGCGCTGCGGCCGCGTGATCGGCCCTTCTCTCGACAAGATCATCAAGAACGCAGCGTGGCGCAAGCACACGTACCTCGTCTCCTCCTGCAAATCCGTCCTCGACAAACTCGAGTCCCTCCCCGACGACACCCACGATCCCTCCTCCGTCGTCTCCGGCCTTCCTCCTCCGACGCCGACACCGTCCTCCAGCCCTTCCTCTTCTCCCTCGACACCGCCTACTCCAAAGTCGTCGAGCCGGCTCTCGACTGCGCCTTCAAGCTCTTCTCCCTCTCCGTCATCCGCGGCGAGATCCAGTCGTCGAGACAGGACTCCGTCCTCTTCAAACTCGTCAACGCCGTCTCCAAGGTCGGGGCCATGGCGGAGGAGCCGATCCAGCTCGCCGTCCTCCGCGTCCTCCTCGCGGCAGTCAGATCTCCCTGCGTCTTGATCCGTGGAGACTGTCTGCTCCACGTGGTCAAGACGTGCTACAACATCTACCTAGGCGGGTTGAACGGGACGACGCAGATCTGCGCGAAATCCGTGCTCGCGCAGATGATGCTCGTCATCTTCACCAGATCGGAGGAGGACTCGCTCGCTGACGTGACGGTCAAGACCGTGTACGTGAACGAGCTGTTGACGTTCACGGACAAGAGCGTGAACGAAGGCAGCTCTGTTTATTTCTGCCAGGGGTTTGTGAATGAAGTAATGGCTGCGGGACAAGGGAGTCCTCTCCTCCCGATGTGGTTCAGATTCTTCTCCAGAACCCGGAGACGGAGACCGTTATGACTCCTGACTCGCCTTCGTTTCGTGGCTACGAGAAAACAACGGAGATGCTGATTCTCTAACCGAGGACATGAGCAAGATGAGACAGGACGCTTTCCTTCTGTTCAGAATCTGTGTAAGTTGTCGATGAGGTTCTCGTCTCAGGAGAAGAACGATGATCAGATCATGGTGAGGGGTAAGACGTTGTCTCTCGAGTTGCTTAAGGTCATTATCGACAATGGTGGTCCTGTTTGGCGGTCTAATGAAAGGCAAGTCACTTGTGTCCCAATCTTTCCTTAGTTTTATGATCATGATGCTTGTTTGGTGTTTAATACTTTTATTATTTTCACGCAATGCAGCTTCATCAATGCGGTTAAGCAGTACTTATGCTTATCACTACTAAAGAACAGTGCGGTATCAATCATGTCTATATTCCAGTTGCAATGTGCCATCTTCATGAGCTTATTATCAAAGCTTAGATCAGTCCTGAAATCCGAGATCGGCATTTTCTTTCCGATGATTGTCCTCCGTGTGCTGGAGAACGTTCTCCAGCCTAGTTTCCTACAGAAGATGACTGTTCTCAACTTGCTGGAGAAAATGTCTCAAGATCCGCAGTTGATTGTCGATATCTTTGTAAACTATGACTGCGATGTAGACTCCTCTAACATACTAGAAAGGTATTAGATTAGTCTATGCATGGCTCCCATTTAAAAAAATGATTAGTGTATTAAAGGCTCTTATAAATACCATCAGATGATTGCAGGATTGTCAACGGTCTTCTGAAAACTGCTCTAGGACCACCCACCGGTTCATCAACAACTCTGTCTCCAGCGCAAGATAGTACGTTTAGGAATGAATCTGTGAAAATTTTGGTTAATGTAGTCAAGGCAATGGGAAACTGGATGGATCAGCAGTTGAAAGTGAATGAGACGGTTTGGCCTAAAGGCTCGCAGATATATGCTTCTATGGATAGTAGTAATGCTAGCCAGATTGGTGAAGAAGTAACTATATCTGACTCTGATTCACAGCCAGATACTAATCCTGATGCTTATGATGCTTCTATGCTTGAGCAACGAAAAGCTTACAAGATTGAACTCCAGGTTTGCTTGCACACATTAACTTTTGATGATATATATATGAGTTCACTGACAAATAGTGATGGTGGTTTTTTGCAGAAGGGTATATCTTTGTTTAATAGGAAGCCTTCTAAAGGTATAGAGTTTCTCATAAGCAGCAAGAAAATAGGCAACTCACCTGAGGAAGTGGCTTCGTTTCTGATGAAGACAGCAGGGCTGAATGGAACTGTGATTGGTGATTATCTTGGTGAAAGAGAAGAGCTTCCACTCAAAGTTATGCATGCGTATGTGGACTCGTTTAATTTCCAAGGGAAGGATTTTGTTGAAGCCATAAGGTTCTTTCTACGCGGCTTTAGGCTACCAGGTGAAGCGCAGAAAATCGACAGAATCATGGAGAAATTTGCAGAACATTACTGGAAATGCAACCCTGGTTCTTTCACAAGTGCAGACACTGCTTACGTTCTGGCTTATTCTGTGATTATGCTCAACACAGATGCGCACAACAACATGGTTAAGGATAAGGTATTATTGCTTCCTTGTTGTAATGCTACTATATACATCAAGTTCAGTACCTGATGATGCTTTGTACAACTTAATGGTTGTTTTTAGATGTCGAAAGCTGACTTTGTCCGCAATAACCGGGGAATAGATGATGGGAAGGACCTACCTGAAGAGTATCTAGGCTCTCTATGACCGAGTTGTAAAAGACGAGATTAAGATGAACTCAGATACTTTAGCCCCACAAAGTAAACAGGTGAACGGCTTGAATAAGCTACTGGGGTTAGACGGCATCCTCAATCTGGTTTCTTGGATGCAACCAGATGAGAAAGCGCATGGTGGCAACCGACCATGAACGACCCGGGAAGATACATTTTGTTAGGTAGAATTCATCTTCACTGAAGATTTTCTCTTCAAGCAAAATTACTTGTCAGGTGGATCAAATGATCAAACATGAATTAAGTAACATCTTGGAGCTGCCTTTCAAGTGGTCTCTTTGTTACGCTACATAAGTCGGAAGTTTTGTCAAGAAAGGCGAGACTAGTTCATCACCAAACACATTTTACAGGGTCACCATAACCTAACACTAATAGATACCACAATATATACCATCTACCTTCAAACACCATTTAGTTGATCGAGTCAAACACAAATGCCTGCTTTGAAAATTCACTCGTACGCCAAGTCAATTCGTTAATTAAGATGATCGATATAAGTTGAAACGTTACATCTTCCTTCCATCAGCATTTGGTTGATCCAATCAAACAGAATGCTTGGTTTGAAACATCCACTTGTGAATTAACTCAACTAATCAAAATACCATTACATTTCTATATGTATATATTACATACATTTGTAGAAGTATAATACCATATAGCAAAAGAGAATATTGCAAGACAATCAATGTCTATCATTATATTCTATGTAAAGAGGAGAAAAGTCTTCGTATTTGGCGTTCGGAACAAGTTGGTATGGATTAAACACACAATAATCTATGGCCTATATGGTTTGGTAAGAAACCAAAATAATCATTTGACTTGTACTAATACTAATACAAGTCGGATTAGATTAAGTCTCCGATCAATATCACTACTTACTACTGTTACATGCGATTATGTTACGAGATTACTACAGTTTCGTTTCAGTAAAGTCAACTTAATCGAGACCATTAATATGCATTTATAAATCGTATTAATCAATATTTTAAAAGACATTTGATGAGATCATAACGACGTGGGAGACGAGTAGTAATAATAAAGACATAGAGAATCACACGCGCCTTTCTGTCCCAAGTGACTCCCACGCGCTCTCTCCCTCTTCAGCAGGAAGAAGCCTTTTACCGATTCAGCAAACCGAGAAGGTATATAAACGCAAACACTTCACAAAACGTACGATCAAAGCTTCTCTCTCTCTTTCAAAGTTTGAAATGGAATAAAATAAAAAAACTCCGGGCGATGTCGACGTCACAAACTCTCGGCGGCGCCACACGCTGCGGCCGCGTGATAGGCCCGTCTCTAGACAAGATCATCAAGAACGCTGCGTGGCGCAAGCACACGTACCTCGTCTCCTCCTGCAAATCCGTCCTCGACAAACTCGAATCCCTCCCCGACGACTTCCACGATCCCTCCTCCGCCGTCGCCGGCCTCTCCTCCCCCGACGCGGACGCCGTCCTCCAGCCATTCCTCTTCTCCCTCGACACCGCGTACTCGAAAGTCGTCGAGCCGGCTCTCGACTGCGCCTTCAAGCTCTTCTCCCTCTCCGTCATCCGCGGCGAGATCCAGTCTTCCAAACAAGACTCCGTCCTCTTCAAGCTCGTCAACGCCGTCTCCAAGGTCGGCGCCATGGCGGAGGAGCCGATCCAGCTCGCCGTCCTCCGCGTCCTCCTCGCGGCCGTCAGATCTCCCTGCGTCTTGATCCGTGGAGACTGTTTGCTCCACGTGGTCAAGACGTGCTACAACATCTACCTAGGCGGGTTGAGCGGGACGACGCAGATCTGCGCCAAGTCCGTGCTGGCGCAGATGATGCTCGTGATCTTCACCAGATCCGAGGAGGACTCGCTCGCTGACGTGGCGGTCAAGACTGTGTACGTGAACGAGCTGTTGGCGTTCACGGACAAGAGCGTCAACGAAGGCAGCTCTGTTTATTTTTGCCAAGGGTTTGTTAACGAGGTGATGGCCGCGGGGCAAGGGAGCCCTCTTCCTCCTCCTGATGTGATTCAGATTCTGCTCCAGAACCCGGAGACGGAGACCGTTATGACTCCTGACTCGCCGTCGTTTCGAGGGTACGAGAAAACGGTGAAGCTGATTCTTTGACCGGTGACATGAGCAAGATGAGACAGGACGCTTTCCTTCTGTTCAAGAACTTGTGTAAGTTGTCGATGAGGTTTTCCTCGCAGGAGAAGAATGATGATCAGATCATGGTGAGGGGTAAGACGTTGTCTCTTGAGTTGCTTAAGGTCATTATCGACAATGGTGGTCCTGTTTGGCGGTCTAATGAAAGGCAAGTGGTTTGTGTCCGAATCTTTCATTAGCTATTATCAGTGTTCTAAAAATCGGTTTAAACTGCGCTTCGGACCTAAACGAAATACTTTTGTCTAGAAATTGGTCTGGATTTGCTTAACTAGCGCCTAACGATTTCTTGAATATTTGTTATTATGATTATGATGCTGGTTTGGTCTTATATATTTGTTTTTACTTAATGCAGCTTCATTAGTGCTGTTAAGCAATACTTATGCTTATCACTACTAAAGAACAGTGCAGTTTCAATCATGTCCATCTTTCAGTTGCAATGTGCTATCTTCATGAGCTTATTATCAAAGCTTAGATCAGTCTTGAAAGCGGAAATCGGCATTTTCTTTCCGATGATCGTCCTCCGTGTGCTAGAGAACGTTCTCCAGCCTAGCTTCCTTCAGAAGATGACTGTTCTCAACTTGCTGGAGAAAATGTCTCAAGATCCGCAGTTGATTGTCGATATCTTTGTGAACTATGACTGCGATGTAGACTCCTCTAACATACTAGAAAGGTATTAGATTAGTCTGAGAACTGCATGACTCGTTGTGAGTAAACATATAATGTATTAAAGCTCTTATAAATCCATCAGATGATTGCAGGATTGTCAACGGTCTTCTGAAAACCGCTCTAGGACCACCGACCGGTTCATCAACAACGCTGTCTCCAGCACAGGATAGTACGTTTAGGAATGAATCTGTGAAAATTTTGGTTAACGTAGTCAAGGCAATGGGAAGTTGGATGGATCAGCAGTTGAAAGTGGATGAGACGGTTTGGCCTAAGGGCTCACAGA
The DNA here is from genome assembly GCA_016771965.1 of Brassica carinata. NCBI lineage: Eukaryota > Viridiplantae > Streptophyta > Magnoliopsida > Brassicales > Brassicaceae > Brassica > Brassica carinata. The sequence goes on along the minus strand of JAAMPC010001253.1, from coordinate 138,922 downwards.
TATATGCTTCTATGGATAGTAATGCAAGCCAGATTGGTGAAGAAGACTGTGATACACAGCCAGATACTAATCCTGAAGCGTATGATGCTTCTATGCTTGAGCAACGAAGAGCTTACAAGATTGAACTCCAGGTTTGCACATATTAATTTTTTTGATGATGCTTTGTTTTTTTTTTAGTAATAAAATATTGAATTATTTTTTGAATATGCATAGTTCACTGACAAATAATCATGGTGGTTTTTTGCAGAAGGGTATCTCTTTGTTTAATAGGAAGCCTTCTAAAGGTATTGAGTTTCTCATAAGCAGCAAGAAAATAGGCAACTCTCCAGAGGAAGTGGCTTCATTTCTGATGAAGACAGCAGGGCTGAATGGAACTGTGATTGGTGATTATCTTGGTGAAAGGGAGGAGCTTCCACTCAAAGTTATGCATGCATATGTGGACTCGTTTAACTTCCAAGGGAAGGATTTTGTTGAAGCTATAAGGTTCTTTCTACGCGCTTTAGGCTACCAGGAGAAGCGCAGAAGATCGACCGAATCATGGAGAAATTTGCAGAACATTACTGGAAATGCAACCCTGGTTCTTTCACAAGTGCAGACACTGCTTACGTTCTTGCATATTCGGTGATTATGCTCAATACAGATGCACACAACAACATGGTTAAGGATAAGGTATTGCTTCCTTTCTTATGATATTCATCAAGTAGAACAATTCTTGTCTTGAAACTCATGTAAGATTGCATATGGTTGTTTAGATGTCGAAAGCTGACTTTGTCCGAAATAACCGGGGAATAGATGATGGAAAGGACCTACCTGAAGAGTATCTAGGCTCTCTCTATGATCGAGTTGTGAAAGACGAGATTAAGATGAACTCAGATACTTTAGCCCCACAAAGTAAACAGGTGAATGGCTTGAATAAGCTACTGGGCTTAGACAGCATCCTCAATCTGGTTTCTTGGATGCAACCAGATGAGAAAGCGCATGGTGCCAACAGGGTTCTTATAAGAGATATCCAGGAACAGTTCCAAGCTAAGTCAGAGAAATCAGAGTAAGTACTATACTATAATACATTCCTTATTGGCTTTGAATGATGACCGATCAAACCATGTAGCACCCCCGTTAATAGTAACAAAAACCTTTACATAAGCAAATATATCTATACATTTTTATTACTATTACAGTGCATGTTACAATTCGGACCCATTATCTGTGCTAATATCAATATGTTTTGTTCTGTTCTTGGTCTGCAGGTCAGCTTATCATAGTGTTACAGATGTCTCCATCTTGAGGTTTATACTCGAGGTCTCATGGGGACCGATGCTTGCTGCATTCAGTGTCACTCTTGACCAGAGTGATGATAGACTAGCAACTTCTCTGTGCTTACAAGGCTTCAGATACGCGGTGCACGTCACTGCAGTTATGGGAATGCAAACTCAGAGAGATGCTTTTGTCACTTCCATGGCCAAGTTCACTAATCTTCATTGTGCTGCTGATATGAAGCAGAAAAATGTTGATGCTGTAAAGGTATAAGTTCACTTGCTGTAGCCTAAATTAATATAAGCAGTTGATTAGATTTAAATATCTGTTAATATATTGTATTATGCAGGCGATAATAACAATAGCTATAGAAGATGGTAACCATCTACAAGGCTCTTGGGAACATATTTTGACTTGCCTTTCACGTATTGAACATCTGCAACTCTTGGGAGAAGGATCATCACCTGCAGATACACGTTACATCCCTACAACAAAAGCTGAAGTAGATGAAAAGAAGGCTTTAGGCTTTCCACATTTAAAGAAACGTGGCGCTCTTCAGAATCCATCTGTGATGGCTGTTGTCAGGGGAGGTTCTTATGATAGTACTTCACTTGTGAAAACCGTTCCCAAATTAGTAACACCGGAGCAGATCAAGAACTTTATTGCTAATCTGAATCTACTGGACCAAATAGGAAACTTTGAGTTGAACCATGTCTATGCTAATAGCCAGAGGTTGAACAGTGAAGCTATTGTTGCTTTTGTTAAAGCGTTATGTAAAGTCTCCATGTCGGAGCTTCAGTCACCAGCAGATCCTCGTGTCTTTAGCCTCACAAAGCTAGTGGAGACAGCGTAAGTTCTTATTTAAAGAATACTATTTCATATTTTAAATATCAATTTTAATATTTGATTTATATTTGAATTTTTTTCCTAATATAGTTTTTATTCTTGTTGTTATATTCTAGTTGATTTTTTTATTATTATTCATATTGAAATGAATAAAAATTGATAAAGAGTTGCTTAATGATACTCGCACATGTAATTGTTTTGAGTGCTTATTTATTTTTGATTCTCTTACAAAACATGTGGTTGATGGGAATGTATGTTTTACTGTGACAGGCATTATAACATGAACCGGATCCGGTTAGTTTGGTCTCGCATATGGAACGTTCTCTCTGACTTCTTCGTATCAGTAGGCTTATCAGAGAATCTCTCAGTTGCAATATTTGTAATGGACTCGCTTCGTCAGCTTTCCATGAAGTTCCTGGAGCGTGAGGAGCTAGCAAACTACCATTTTCAGCATGAGTTTCTCCGACCATTCGTTGTTGTCATGCAGAACAGCAGCTCCGCAGAGATTAGAGAGCTTATAGTCCGTTGTGTTTCTCAAATGGTTCTCAGTAGAGTTAGTAATGTGCAATCTGGTTGGAAAAGTGTCTTCACTGTAAGTAAACAAAACAAAATGTCTCTCAATGCAATGTTTTTTTTTTTCTAGTGTGTCCTAACATGGTCTTGTTTGGTTTTAGGTTTTCACAACTGCTGCGATTGATGAGAGGAAGAACATTGTGCTGTTGGCTTTTGAGACTATAGAGAAGATTGTGAGGGATCATTTTCATTGCATAACCGAGACTGAGATATCGGTATACGCTGATTGCATCAGATGTCTTATCACCTTCACCAACAGCAAGTTTGAAGGCGACATTGGTTTCAACACCATAGAGTTTCTTCGTTTTTGCGCTGTGAAGCTTGCAGAAGGAGGACTCTTCTTGAACGAGAAGCTGAAGAACGATAACATCTCAGCTTTAAAGGAAGATTCGTCTGATGGACAGAGTGTTACTGACCTTGATGAACAAGTTTCTTATTGGGTTCCTCTGCTTTCAGGTTGGCTTCTACTCTTTATCAGTTACTACTACACACTTAAAATAATTTGAGTAGGCATGTGTGTTCTGTTTCGGTTCCAGTATTTAGGTTTTTGGGTTTTTGGATTTTTGTTTTTTGGTTCTAGAAATTTAGGAACCGTTTGATTACTTACAATATTCAGCTCGGATTTTGGTTTTTCGTTCAATTATTTACAATATTCAGCTCGGCTTTGGGTTTTTCAGTTCTAGAGATTTAGGAACTGTTTGATTATTTACAAAATTCAGTTTGGTTTCAGTTTGGTTACTTTAGTTTTCGGTTAGGTTCTAAATTTGAGTATTGTTTTCATTTTGTTCAGGTTTATCCAAGCAAGCCTCAGATCCAAGACCAGCAATTAGAAAGCGTTCCATAGAAGTACTCTTCAACATTCTGATGGATCATGGTCACCTTTTCACAAGACGCTTTTGGGCAGCAATCTTCTGCTCAATCATCCTCCCAGTCTTCAACAACATGCGTAGTAAAACCGATATGCTCTTCGAAGAAAGCAGCAGCGGCGACTCGCCATCCTCAGCTTCTCTAGACACCGAAGAAACTACATGGGACGCTGAGACATCAACACTTGCGCTACAGCATCTTGTTGATCTACTCGCCAACTTCTTCAGCTCAGTGAGGTCTCAGCTTTCGAGCGTTGTGTCAATCATTCTAGGGTTTATAAAGAGTCCTGTTCAAGGCTCAACAGGCTCGGGGATCTCTGTCTTGCTTCGTTTGGCTGATGGGTTGGCTCGTAGCGCATCTGAAGATGAGTGGACAGAGGTTTTCTTGGCTCTCAAGGAAGCAGCCTCGCTTACTTTCGCGGGTTTCATGAAAGTGTTGAGAACTATGGATGATATTGAAGATGTTGAAACGTCTTCTGGTCAAAGCGTAGACAAAGATGATCTTGATGATGGTAACCTTCACATTATGTCTTACGTCGTCTCCAGAACAAAGAAACACATTGATGTCTTGTCTCAAATCGTCGAGGTACCATCTCTTTACTTACTTAGCCAACTGTTATGTTTTGTTTACTCATCTATTACGGTTTTTCCAGGTTGTGAGTGAGTTATACAGAAGGAACCAATACTCATTGCCAGCTTCACACGTGGACATCCTCGCGGACATTTTCTCGTGCATCGCGTCTCACGCTCAGCAGCTAAACACCGACACGGTCCTTCGAAGGAAGTTCAAGAGAGCATGCTCTGTCCAAAACCTAACACAGCCTCAGCTCCTTAACTTCGAGAACGAGGCTAACAAATCCTACATGACCTTCCTACAAGACATGGTTACTTGCAACCCTGACGTCTCCAAGGAGCTCGAACTCGAGTCTCGTCTAGTCACTGAATGCTCAAAAGTCGTGAAGATCTACCTTAACTGCACAGGTCAACACCAACAACAGACAAAACCAATCCATTGGATTCTTCCGATGGAATTTGACCGGACAGAAGAGGCGAAGGCTAGGACTTCGTTGCTTGTCTCTTCGCTAGAAGCCTTGTGCTCATTAGAGGCAGAGTCTCTGAAAAGACACGTGTCGAGCGTCTTCCCTCTGTTGGTAGACCTTGTGAAGACTGAGCATTGCTCTCCACAAGTTCCGTACGCCCTAAGCAATGTTTTGAAATCGTGCATTGGTCCTATTAAATAGGTTAAGTCGCTTGTGGCTTACGTTATTAATCCCCTATGATCTGTGTTTTTTTTTCTTCCACGATTATTTTTGTGTTGGGGGTTGGCTCTCTACCCGAATAAATTTTGGACATAGATGTTTTATTTTATTTTCTTGAAATGAAGTTTTAAGTTGGACGATTATAGACAGCAAAATTCTCAAAAAAATTTTATCAACCTGTCACACATGCATCTAACTCTGTTTGGATTATATTTTGGTTGTATTTTCTTTATGCAATGTCGAGAATCTATGACCGGATTTTTTTTTATAATGTTTATGACCTTACTTCAATCGAGCCAAACAGTATTTTGATCATTTACATTTTCATGTATCACTTTTTGGAAGTTACTGTCATCATGGGCTATTTCCTGAGAGTTTGTATAACTAGTTCAGTGAATAATTTAGTGAATAAGTTGAAAGAATTATATACTAGCACATAGTATAACGTTTTCTAAGATGAGTCTAAAAATGCTATATGTCTTTGAGGTTAAGTGGAGAGGATAACAAAATGGTGATATTATTGATTACATTCAGTGTGTGATTCAAGCCATACACGACTTAATTTGTGTATTGACAAATGAATATATTGGCAAGCAAATGCATAAGAATTTTCAGCATCTCCTATGTAAAGTTTCAATATTTAACCATTAAAAGGAAGATATAAAGTGAAGCCATGCTATTGAGTGGCTCGAGAAAATTAAAAGGTTCTATTTAAATCAAGATAAAGGAAGACAACAAATGCTCATCATGTGAAATCCACCACTCTTTTCACAATAACAACCAATGGTGAAGCTTCATTGTCTTCTTCTACTCATGACACATTCATTTTTAAAAATTTGAGCTTTGCTCGTCCTATCACTTCATTACCACTCCAAAGAATTATTCAAAAAAAAAAATCCATCTGAATTTATGCATAATGTATTAGCATAGTAATTATGTCAATGGTGATTCTCTAGACACAAATTATTAGAAAAAGTAGTTATGATTATTTTATTATTTTTTTGGATTTAAAAAAAAAAATTAACCAATCGTGGACCGCCACGTAGTATCAGTGGGGCCCGCGAATAGTTAAGAGGCTCAGCAAATCGAATCCTTAGCTAGGGAGTTTAAGAGTTTTTGTTGGCACAAAAACTGAAGTGGAACCCATATAATTTTATAATATTTTTTTTTAATGATTTGTGCTAAGAGCATCATTATTGCAAATCCTTGTGCTTAGGTCCTTATATATATATATACATATATGTGTATTAAGGATTCAAACACAAGGACTTGCAATAATGATACCCTAGGATCATTGTTGCAGATGGTCTTAAGAGTTTTGTTGGCACAAAACTGAAGTGGAACCCATATAATTTTATAATATTTTTTTAATGATTTGTGCTAAGAGCATCATTATTGCAAATCCTTGTGCTTAGGTCCTTAATATATATATATATATATAATATATATATATACATATATGTGTATTAAGGATTCAAACACAAGGACTTGCAATAATGATACCCTAGGATCATTGTTGCAGATGGTCTTAAGAGTTTTGTTGGCACAAAACTGAAGTGGAACCCATATAATTTTATAATATTTTTTTAATGATTTGTGCTAAGAGCATCATTATTGCAAATCCTTGTGCTTAGGTCCTTAATATATATATATATACATATATGTGTATTAAGGATTCAAACACAAGGACTTGCAATAATGATACCCTAGGATCATTGTTGCAGATGGTCTTAAGAGTTTTGTTGGCACAAAACTGAAGTGGAACCCATATAATTTTATAATATTTTTTTAATGATTTGTGCTAAGAGCATCATTATTGCAAATCCTTGTGCTTAGGTCCTTAATATATATATATGTATATGTATATATTATATATGCGTATATAATTACGGGTTAAGGACTTTACGGAAACCCAAACTGATTTTCGGTTTGGGTTTCCGTAAAGTCGTTAACCTGCAATTATATACGCATATATAATATATATATATACATATATGTGTATTAAGGATTCAAACACAAGGACTTGCAATAATGATACCCTAAGGATCATTGTTGCAGATGGTCTTAAGAGTTTTTGTTGGCACAAAAACATAGATGAAGTAGGACCCATAAAATTTTATAATAAATTTATTTTAAAAGATTTGTGGTAAGGATTATTGTTGCATATGATCTTACCAATGAGAGACGAAAAGAAATTCATCTGATAATTTCAAAATAATTTCTTTTCGACACTCTGACTTTATGATGCTATTTTAAGACCCAAAACTTATTACAGCTGTCTGAAGAAATAAGGATTTTTTTAAAAATTTAACACAATGTAGATATAACTATTTTGTAAACATAAATCCAAACAATTTTGTTCTATAACAAAGATATATAAGAACTATTTTAAAAAAAATGGTAAATATCGAACAAGAAAAATTGTGATAATTTTGTATTGTTCACGTCTGGTAAGTAGAAATATAGACGTTGTTCTAAATGCAACCAATTTCACACGGACAAAATGTCCACGAAGCTGATTGAACTCTATAAAGTAATCTTACCCCCAAAAAAAACTCTGGAAAGTAAAAAATCAGCGACTATATTTAACGTGCCGAAGATTCTACGAAACCTAATTTTCTTCAACCTTCCAATGATAGTACATCATATATAAAATACTATTCAATATTTGATATTGTCAAATCTGTTGAAAGAAATTCTAACGTATGGGAATGTCTAGTGGAGAAATGAGAAATTGTACGAGCACGTGAAAATATAAGAACTATAAAAAGTTTTTTTACAAAAAAAAAGAACTATAAAAAGATAAAAACTTGATTAACACTTTAACATACCAAAAACGTGTATGACTTATATATCTTTACCCAACTACTACGCTAACTAGGGGCATTGCCCCTGTGCAAGCCCGAAGTTGTGGACATAGTTCTTGTTTCATCTCAATATTTATTAGGGTTATTGTAGCTGTGAATTTTGCGTTTTGGGTTATTCATTGTTTTTCAAGTTTTTTAATTGTTATAGGGTTAAAGTTGTGATGATGAACTGTGTATGCACTGTTCTGCACTCACGAAGAACTAAATTGTGTTAGTAATGTGATTGATATAGTTCGTGGTGTTGTTTGATGTGTCACTGAAACTTATTGTTTGTTTGTCTTTTTAATTTGTTATTTGTATTGTTGAGATTACATAAATTATATTAAGTTTGTTGAGAATACCTTTTGTTTCTGGATATTTTTTCTCCAGTTTAGTTGTGTAAAGTAATATTTTTTTTTGTTCTTATTATGTTATTATATGTTTTATTTTATTTTTAAACTTGTTGGTTTTACCGGACCTTTAAAACAAATATATGAAGACTTGTAGAAATAACTATAAAAAGAGTGACAGTTAGTATTTGGGCCTTAACAAGTTTTTTTATTGTTATAGGGTTAGAGTTGTGATGATGAACTGTGTATGCACTGTTCTGCACTCACGAAGAACTAAATTGTGTTAGTAATGTGATTGATATAGTTCGTGGTGTTGTTTGATGTGTCACTGAAACTTATTGTTTGTTTGTCTTTTTAATTTGTTATTTGTATTGTTGAGATTACATAAATTATATTAAGTTTGTTGAGAATACCTTGTGTTTCTGGATATTTTTCTCCAGTTTAGTTGTGTAAGTTGTGTGTATTAAGTAATAATTTTTTTTGTTCTTATTATGTTATTATATGTTTTATTTTATTTTTAAACTTGTTGGTTTTACCGGACCTTCAAAACAAATATATGAAGACTTGTAGAAATAACTATAAAAAGAGAGACAGTTAGTATTTGAGCCTTAATGAGTTTTAAACGAATATATGTATTTCTCATAAGAAGACAATAACATTGGTTTTTTGACATTGAGCATGTAAGCTATTTTCATAAGACAAGAAGAGTGAGTAGGTGGACATGTTTGTCTATTAGGATTATCTCTTGTATCTCCTGGTGTGACTGTGTTTGTTTCTCTTTTATCTGATATGTAATATGTAAACAAAAATCATTGTTAGTTGTATTTATCAGAGTTTGTAACTTACTCTTTTTTTTTGTTTAGGTAATTTCACTGATCTTGGTTGTCGTTTTCTTCGTAAGCATCTGCGAAAGTAAGTTTGTAAATTGTTAAATAGTTGGCCGTGTAGTTTGTATTTGTTTAGCTGGCTCAATGTATGTGTCGTTGAGTTTTAGTTGAGTTGATTGGTTTGGTATATTTGTTTTGAAGTTTATTTGTAAGATTAAACAAAATGAGAGGTGATCATTAATGATTCGTCCTTTTTGGGATTCTAGTTTTTGGTGTTTTGATTGTTTGGGTTAATTGTGGTTTCTTTTAAGATGTAAAATAAAGATTTGTGTAAAATTAGATTGATAAGTAAGAGAGATAAATAGACGACCACAAATATTGAGTATGAAATATATTTGATTATTGATGTTAGCACAATGTAGACAATAATATAAAAAGAATTATGTGTTGATTGTTTCTTACGGATCAAAGAGGAGACGAATAACGACTCGAGTTGTTTCTTTGGTGAGGTCAGAGCCCTAGACATAACGGATTTGCCCGCAAATTTTAATTTAGTTCTCCACATGTTCATGTATTACTTTCATAAATATATATTAGGTTCGGCCATCAATGCAAGTATCATTTAGCTTAGTGGTATAAATGTTGGTGTTTATATCTCATAACACGGGTTCGAGCTATGAACTTGACACTTTTTCACACTTTTTAAAAGTGGGATCCACAAAACGCTGACATGGCACGCTAAGAAGTGAGAAAAATTCAACTATTATAATATAGATTCATACTCTTAATTGGATGTTACTGATTTAAATTGGAAAAGTATATTAAGAGTGTTTTAGCTATACTGAAGGATGTATTCTTATGATCTTATCTACCTAGGCGGGTTGAACGGGACGACGCAGATCTGCGCGAAATCCGTGCTCGCGCAGATGATGCTCGTCATCTTCACCAGATCGGAGGAGGACTCGCTCGCTGACGTGACGGTCAAGACCGTGTACGTGAACGAGCTGTTGACGTTCACGGACAAGAGCGTGAACGAAGGCAGCTCTGTTTATTTCTGCCAGGGGTTTGTGAATGAAGTAATGGCTGCGGGACAAGGGAGTCCTCTCCTCCTCCCGATGTGGTTCAGATTCTTCTCCAGAACCCGGAGACGGAGACCGTTATGACTCCTGACTCGCCTTCGTTTCGTGGCTACGAGAAAACAACGGAGATGCTGATTCTCTAACCGAGGACATGAGCAAGATGAGACAGGACGCTTTCCTTCTGTTCAGAATCTGTGTAAGTTGTCGATGAGGTTCTCGTCTCAGGAGAAGAACGATGATCAGATCATGGTGAGGGGTAAGACGTTGTCTCTCGAGTTGCTTAAGGTCATTATCGACAATGGTGGTCCTGTTTGGCGGTCTAATGAAAGGCAAGTCACTTGTGTCCCAATCTTTCCTTAGTTTTATGATCATGATGCTTGTTTGGTGTTTAATACTTTTATTATTTTCACGCAATGCAGCTTCATCAATGCGGTTAAGCAGTACTTATGCTTATCACTACTAAAGAACAGTGCGGTATCAATCATGTCTATATTCCAGTTGCAATGTGCCATCTTCATGAGCTTATTATCAAAGCTTAGATCAGTCCTGAAATCCGAGATCGGCATTTTCTTTCCGATGATTGTCCTCCGTGTGCTGGAGAACGTTCTCCAGCCTAGTTTCCTACAGAAGATGACTGTTCTCAACTTGCTGGAGAAAATGTCTCAAGATCCGCAGTTGATTGTCGATATCTTTGTAAACTATGACTGCGATGTAGACTCCTCTAACATACTAGAAAGGTATTAGATTAGTCTATGCATGGCTCCCATTTAAAAAAAATGATTAGTGTATTAAAGGCTCTTATAAATACCATCAGATGATTGCAGGATTGTCAACGGTCTTCTGAAAACTGCTCTAGGACCACCCACCGGTTCATCAACAACTCTGTCTCCAGCGCAAGATAGTACGTTTAGGAATGAATCTGTGAAAATTTTGGTTAATGTAGTCAAGGCAATGGGAAACTGGATGGATCAGCAGTTGAAAGTGAATGAGACGGTTTGGCCTAAAGGCTCGCAGATATATGCTTCTATGGATAGTAGTAATGCTAGCCAGATTGGTGAAGAAGTAACTATATCTGACTCTGATTCACAGCCAGATACTAATCCTGATGCTTATGATGCTTCTATGCTTGAGCAACGAAAAGCTTACAAGATTGAACTCCAGGTTTGCTTGCACACATTAACTTTTGATGATATATATATGAGTTCACTGACAAATAGTGATGGTGGTTTTTTGCAGAAGGGTATATCTTTGTTTAATAGGAAGCCTTCTAAAGGTATAGAGTTTCTCATAAGCAGCAAGAAAATAGGCAACTCACCTGAGGAAGTGGCTTCGTTTCTGATGAAGACAGCAGGGCTGAATGGAACTGTGATTGGTGATTATCTTGGTGAAAGAGAGAGCTTCCACAAAGTTATGCATGCGTATGTGGACTCGTTTAATTTCCAAGGGAAGGATTTTGTTGAAGCCATAAGGTTCTTTCTGGCGGCTTTAGGCTACCAGGTGAAGCGCAGAAAATCGACAGAATCATGGAGAAATTTGCAGAACATTACTGGAAATGCAACCCTGGTTCTTTCACAAGTGCAGACACTGCTTACGTTCTGGCTTATTCTGTGATTATGCTCAACACAGATGCGCACAACAACATGGTTAAGGATAAGGTATTATTGCCTTGTTGTAATGCTACTATATACATCAAGTTCAGTACCTGATGATGCTTTGTACAACTTAATGGTTGTTTTAGATGTCGAAAGCTGACTTTGTCCGCAATAACCGGGGAATAGATGATGGGAAGGACCTACCTGAAGAGTATCTAGGCTCTCTCTATGACCGAGTTGTAAAAGACGAGATTAAGATGAACTCAGATACTTTAGCCCCACAAAGTAAACAGGTGAACGGCTTGAATAAGCTACTGGGGTTAGACGGCATCCTCAATCTGGTTTCTTGGATGCAACCAGATGAGAAAGCGCATGGTGCCAACAGGATTCTTATAAGAGACATCCAGGAACAGTTCCAAGCTAAATCAGAGAAATCAGAGTAAGCACTTATTATACCTGCGTTTATTATCTGTTTCTTGGTGTTATTATCAGTATGTTTTGTTCTGTTCTTGATCTGCAGGTCAGTGTATCATAGTGTTACAGATGTCTCCATCTTGAGGTTCATACTGGAGGTCTCATGGGGACCGATGCTTGCTGCATTCAGTGTCACTCTTGACCAGAGTGATGATAGACTAGCAACTTCTCTGTGCTTACAAGGCTTCCGATATGCGGTGCACGTCACTGCAGTTATGGGAATGCAAACTCAGAGAGATGCTTTTGTCACTTCCATGGCCAAGTTCACTAATCTTCATTGTGCTGCAGATATGAAGCAGAAAAATGTTGATGCTGTCAAGGTACAAGTCACTAGTAGCCTAATTAATTCATGTTTTATATTAGATTTAATTTAACTATCTGTTAATATTTGTTATGCAGGCGATAATAACAATAGCTATAGAAGACGGTAACCATCTACAAGGCTCTTGGGAACATATTTTAACTTGCCTTTCACGTATTGAACATCTGCAACTCTTGGGAGAAGGATCATCACCTGCAGACGCACGTTACATCCCTACAACAAAGGCCGAAGTAGATGAAAAGAAGGCTTTAGGTTTTCCACATTTAAAGAAACGTGGCGCTCTTCAGAACCCTCTGTGATGGCTGTTGTCAGGGGTGGTTCTTATGATAGTACCTCACTTGTGAAAACCGTTCCCAAACTAGTAACTCCGGAGCAGATCAAGAACTTCATTGCTAATTTGAATCTGCTTGATCAGATAGGCAACTTTGAGTTGAACCATGTCTATGCTAATAGCCAGAGGCTGAACAGTGAAGCTATAGTTGCTTTCGTTAAAGCGCTTTGTAAAGTCTCCATGTCAGAGCTTCAGTCGCCGGAAGATCCTCGTGTCTTTAGCCTCACGAAACTAGTGGAGACAGCGTAAGTTTCTCATTTTAAGACTTGTCTTACAAGAAACCATGTGGTTGATGATGGGAGTGTTTGTTTTCACTGTGACAGGCATTATAACATGAACCGGATCCGGTTAGTTTGGTCTCGCATATGGAACGTTCTCTCTGACTTCTTTGTATCAGTTGGCTTGTCAGAGAATCTCTCTGTTGCAATATTTGTCATGGACTCGCTTCGTCAGCTTTCAATGAAGTTCTTGGAGCGAGAGGAGCTAGCAAACTACCATTTCCAGCATGAGTTTCTCAGACCATTCGTTGTTGTTATGCAGAAGAGCAGCTCGGCTGAGATTAGAGAGCTTATAGTCAGATGTGTTTCTCAAATGGTTCTCAGTAGAGTTAGTAATGTACAATCTGGTTGGAAAAGTGTCTTCACGGTTAGTAAACAAAAACTAATGTCTCTCTCTCAATGCCAATTGTTTTCTTAGTGTGTGTCCTAACATTGGTCTTGTTTGGTTTAAGGTTTTCACAACTGCTGCGATTGATGAGAGGAAGAACATTGTACTGTTGGCTTTTGAGACGATAGAGAAGATCGTGAGGGATCACTTTCATTGCATAACTGAAACTGAGATATCGGTATACGCTGACTGCATCAGATGCCTCATCACCTTCACCAGCAGCAAGTTTGAAGGAGATATTGGTTTCAACACCATAGAGTTTCTTCGTTTCTGCGCTCAGAAGCTTGCGGAAGGAGGACTCTTCTTGAACGAGAAGCTGAAGAACGATAGCATCTCAGCTTTTAAGGAAGATTCATCTGATGGTCAGAGTGTTACTGACCTTGATGAACAAGTTTCTTATTGGGTTCCTCTGCTTTCAGGTTGGCTTCTACTCTTTATCAGTTACTGCTACACACTTACAATTAATGATTTGAGTAGGCATGGGGTGTTCGGTTTTTCGGTCTAGACATTTAGGAACCGTTCGATTATTTACAAAATTCAGTTTGCTTATTTTGGTTTTCAGTTGGGTTCTAGATTTTGAGTATTGTTTTTATTTGTTCAGGTTTATCTAAGCAAGCCTCAGATCCAAGACCAGCGATTCGAAAGCGTTGCATAGAAGTACTCTTCAACATTCTGATGGATCATGGTCATCTCTTTACAAGACCCTTTTGGGCTGCAATCTTCAGCTCTATCATTCTCCCAGCCTTCAACAACATGCGTAGTAGAACCGATATGCTCTTCGAAGAAAGCAGCAGCGGTGATTCCCCGTCCTCAGCTTCTCTAGACACTGAAGAAGCTACATGGGACGCTGAAACATCAACACTTGCATTGCAGCTTCTTGTCGATCTACTCGCCAACTTTTTCAGCTCAGTGAGGTCTCAGCTTCCAAGCGTTATGTCGATCATTCTAGGGTTTATAAAGAGTCCTGTTCAAGGCTCCACAGGGTCTGGGATCTCTGTCCTGCTCCGTTTGGCTGATGGGTTGGCTCGTAGCGCATCTGAAGATGAGTGGACAGAGGTTTTCTTGGCTCTCAAGGAAGCAGCGTCGCTTACTTTCGCGGGTTTCATGAGAGTCTTGAGAACTATGGATGATATTGAAGATGTTGAAACGTTTTCTGGTCAAAGCGTAGACAAAGATGATCTTGATGATGACAACCTTCACATCATGTCCTATGTTGTCTCCAGAACAAAGAAACACATTGATGTCTTGTCTCAAATCGTCGAGGTACCACCATCTCTTCTTCATACTTAGTGTTGTTTGATGTGTCACTGAAACTTATTGTTTGTTTGTCTTTTAATTTGTTATTTGTATTGTTGAGATTACATAAATTATATTAAGTTTGTTGAGAATACCTTTTGTTTCGGATATTTTTCTCCGGTTTAGTTGTGTAAAGTAATATTTTTTGTTCTTATTATGTTATTATATGTTTTATTTTATTTTTAAACTTGTTGGTTTTCTGGGACCTTCAAAACAAATATATGAAGACTTGTAGAAATAACTATAAAAAGAGAGACAGTTAGTATTTGGGCCTTAACAAGTTTTTTATTGTTATAGGGTTAGAGTTGTGATGATGAACTGTGTATGCACTGCTCTGCACTCACGAAGAACTAAATTGTGTTAGTAATGTGATTGATATAGTTCGTGGTGTTGTTTGATGTGTCACTGAAACTTATTGTTTGTTTGTCTTTTTAATTTGTTATTTGTATTGTTGAGATTACATAAATTATATTAAGTTTGTTGAGAATACCTTGTGTTTCTGGATATTTTTCTCCAGTTTAGTTGTGTAAGTTGTGTGTATTAAGTAATAATTTTTTTTGTTCTTATTATGTTATTATATGTTTTATTTTATTTTTAAACTTGTTGGTTTTCTGGGACCTTCAAAACAAATATATGAAGACTTGTAGAAATAACTATAAAAAGAGAGACAGTTAGTATTTGAGCCTTAATGAGTTTTAAACGAATATATGTATTTCTCATAAGAAGACAATAACATTGGTTTTTTGACATTGAGCATGTAAGCTATTTTCATAAGACAAGAAGAGTGAGTAGGTGGACATGTTTGTCTATTAGGATTATCTCTTGTATCTCCTGGTGTGACTGTGTTTGTTTCTCTTTTATCTGATATGTAATATGTAAACAAAAATCATTGTTAGTTGTATTTATCGAGTTTGTAACTTACTCTTTTTTGTTTAGGTAATTTCACTGATCTTGGTTGTCGTTTTCTTCGTAAGCATCTGCGAAAAGTAAGTTTGTAAATTGTTAAATAGTTGGCCGTGTAGTTTGTATTTGTTTAGCTGGCTCAATGTATGTGTCGTTGAGTTTTAGTTGAGTTGATTGGTTTGGTATATTTGTTTTGAAGTTTATTTGTAAGATTAAACAAAATGAGAGGTGATCATTAATGATTCGTCCTTTTTGGGATTCTAGTTTTTGGTGTTTTGATTGTTTGGGTTAATTGTGGTTTCTTTTAAGATGTAAAATAAAGATTTGTGTAAAATTAGATTGATAAGTAAGAGAGATAAATAGACGACCACAAATATTGAGTATGAAATATATTTGATTATTGATGTTAGCACAATGTAGACAATAATATAAAAAGAATTATGTGTTGATTGTTTCTTACGGATCAAAGAGGAGACGAATAACGACTCGAGTTGTTTCTTTGGTGAGGTCAGAGCCCTAGACATAACGGATTTGCCCGCAAATTTTAATTTAGTTCTCCACATGTTCATGTATTACTTTCATAAATATATATTAGGTTCGGCCATCAATGTACGAAGTATCATTTAGCTTAGTGGTATAAATGTTGGTGTTTATATCTCAATAACCTGGGTTCGAGCTATGAACTTGACACTTTTTCACACTTTTTAAAAGTGGGATCCACAAAACGCTGACATGGCACGCTAAGAAGTGAGAAAAATTCAACTATTATAATATAGATTCATACTCTTAATTGGATGTTACTGATTTAAATTGGAAAAGTATATTAAGAGTGTTTTTAGCTATACTGAAGGATGTATTCTTATGATCTTATCTATTTCATTTAAATCAACAATCATAAGATCTAGAGCTTCGGAATCAAGGAAAAAAGCTATATTATCTAGTTAGCACAAAGCTCATTTCGTTGAACAATAATGTATTGGAAGATATGTGGAATCATTGTCTCAAATTTTAGTTTTAGGCAATAAAATAAACCAAAATTATTTTTTGGTATTTAAGTTTTAAAAATACATATGTATTTTAAAAACTTTAGGTTGAGAACCCCCATTAAAATTACTTAAATACGCAAAAATTAGTTATACGCAAAAATTAGGGATCATCGAATTGGTTCAAGAAAAAAAAATCAAATGATTGGTTTTAATCATGTTAAAAGCGTACTTTGATTTATATGTAAGAGTATACATAGTGGTTGGAACCGAAAGTAACTAGAATCCCGGATCCAAATCTTGTGAAATGTAATATTACTTGATAAAAGAGGATGACTTATAATCCTAAGGGTGAATTTGCGAGATAACCAAAATCTAGAGTATAATTAGGCAAATGACTATGATTTTGACGTTATTGAGTGAATAACATTTTGCCTTCTCTCAAACCGGTTATACCCCCACTGGAAATAAGTTGCCGGTCAAAACAAAAAGAGAGATGACATCGATGACTTAAGAGATGGATCACATTCACTGTGTACTGTTAACTAACGAATCAAGCAAATATATCCACGTCACATGCTTTCTTACCACGTATATGTTAACTGTGCTATATAAATGTTTTATTCCATTTATAAAAGTACTATGTTTGATATAAACAAACAGAACACCTTCATATGAAACAGAACTAGAAACCTTAAACTCAACTTCACACCTAAATACTAAACCCTAAACTCGAATCTCTAAACCAAAACCCAAATATTAAATCTAATTTCTATTTATAATATTTTTAAAAATAAAATAAAAATATATAAATTTGAACTATTATTCTATACTATCTAAAATGGAATGGAGACTATTCTTCTGAACTAATGCATTTGTGTTCAACTTTAACCCACTTTCACCCAAAATAATATATAACACCAATCTCATCCCAACCCCTCGATAATAAACCATATAATAACCCTACCATAAACCCCTAAATACTTAACCTTAAACCATAATCATTATACCCTAAACTCAAATATAAACCATAAACCCAAATATAAACCCTCAACCTAAATAGAATGGAACTAAATAAATAGCATAATACATATTGGTGAAAATATGAAATGTCTATGATATCATTGAAGAAGTTAATGCTAACTCCATCTTTACCTCATCCACCTACAAAATACTATACCCTAAACTTTAATCCCTAAACCCTAAACCCAAATATAAACCATAAAGCCAAATATTAAAAGTATATAAAGCATTACCATTCTACATGAGGCATATAGAATAGAATATCTGAAAATATAGTTACAATCTCAAAATCATCTTAACATATTTTTCAAATGTTGATATGGTTATGCCTTCATGGAAGATGATAATGCTTGTCACAATGTCAACCCCAACCATACATAAACTAAACCCTACACGGAAATATAAACCATAATCCAATGTCAACCTCAATCTTTCATAAACTAAACCATAGCCACTAATCACTAAACTCTACATGGAATATAAACTCTTATCCAATCTCAACCTCAATCTTTCATAAATTAAACCCAAATTTCGAATGCAAGTAACATGCATTTTCATTCTACATGAGCATATAGAATAGAAAATGTAACAAACAATATAGCACAATACATATATATTGTCCAAAATTTTGAAGTGTCTATGATCACAGAGAATGATGTAATGCTTACACCAAATTCATATTGATTGTAGCGAAAAGAAATAAAGATTAATGGCATTAAAAGAGGTGGAAGAGACAAGATAATATGAATATCATTCTCATTCAACATCACACTGTATTCTGTTTTATTTGATGTCATAATAAATTATGTTCCATTTACGTTTAATATATTATTTTCTCTTTACAAAATCATATACATACTAATATAAAATACATGTATACATCGATACAAAACTCATATCAATAGAACATTAAACAACAAAGAACAAGATTGAACCATTTCTTTCAAGCATCGAATGAAATATAACTTACTAAATAGTACATTATATATTAATAAACATGACAAATAAGAGAAGAGTTGTTCCATTTCATAAAATAGTATAGAAATACTATTACCCTTCCAGCTCATCCTTGACAAACCTGAAAAACACAATGAAAAATAAGCACACATTAGTATACAAGTTGGAAGGAAATGACAACATATGAGATAGACTACTAGTATATGCATTACTCTATGCTTAGGTTAAATGTTTAGTTGTGTCAAACGAAAATAGCCTATGAGAGTAAAGAAGTAACGTATGCAATTAGAATTATACCATCTGAAATAATATAGAATATATATATATATAGAAAGGAACTGAAGGTCAGATGGAATGGAAAACGAATAATATATTAGTTTTGATACGATTCTTCAAAAATAGCAGAGAATGGAATGACACGTAACCAGTCTCTAAAACTAAGATTTTCCATTTCAAATAGCACATGTTCCATAAGATATTCCATTTCACATAGAACTAAACTTGTTTTATCGTAAAAGGACTTTTCATTCTAAAATGACTATCCCCTTCGCAGTAAACAAATGAGTACGACGAACCAAGAAAAGTTCAACCCTAAATCAATTTGTTTGCCTCAGCTTACTAGATCGGACGTGCAACAGAAACGATGGGTTAGATTTATCAACTTAGAATAGACTAGGGCCGAATCTATTCCAAATAAGGGGAAAAGCATGGAAATAATATAATCTATGGCACAAAACAGAGAACTTACAATATTGCAAAGATCTCAACCTAATCGCCAATATGAAGGAGATGAGGCTATGGTGGTCGTTCATGCCGATCACACTTACGAACTCTTCTGAATCTCTTCTGAATCTCCTTCGAATTCTGAATCGGCGCGTTCGCTTGACGAACCTATGACGAGTGATGAGTTTGAATGGAAGACGATAGCTCCGCGGTGGATGGAAGAGCAATATACGATAGAATCTGCTGCTTGACTTCGCGATTCAACAAATATTGGCCGAAAACTTTTCACCTTCTCGAAAAGTGATGAAGAAGAAAAAGTTACTTTTGGGAGATGTGTGACTTCCTGATGACCACGCGTAATTTTTGCTTGGTTGGGTAATTAATAATTTTTTTTTTGAACCGCAGATTGCGCCGGTTGCATTGAAGGCTAGCAGAGTAATATTACATAAAATACATTCTATATCGATGTATGGTAGGACATTTGGCTATAGAGCTAAATATTGTTTTTTTCTTAGCCATAAGGCCTAATTTCCCTAATCCTAATATGTATTGTTACCGACAATAACACTAACATAAAGTTAGGTCGGCTATTGACATTGCCCTCGAACTGAAACATCATAACAGTATACCATAACATTTCTTTTGTCTTTTACAGAACAAAAATCTACAGTCATCATATTACCAAACCATGCCTTCACCGTCACAAAAGGTATTTTCTTTAATCTCTCTTTGTTTTCTTTTTCTTGTTTGCCTTCAGCTTTATATTGAAAAATGATCAACATGCAATATCTTTCTCTGTATCTCCGTAATTTACTTCTCCAGATTTCTTTCTTTTGTCTCCCTGAGAAATTAGAATCCATCAATTCCTTCTTCAGTCGTCGACGTCTTATTTAGTTTTTCTTTGTTTTTTTTTTTTGCTTTCCTCGAGGAAAAGTCACTACGCCAACCCTCTTATCTAATATACATACATTAGTATATTATTTTCAGCGCATATATATTTATATTTTACGTATATTATAATGTAGAAAAGAGCCGTGTTTGAATAGTGTGTTTTGATGCTCTTGCTTTACTCCTTTCTCTCCCTTGTTTCATTCATTACTTCACATGAAGATCTGGATCTGGTCCAGACAAATTTCACCGACCCTCTTTCACATATGTAGACCCTCCCTTTCTCTCACTATTCAGTAGGGTTTTGTGTTCTCTTGTCGTCTTCCTGTTTTGTCCGTAACATTAATGCAAGTTTAATCAAATTCAGTATTTGAAACACTCCCAGTGACAAACCACTTCATCACTTACATTTTCTGCCCATACTTTTGTCTCTGTCTCTCTCTAAACAAAAAAAAAATCCAAAAACCAAACAGCAGTTTCTTGTTATCGATGTCTGGCTATATGCACCCTCTTCTAGGGCAAGAACTGCATCTACAGAGACCTGAAGATTCCAGAACCCCACCTGACCATAATAACATGGAACTCAACAGATCTGGAGCAGATGAAGCAAAGGGAGAAACCACTCCCACCGGTGGAGGAGCAGCCAGCTCAGCAACCGCCTCTGGCTCTTCCTCGGGACGCCGTCCACGTGGCCGTCCTGCTGGTTCCAAAAACAAACCCAAACCTCCCACTATTATCACCAGAGATAGTCCTAACGTCCTTAGATCCCACGTTCTTGAAGTTACCTCCGGCTCGGACATATCCGAAGCTGTTTCTACATACGCCACTCGTCGTGGCTGCGGAGTTTGCGTTTTAAGCGCTACCGGTGCGGTCACTAACGTCACCATACGGCAACCGGCGGCTCCTACGGGTGGCGGTGTAATCACACTGCATGGTCGGTTTGAGATTTTGTCTTTGACAGGGACTGCGCTTCCACCGCCTGCGCCGCCGGGAGCGGGAGGTTTGACAGTGTATCTAGCCGGAGGTCAAGGACAGGTTGTAGGAGGGAATGTGGCTGGTTCTTTGATAGCTTCGGGCCCAGTAGTCTTGATGGCTGCGTCCTTTGCAAACGCAGTTTATGATAGGTTACCGATGGAAGAGGAAGAAACTCCACCGCCAAGAACCACTGGAGTACAGCAGCCGCAGTCGGCGGCGTCTCAGTCGTCGGAGGTTACGAGGAGTGAGGCCCAAATGGGTGAGTCGAACATGGGAGGTAGAAACGGAGGAGTTGCTTTCTATAATCTTGGAATGAATATGAACAATTTTCAATTCTCCGGCGGAGATATTTTTGGTCTAAATGGTGGAGGTGGTGGAGGCGGCGGAGGAGATGGTGGCGGTGTTACTAGACCTGCGTTTTAGCGTTTTAGCTAGTGACACTTTCTGTTGCGTTTGAGTTTAATCTCAAAGTACTAGCTATGGCAGTTGCGAATACTAGCTAGGGTTTGTTTTTTTTTTTTCCCTTCAAAATCTGGTGTGAAATGATAACGAAAGCTTGAATTTCTTTTTCTTTGCTGTTTACTTTGAATATAATGCGTTATCGTTTTTAAAAAGAAGAGAGTATTATTTTGTGACATAGCTTGGATTGATTAATTGTTATAACTAAATTTTATATATAAATTAATGCTTCATTAGGCGAGGAATTATTTGAAGCAAATGATATTTGTTCATATTCGTCAACTAAGAGCATGATTAACCCGGGGTTCTTAGAGTGGGGTTCTTAGCGGAAGTTAAGAAACTGTTTCTTAACTTTTAAAGTTCTTATTTAAGAACCGATTCTTACCTTTTTTAGTTAAAAGTTAACAAACAGTTTCTTAACTTCCGCTAAGAACCACATCCTAAAAACCCCGGGTTAATCATGGTGTAATGTGCATATAGTAAGGTTCTAATTTGTGTGTTGACTGGCGAGACATTTAGTACTGTAATATAGTTATATTGGTCATAAATTCGAACTTCCACTACCTGGCAAAGGAGGGTAAAGAATATTTTGGGAGAACAACTAAAACCCAACTTTCTATGATGTCAACTCCAAATACACATTGTAACTTGAGCCCCCTAAAAAGAAAAGAAAAACCTGCATGCAGAGAATATGCCTTCTCTCTAGAGAGTGTATGGCGTTCAACTAAACATATACTACAAGCTTATGTGAGGGAGATTTGGGTTCAGTAACTTCATAATAAGTTGTATTGTACATCTGCTACATAAACATACACTTGTGATACATTTGTAAGTTATATAGATGAGGAATACCTGTACATTTACTTCACATTGTACACAGTTCTAAGATTAAGGAAGATATTCTCTCTTTACTCATTTCTCCTAATAATTTCAAGAGTTCTTCTATCCGTTGCTTGTGTTAATTTCTTCTATAGGCTTGCATTTGCAAGTTAAACTATATAAAACTCGAAAATTTATATTAAGACCCTCGCCGCCGTATATGATTATGAACCATCTATATTATTAAAAGAGAAGTACCCATTAAAAAATATCCCTAAGTTTTCTAACTTATTTACACTTTCATGCCACTGAGAATTAAATTAAACTATCTATTTTAATGTTTGTCCTTTTCAGTTAAATTAATGAGTTTTCCTTAATTAAATTTAAACTTAATGTCATTAAATGAACCTACATATTTTAATGTTTGTCTTTTCCAGTTAAATTAATAATTTTTTTCTTAATCAAATTTAAACTTAATGTCATTAAATGAACCTAAAAATACATCATATTTAACGTAGCTTATTACGGACGAATACGGCCCAATAATGAACTTGAATTTTATTTTTACGAAAACGTGAATCACTTGACGTATATAATATTTAAAATATATTAACTACAATATAACAAATGCATATAACCTACTTATACTTTAGTTTGAAATGATCATGCTCAAGTTTTATATAGTCAACTTACATCATGCACCGATCGATGTACAATATTCAAACCACTTATTGATTTTCTAAGCTTTATAAAAAACAAACAATAAATACAAACTCAAAATCCAATATCTTCTATTAATCAAAACATAATATCTTTAATGTCGTATCTTTAATTTACTTATTAAATATAGAAACTGTAACCATAATTACACTAATTATAAGAATAGATTTGATTCCAACCAATTGATCTATTACTTCGGTAATTGATTTGCTTGCAGAAGAGGAAATAATAAATTTAAAATTTGTAAGAATATAAAGATATAGAGATTCCAACCAATTGCCTATATTTGCGTATGTTTTTCGCATAATAAGCTTCAAATTGAACATTGAAAAAGGTAGAGATTTTTTATTTTTTACCGACACAGAACTTAAACAAAACAAAGAGTTAAAGACAATTTTTTTTGTTACACTTCCTGGAAAAAAACAGTTACAACATGGGCTTTCATAATATGACTTTTTAACATATCATTTAATAATTATCTTGACACAAAAAAAATACTATAAATAATTTATTATTAATAAAATTATGAAATTATTTACAATTTGATGACTAATTCATCGTTTTTTTTATATGTTAAATTTTTCATAGAAGTTTAAAAATCATTGTATTTTCTTTAAACATGTATAACTAATTTATAATCTTTTATGCCATACTAAGTCATAATATAATATTTCTTCATATTTTACATGAATAACCATTGTTTTTATATATTGTCTACAATTCTCTAATTACGTCTATTTGTTCAATTTTTTATATGATATCGAATATTCGTCATAAATAGATGGTTTAAGACGCCAAAAAAATTATTTACTTGGTGAATATAATACATCAAATATTACAAATACATCATTTAGTTAAATAAATAACCAAAAATCGAAAATTCATATTCGCGCTGGCGCGCGGATCAGGGTATAGTTTTATTTCAAAACATCAGTGATTGTTTGTTTATATCAATATTCGCATCAATTATTTGACCCATATGAACCAGTATTCTATTTTTAAGGAAACCCAAAATTTAAAGTTTCGAAATGATTTGATCGAGAAGTAGAATTTGTTACTAAATCAGATTATAACAATTTTTTGTTGTTATGAAATGGAGTATAGTAATTGTATATTTGTACGTATATTTGATCATGAACCAAAGTGAATGTATACATCAAGAGTCGGATCGCCTATAGCATGGATCCGACCCGAAATGCATATTCCACTAAGAATAACGTTAAATGACAAGTATACCCCCATAGCACCACTCAACCTGTTCGAACAGAGAAAACATTTGTTTTTTCTCTTCTCTGAAAGAAGATCATTCGTCAGCTTCGTCTTTCGCTGTCATCCTACGAAATCATGGTAAAGATCTCTGAAAATCACTTTGTTTCTTCGAATCGTTTAACTAGCTTTGTTCCGATGGATCGTCTGATGTCTTTGTGTTTCCTTCTTTGAATCTGAGAATGCATCGTAGTTTAATTGCTTCCTTAGAGATACAAAGTTGCTACCTTTTATCTGGACATTCTTTAATATCTCCTCATGCTTAGCTTCTGGGTTTGGTTCTGTATGCTCGATCCTCCTTAATTACATTTGCGTAAGCCTGAAAATTCGATAAATGTGCGACCTTTACAAGCTATGCTTAGGTGAAAAGGTGAAACCTTTGGTGTGTGTTTGTTTTTCGCAGATACATTTTGTGCTTCTTGTTAGCCGCCAAGGAAAAGTCAGGCTCACCAAATGGTATTCGCCTTATACGCAGAAGGAAAGATCTAAGGTCTCTGAAAGTACTAAGCTTTTATTACGCACTTTTTTTTAAAAAATCTTGAAACATTGGGAACATGATGTTTTGTGTAGGTTATACGTGAGCTCAGTGGAGTGATTCTGAACCGAGGTCCCAAGCTCTGCAACTTTATCGAGTGGAGGGGTTACAAAGTCGTCTACAAAAGATACGCGAGCCTCTACTTCTGTATGTGTATTGATGCGGAGGATAACGAGTTGGAGGTCCTTGAGATCATTCATCACTACGTTGAGATCCTCGACCGCTATTTCGGAAGTGTGAGTCAGTTAGTTAACATGGAACATACTTCCACTTCTTATCATCTTATCTCGTTGATCTTTTTTCAGGTGTGTGAGCTCGATTTGATTTTTCACTTCCACAAGGTAATAATACCATTAATTACCACGACTCTGCCATTAATTCAACGCTTAGTTTTTTTTTTTTTTTTTTGCTGACACTTTCTGTTGCTTTTTTTTAAGGCGTATTACATATTGGACGAGCTTTTGATTGCCGGTGAGCTCCAAGAGTCAAGCAAGAAAACAGTTGCCAGGATTATCTCTGCTCAGGTTAAATTGACTTTCTAATTTTTTTTTAAAAGACATTGATTGACATGAAAAGATTAGTTTTATTACATAGGATTTATCTTTGACAAATGTCTGTTTTGGATGGATCGTTGAAGGATCAAATGGTGGAAGCTGCAAAAGAGGAGGCTGGTTCCATTAGCTACATCATCGCTCAAGCTACTTAAATAGTGTCTTTCATCTAGTTCTATGTGCGGTTCGAACATGTTTCCTGCGCTGCGCCCTGGCTGCTATGTTAAATGTTTTGACAATCTTTTTTTTTAATCTCCCTAGTGACTGAAGAACTAGAATATGTTTTTGATCGAATAAGTTTTTTTTTTATAAAAAGATTAACAAAAAAAAAAGAGAGTTTGTTTTATAAGATGCGTAGTATTTGGGCCTAATAATTTTCTGCAAGAGCCAATGGGATGCGTGTTTTATAAGATGCGTAGTATTTTGGGCCTAGTAATCGTAGGCAAGAGCCAATAGGATGCGTGTAGGCCTCGACATCGGTATCGGATAGTTCGGTCAGAGAGATAGAGGATCAATTTACTCTCATTTTTGGTTCGGTTCGTGTAGTTTCAAGTTCGGTTTGGTTCGGATAGTAAAGGAACTGAAAATATCCGGAAAACATTCGGTTTTCATTTAGTTTCAGTTCGGTTATTTTGGGTAGTTTGGATAATTTGGGTTAAATTTCAGGTATTTTGAGTAAAATATCAAATAATGATGATTCAGATAAAATTTTGGATATTTTGGATAACTTAAAATATATTTTGGATAAAACTATACGGATACTTTCAAGTAGTTGGAATACTTTGTAATAATTTAGTTTTTTCAAATTTTTTTGAATACTTTTAACAGATTTTAAATTATAAATATATATTTAGCTATATTATATGTATATATAGTTACTATTTTTATATATTCAGATATCCGTTCGGTTTTCGATTTAGTTCCAGTTCGGTTCAGTTATTTAAGATATAGAAATATAGGAACCATTCGGGTATTTGTTTCAGACCGGCTCGGGTATTTTGATTCGGTTCCTTTTTTTTTGGCCCACACGTAGATGCTCGTTTTAAAAGCTGTTTTGTAATAAACATAGAAAACCCTAAGAGAATCGCAAGTTTAATATGGCAGACGTGAGCGCCACCGCCGCGAGAAGAATCCGTAGCCGCCACTGCCACGGTGGTGATGGTGTGGTAGTAGACACAATCAGCGGTCTACCTGATGTGATTCTCCAACATATCCTCACCTTTATTCCAACCAAATACGCCATCACAACGTCGCTCTTGTCAAAACGATGGAGGCATGTATGGTGTGACACACCATCCCTCTCCTTCAAGACCTCTTCTACCCTCAACGCTGCTTGCATCAACCAAACCCTGACTCTGTACACAGCTCCCAAGATGATGCATTTTCTCCTCGATATCAACGAGAACGACGATGTTCCCCATATCGACACGTGGATCGAGTTTGCCATGATGTCCCGGAACGTGGAGAATATGTTCTTGTTTCTCTGGGTTGACAAGTATAGTTTTCCTAAGTTCTTCTACGTTAGCTCCTCTCTCAAGCAACTCACCTTAAAGCACTGTGATACGTCTCCCAAATGCTCAGTGTCTTGGACATCACTCAAGAACCTGTCCTTGCTTACATGTAGTGTCTCTGATGAATCTATGGCTAAGATTCTATCTGGTTGTCCCGTTCTCGAGAGCTTAACATTGAATCGCTGCGATGAACTAAGTTATCTTGATCTTAGCAGATCTCTACGACTGAGAACATTAGTAGTAGAGCGCAGCAGTTCGGCTACGGGGCCAAAAGATATCGAGGCACCACATATACATTATCTCTATTTGAGATACTCTCAGTTCCCATGTAGTTTAGCTGATGTCTCGTCTTTAACCGAAGCTAATTTCGACATTTGCACGAATGAGCTATCCTACAATGCTCGTTTGCTTCAACCCGCGGTGATGGATATGCTAGAAAAGCTACAGCATGTTGAGAAACTTACTTTTGGAGGAAACCTTCTTCAGGTATACGTTTTGGCCCAGTTTTTGTTTATTCTCTAATCAGGTGGGGGTTTGAAATATTTCTTAAGAATTTGAGTAAAAAATTTTTTTTTCATAATTTAAAAGTCTATACAAAAAAACTTCAAAAATTTTGGGGTCCAAAGTCAATGTGTCTAAATCCAGCCCTGTCTCTAATGCCTTGGATTAAATTGCTTTCATAAACTTTTTGTTGATGCATGGATTCATTAGTTTGCAATAGGGCTTTGGTTTTCTTATAAAGTTTCTGATCGATGATTCTTTTGTGTTAGGTTTTATCTGTTGCCCAGCTTCGTGGTGTTCCTTTTCCAATGTTCAAGGTCAAAGCATTGACACTTAAGACAAGGATCTTTCATTATATTATTCCTGGCATAAGAAGGGTGTTACAAAACTCAGATGATTTAAAGAAGCTAACAGTACACACAATCCATTGCGACATCAAACTGGTATATATCTATCTTACCATAAACCTCTTTTGATTTATATTATTTTGATGTTCTAACTATCATCTGAATCCAAGAACCATATGTTTTTATATTTTTCCTGTTTTACAGGCAAAGCTTCTTGACCACTACTTGACATCGCAAGCCTTCAATAAGGCGCAGCTGTGTCCGAGATTAAAAGATGCGGTCCATTGGGATGTAAAGTCAAAGCACCTGCCTTTGTTCGTGGAACTTGTGCTTAAAAACACAAAGACATTAGACAAGATGTTCTTAGTATTGGACCATCGTTACCGTATGTTTAGAAAGATTATTGGAACACTTTCTCGCAACGACAAAGTCTCCATTAGTCTTGACTCTTATTGATTATTGTTACGTTGAACCTCGTTTAAAGGTTTAAAGATGAACTTTTTATTTATTTATTTGGGATCAATTAGGATTATACAATCCTCCCGACTTTTCTTTCTCGATATTAATTATTATAAGATCATTCTTCTTTACCTTTGTCTACACTTTTATTGATATTTATTTATTGTGATGTAACGACATGAGATAAATAGCCTTTCTCTACAAAAGAGGCAATGCAGTCATCGAACATCTCTTCAAGAGACTTGAACTTGAGCCCGAGGCTCTTTATCTTCGAAGTGTCAAAGTCGTAATGCAGCCTGTTAAGCTTCTCAAACCTAATTTTTTTTTTTACAAAGAGAAGATTATTTCATGGTCTAGTTGTTTTTCTTTTCAAGGATTAAAAGGTTAAAAGATCAATGTCAAACCTCTCGGGGATATGGAGTGATGGGTAACGTGTGGATAAAAAGGAAACCAGTTCCTCTAGACTGACAACGTTAGAGCTGCAAATGTATCTGCCCCCGGCTGCTTCGTGTTCGAAAACGAGTATGTGGGTTCTTGCCACGTCATCGATATGAACGTACCCCATCTGTCCATGCCATTGAAATTTCTCTGTTTCTCCTGTTGTGTTATGTAACAAGTTATATGTAGCATTTTGCCGCAGAGGACAAGGGAGCTATTCTGATGATGTTTCCTACCTTTCAGCAATCCAAGGACATCAGATGCTGTAGAACACAGATCAGGAGGCAGGCTAGGTCCAACGAGGAAGGATGGTAGAACAGTGACAAGGTCAATACTATTTTCTTCACAGAATTTC
Organism: Brassica carinata; assembly: GCA_016771965.1. NCBI lineage: Eukaryota > Viridiplantae > Streptophyta > Magnoliopsida > Brassicales > Brassicaceae > Brassica > Brassica carinata. Next base: position 109,928 of record JAAMPC010001253.1, on the reverse strand, counting down.
CATGCAGCTTGCTCGGCTAATGTCTTTGATAATGCATACCAGACCTTAAATTCTCAGGGAATGCGTTTACACACACTGTTAATTAATATGATTAAGAGATAACGATCTCCATGACCCGATTTGACCACAGTCCAATAAATCATTAGCCTTGGCCCCCAAAAATTTTGAAAGCCTTTTTTACATAGACATAAGCCTCTAAATTATATTAACAAAAAATTACTAAGTTTCTTAAGAAATTTTTCAGAGCCTCCGAAATCTCAGATTCGGCCCTAATGATCTTCATTTTTTTTTGTTTATATAGATTGCTATACAAACCTGAAAACGCTTGCAGAGTTCAACAGAGGTCCAAACAGATTCATCAAGAGGGATATTGGGATCAAAATCATCTCTGATCCTGACTGTTGAAGAGGAGGACGTGAGGACCACACCCTTCAAAGACTCATAGCTGGTTTCAAAATCTCCTCCTATCATATCACAAGAAATAAGTGTTAAAAGAATATCTATAAAATGAATACACAAAGATTTATGTAGTGGGGATGATGCCGCAAGGAGAAGCCTCTTCACAAGCCAAGAAGCTAAGAAGCCTGAAGCTCCTGTCACACAAACTTTTCCTTTTGGTTGATCCATTTTCTGGCTGATAACAATGGAATCACACCCGAATAGTTATATATAGCATGTGTATCCACCACGCTGAAGGTAAGTAAGTACAGATTAGGTAGATCATTCAACTCATGTGAGTTGCTTATTGATTTTTCTTTAAAAATGGTTTTCTCTGGCATGACGATTATAGTTTTCCTGACTTCTTCTACGTCAACTCCTCTCTCAAGCAACTCACCTTAAAGTACTGTGATATGTCTCCTAAATGCTCCGTGTCTTGGACATCACTCAAGAACCTGTCCTTGGTTAGATGTAGTGTCTCTGATGAATCTATGGCTAAGATTCTATCTGGCTGTCCCGCTCTCGAGAGCTTAACACTGAAAAAGTGCGATGAACTAGGTTATCTTGATCTAAGCAGATCACTGCGTTTGAGAACATTAGTAGTAGAGACCAGCAGTTGGATGACGGGGCCAAAAGATATTGACGCACCACATATACATTATCTCTTTTGAGATGCACTCAGCACCCATGTACTTTAGTTGACGTCTCGGCTTTAACCGAAGCTAATATCAACCTTTGCGAGAACGAACTAATCTACAGAGATGGGTCTTTTCAACCCAAGGTGATGAATATGCTCGAAAAGCTACAGCATGTTGAGAAACTTACTTTTGGAGGAAGCCTTCTTCAGGTATAAGTTTTGGCCCAATTCTTGTATATTAGGACCAGATTTTAGGGGGTTTGTAATATTTCTTAAGAATTTTTGTTAAAAAAATTCTTTTTCATAATTTAAAGGTCTATGTCTGTGCGAATAATTTTAAAAAAATTTAGGGTCCAAAGTCAATGTGTCTAATTGCCTTTCATAAACTTTTTGTCGATGGATTCATTAGTTTGCATTAGGCTTTGGGTTTCTTATAAAGTTGATCTGATCAATGATTCTTTGTGTTAGGTTTTATCTGTTGCCCAGCTTCGTGGTGTTCCTTTTCCAATGTTCAAGGTAAAAGCATTGACACTTAAGACAAGGATCTTTCATTATGTTATTCCTGGCATAAAAAGGGTGTTACAAAACTCACATGATTTAAAGAAGCTAACAGTACAGACAATCCATTGCGACATCAAACTGGTATATATATATCTATCTTACCATAAACCTCTTTTAATTTATATTATTTTGATGTTCTAACTATCATCTGAATCCAATAACCATATGTTTTTATTTTCTTGTTTTACAGGCAAAGCGTCTTGACCACTGCTTGGCATTGCAAGGCTTCAATAAGGTGCAGTTGTGTCGGACATCAAAAGATGCGGGCCATTGGAATGTAAAGTCAAAGCACCTGCCTTTCTTCGTGGAACTTGTGCTTAAAACACAGAGACATTAGACAAGATGTTCTTAGTACTGGACCATCGTTACCGTATGTTTAGAAAGATTATTCGAACACTTTCTCGCAACGACAAAGTCTCCATTGCCTTCTCAGAAGAGACTAGTGGTGAATCATAGGGTTTATTAGTCTTTGAGTCTTATTGAATATTGTTAGGTTGAACCTCATTTAAAGATCAACTTTTATTTATTTATTTTGGATCAATTAGGATTATACAATCCTCCTGACTTCTCTTTCTCGATATTTAATTATTATTAGATCATTCTTCTTTACCTTTGTCAACACTTTACTGATTTATTGTGAAGTTAAGATAGAACAACATGAGATAAATAGCCTTGCTCAACAAATGAGGCAATGCAGTCATCAAACATTTCTTCAAGGGACTTGAACTTGAGCCCGAGACTCTTTACCTTCGAAGTGTCAAAGTCGTAATGCAGCCTGTTAAGCTTCTCAAACCTAATTTTTTTTACAAAGAGAAGATTATTTCATGGTCTAGTTGTTTTTCTTTTCAAGGATTAAAAGGTTAAAAGATCAATGTCAAACCTCTCGGGGATATGGAGTGATGGGTAACGTGCGGAGAGGAAGGAAACCAGTTCTTCTATACTGACTACGTTAGAGCTGCAAATGTATCTGCCCCGGCTGCTTCGTGTTCGAAAACGAGTATGTGGGTTCTTGCCACGTCATCGATATGAACGTACCCCATCTGTCCATGCCATTGAAACTTCTCTGTCTCTCCTGTTGTGTTATATAACTAGTTATAAGCATCTGCAAACAGTGGAGAAAGGAACTGTTACTGGTGATGTTTCCTAGAGAGTACCTTTCAGCAAACCGAGGACATCGGATGCTGTAGAACACAGATCAGGAGGCAGGTTGGGTCCAACGAGGAAGGATGGTAGAACAGTGACGAGGTCAATACCGTTTTCTTCACAGAATTTCCATGCAGCTTGGTCAGCTAACGTCTTTGATATAGCATGTGCATCCATGCGTGTTAGCTATACGATACTCAAGGTAAGTATAGATCAGGTAGGTCATTTAACTCATGTAAGGTTTTGCCTATTCATTACCTAACATGGTTTTACGACGGTCGCTAAACCACCACAATGGCCTGACTACTGTTTTCTATGAAACAAATTCTCCATGTTCACGATTGTTTAGACAGCCAAAAGACCATGATTAAGAGAATTCAACGTTGGATTTCAAGAAAATCCAGAGATTTATATTCTTCACAATAAACAATAGAGAAACGGCAACACTCGATGATTGTTGACACTTTCATAGTCTTCAAGTAGTCAAAACTTTCTCACTATGATATAAGCGAAGTAAGTAGCAATTTACAAAACTCACATGATTTAAAGAAGCTAACAGTACAGACAATCCATTGCGACATCAAACTGGTATATATATATCTATCTTACCATAAACCTCTTTTAATTTATATTATTTTGATGTTCTAACTATCATCTGAATCCAATAACCATATGTTTTTATTTTCTTGTTTTACAGGCAAAGCGTCTTGACCACTGCTTGGCATTGCAAGGCTTCAATAAGGTGCAGTTGTGTCGGACATCAAAAGATGCGGGCCATTGGAATGTAAAGTCAAAGCACCTGCCTTTCTTCGTGGAACTTGTGCTTAAAACACAGAGACATTAGACAAGATGTTCTTAGTACTGGACCATCGTTACCGTATGTTTAGAAAGATTATTCGAACACTTTCTCGCAACGACAAAGTCTCCATTGCCTTCTCAGAAGAGACTAGTGGTGAATCATAGGGTTTATTAGTCTTTGAGTCTTATTGAATATTGTTAGGTTGAACCTCATTTAAAGATCAACTTTTATTTATTTATTTTGGATCAATTAGGATTATACAATCCTCCTGACTTCTCTTTCTCGATATTTAATTATTATTAGATCATTCTTCTTTACCTTTGTCAACACTTTACTGATTTATTGTGAAGTTAAGATAGAACAACATGAGATAAATAGCCTTGCTCAACAAATGAGGCAATGCAGTCATCAAACATTTCTTCAAGGGACTTGAACTTGAGCCCGAGACTCTTTACCTTCGAAGTGTCAAAGTCGTAATGCGGTCTATCTAGTTTTCTCAAAACTGGATGTATTCAAAAAGGAAAAATTATTTCACCGTCTTATTTGTTTTTTTTTTTAAGTTTAAAAAGGTTTGAGAAAAGGTTACAAGAAGAGTGTCAAACCTCTTGGGGATAGGGAGTGATGGGTAACGTGCGGAGAGGAAGGAAACCAGTTCTTCTATACTGACTACGTTAGAGCTGCAAATGTATCTGCCTTGGGCTGCTTCGTGTTCGAAAACGAGTATGTGGGTTCTTGCCACGTCATCGATATGAACGTACCCCATCTGTCCATGCCATTGAAACTTCTCTGTCTCTCCTGTTGTGTTATATAACTAGTTATAAGCATCTGCAAACAGTGGAGAAAGGAACTGTTACTGGTGATGTTTCCTAGAGAGTACCTTTCAGCAAACCGAGGACATCGGATGCTGTAGAACACAGATCAGGAGGCAGGTTGGGTCCAACGAGGAAGGATGGTAGAACAGTGACGAGGTCAATACCGTTTTCTTCACAGAATTTCCATGCAGCTTGGTCAGCTAACGTCTTTGATATAGCATGTGCATCCATGCGTGTTAGCTATACGATACTCAAGGTAAGTATAGATCAGGTAGGTCATTTAACTCATGTAAGGTTTTGCCTATTCATTACCTAACATGGTTTTACGACGGTCGCTAAACCACCACAATGGCCTGACTACTGTTTTCTATGAAACAAATTCTCCATGTTCACGATTGTTTAGACAGCCAAAAGACCATGATTAAGAGAATTCAACGTTGGATTTCAAGAAAATCCAGAGATTTATATTCTTCACAATAAACAATAGAGAAACGGCAACACTCGATGATTGTTGACACTTTCATAGTCTTCAAGTAGTCAAAACTTTCTCACTATGATATAAGCGAAGTAAGTAGCAATTTACAAAATATACAAATTTCAAGGAAAGGTACAGCGACTTTCCGTAAAATATAAGATGGACTAGTGACGAATCACCTGAAGCTGGATATGGGAGCTTCTACCATCTCAACCAAAAGATGGAGAAGACGAACTTCTTCTAAACATGCAGCACCATCCAACTCTTCTTTTTCCCAAGTATCTTAATACAAGGAACAAAAATTGGTCTGGAGCCTCACAGGACAGGAGAAAAAATATTGAAATCATCCTGGTCAGCTCATGAAAAGTTACAAAGTAAACCCCGTTTACTGATGGAGAATTGAATCAGTAGAGGAACATTCTGGTTGCTAGAGCTCTGCCAGATCATCAAACCAAAGAAATAAATTTAGAAATACTAGTATCATCACCGGTGCAGCATCTACACAGGGAAAAAGCAAAATGAATATAGATGTAGGCATACCTGCGTGTTACAGTGATACATTCTTTATCTAGGACCCCAACAGGGTGTATTCTGCGAGAATCACTGCCTCCTGAAACGACTGGAACATGAGATATTTCATGCTTGTTCATGATTGTTTGGGCAGCGAGAAGATCCATATCAGGTGTCACAGTCCACGGCACTCTACATCCTCCGCTCATCGAACATATTTCATTAACAAAATATTCCTAAAGTCAAAGAAATTGTTTCAGTATTTAATCAGGTTACAACATACCGGTTTTCAGATGTTGAGGCAAGAACAGAGTATTTTAATTCATACCTTAGGTTCTTTGTTTCCTTCTTTTCTTGCTTTGCTAAATTCCAGAATGTCTGAAAGTGTAAGTAGACCGAGAAAGATGTTGTCAGGATCAACAATAAGCGCACAGGACTGTTTCTCTATCAGCATACGAGTTACTGCTTCTTCCAGAGAAGTGCTCATCATAACCGTGGCAAATCTTGTTCGCATGGCTTCTGAAACGAAGATACTCCTTTGTAGCTCCTCAGCTTGGATGCTTGAATCATCTACACAAAGAGAACTTTCAACTTCACAAAGGTTATTCGTTGATGGTTCATCCTCATCTGATGACGTCAGAGACTGTACAGCTTCTTGGCTGTTTCTTTTCCTAGTTTCTTTCGTCTCTCTAGTTTCTTGTCTCTTTGACTGTCCAGATGTAATCCATGAAGACATGCCTACAGCTCCAAGTAGGGGCAACACTATACGATAGTCTTGTGTAAGTTCAAATAGCAACAGTACCGATGTAAGAGGAACTTGACAAACCCCCGCAAGTGTAGCAGCCATTCCAACCTGTAAAACAAAACAATCAGACGAACAGAATCATTAGCAATGAAGCCATGGCAAAAAAAAAAAAAAACAAGAAACTCTGAAACAACATTGACCATGTAAGAACAGTACCAGACCATAAGCTTGTGGAGATGCCACCTCGAGGATAGAGAGATGGATTCCAGGATTCTGCGCCAAGGCAATGCCAATAAACTTTCCATAGGCCATTCCGGCCGCCCCACCAATAAACAGAGAAGGAGCATAGTATCCTCCCACCAGTCCAGAAGCCCGGCACAACGCGGTTGCAGCTATCTTGACCGCTACCAGCTGAAGCAAAAGATCAGCTGAAAGGCCCTTGACAAAGGGACGAGACTCCAGCAAAATATCCACGTTCTCGAAACCCCAGTATAAGACTTCAGGGTATACCAAAGCTATGATACCAACAGTTAAGCCACCCAATACTGGAAATAGAGACTTTGGTATCCCAGCGTCCTTGTTGAGACTGTCAACAGCAGATGTCATGGAAGATGTGCATCGAGATAACGCCAAGGAGACTAAGCCACACAGAGCGCCCAGTAAAAGATAGAGTGGAAGCTCTGCAAATCAGTAAAAGAGTTCTCATTCTGTCTTTCATAAAAAGGGAAGGATGTAGGCCTGCGGGTTCGGGTAGTTCAAGTAATTTGGTTCTGGTAGTTCGGTTTTCGGGTAGTTCGGTTCAACTAAAATCTCGCCGAAATGGACTGTAAAATGTTCGGTTGGTATTCGGTAGTTCAGTTTTTAAAAATTTTACCAAAACTAACCGAAGTTTTTGGTTTCGATTATATTTTGGTTAAAAATTGGGTAAAGTCGGTTAAATTCGGGTAATTTGGTTTGAAATTTTTGTTAACTCGGTAAGTTCAGTTCGAAATTTGGTTAACAAAAAAATTCTTTTGAAAAACCGAACTAACCGTTGAACTAACCGATTATCGAACTGAACCAAAAATCGAAGTTTTTTTTATAAACCTCCCGAATCGAACCGAACTTCTCGCTGAACTAACTGAAATTTTGGTTTAGTTAGGCGGGTTCGGTTCCTTTAAAAAACCACATGCCTAGATGAAAGCATAGGAATGGTACATTAGTAATGTAATAACATTACCTCCAGGAGAGCGGAAGTCATAGTCAGGAACCTTAAACGCAGGCTCAGATCCCAAACCAATTTCAGACACAACAGAAGCAATAACAGCACTAAGAATAACCATCGAAGTAGAGTTTGGAAGTGAAGTAGACGAATCACTCGATGAAGGCCACAACACGGATTCAACTGCAAAGAAGCATCCAGCAACAGCCGCATTGAACCCTGCAAAATAAAGTATATAATTATCTACTTATCAAATAAAATAAAATAAAGTATATAATTATCCGTCATGAACAAACCAGAAGAGATTCCAGACGCTGAGCCAGCGGCAAGAAGCGAGAGCCCAGTCTGAGGACTCTTATTAAACACAGAGTTCACTCCTCTCGCGATCGACGCTCCGATCTCAACGCTAGGACCTTCAGGACCCAGCGAGTTTCCCGTGCCGAGCGTCACACACGCCGCAACCGCCTTGAGGAAAGGACGCAGCACTGCGTTTGCGTTTGCGTTTGCGTTTGCAGTGGTATCGGAATCTTCAGCGGCTTCTCGGAGGTTGTTAAGGACGCTGACTAACAAACCGCCGAGAGTCGGGACGAGTATGACGCGCAGCCATACGGATCCGATCGGCGCGTCTCTGAGCCACGAAGCTCCGCGATCGGGGATCCCGTCCCACGACAAGTCTCGGAGCAGGTGAACGCAGTTGTTGAAGAGAACCACGCTTATTCCGGTGAGGACGCCGACTAAACACGCCGAGACTATCGCGAGCTCCTGCGACGGAGGTTGATCGAATCCAGCATCAACCTGCTGCTTCGTCGCCAGAGAACGCGGGAAAAGTCTACCGCCGCCGGTGGCGACGGAACGGAATAACGAGGAAGGGATGAGACCGAAGTGCAATGGAGCGGTGGTTTCGCGGATCGGAGAGAATCTCCGGGGAGAGAAGGGAGATCGGAGAGCAGCACAGAGTGCAGGCGTGGCTGCTGCCATGAACGGGATTGCTTCCGAGAAGTGACGTGTCCATTAACAGATGATTGGATCTTAACGGATCATCAATCTGACGTGGCTCAGCCTCCTCCGTACAAGTCAGCTTATTAATTCCGGTTCGTATCGGTTTAATCGAATTTTACAACTCGATACCCGTGGTTGTAAAGAAGGCTGGGCCCAAATAGAATACACCATTTGGGCCTACATTATATTTTATTAAATAAGAAAAAAATCATTATAGGTTCATGTTTCAATAAAAACCAGTGGCTGTCGTGTCTCGTCTTCTTCTTCCCAATCCAATCCATTACAGCTGACAATCTAAAATATTATTTTATTAAAAAAAAAATATCTGTAGTTTTCGTCTTGCTTGTGCGTTTGCCACCACAACGTTGTCTTCTCGGGTTATAATCTCTTCTTCCTCTTCTGGTTTTTACTCGTGTCTTTGATTGGTCTTGCCTCCGTCTCTCCAACTATTTATATATTGCATGCCTTGTCTCTGAATCTATTGTCTTTATATGTTATAGGGTTTAAAGTTTGATCTAATGGCTTCAAATCCAGAGAAAAATCCGCCGCCACCTTCGGGTAATAATTGCTTTCACCAAATCTGATCTCGAATTGAATAGTCTCTAGTCAGATTCGGTGGTTGTTTTATTGGAAGTATTAGAGAAAGTGCATCTCTTTTTCACTGCAGATGAGAAAACCGAAACGAAGAGTCCTAAACCGGAATCACCAGGAGCCTCTGGGAGCTCACCTTTATCAGCTAACCCCGCTATGAATTTCAATGCTTTTGATTTCTCTAACATGGCTAGTATCCTCAACGTAAGTGCCCTTTTACTTGTAGGGGAACTGAAATAGTTTTTTTTTTATCTTCTTTGGAGCTTTCTACTGATGTTTTTTTTTGTTTACAGGATCCAAGCATCAGAGAATTGGCTGAGCAGATTGCTAAAGATCCCGCCTTTAACAAACTGGCTGAGCAGCTTCAGAGCTCCATCCCAAACGCAGCTGAGGGAGGAGGCGCAGGAGGCTTCCCTAACATTGATCCACAGCAGTATGTCAGCACGATGCAACAGGTTATGCATAACCCCGAGTTTCAGACTATGGCTGAGCGACTTGGTAACGCCTTAGTGAAGGTGAGTAAGAATATGAACTTTCCCCGGTACTTTTGGTTATTTTTTGAGGCGTGGCTTTTGATTTAATCTTCTTTTTTTTTTTTTTTGTGCCTTCAGGATCCACAAATGTCTCCCTTTTTGGATGCTTTCTCGAACCCTGAAACAGCGGAGCACTTTACTGAGCGTATGGCGCGGATGAAAGAGGATCCGGAGTTGAAGCCTATACTCGATGAGATTGATGCTGGTGGTCCTTCTGCCATGATGAAGTCAGTGATGCAAAACTCTTTGGTTCTTATATAAATTGTAAAAGCTTGTTTTGGCTTATTGAGGAAGATTTTTTTTTTTTTTAATCTTGAGTTAGGTACTGGAATGATAAAGATGTGCTGAAAAAGCTTGGTGAAGCAATGGGTATGCCTGTTGCCGGCTTGCCAGACCAGGCTGCTTCTGCTGAACCCGAGGTAGCTGAAGAAGGTGAAGAAGAGGAAGAGTCTATTGTTCATCAAACTGCCAGTCTTGGAGATGTTGAGGTTAGGCTGCTTCCTAAACGTTCTTATGCTTGACCATTTGGGATTTTATCATTAGGTCTATTGTTCATTGACGTTTTTGATTCATTTAGGGTTTGAAAACTGCTTTGGAAGCTGGTGGTAACAAAGATGAAGAAGACTCTGAAGGAAGGACGGCACTGCATTTTGCTTGTGGATACGGCGAGGTATGCAAGTCTTTTATTATATTCGGTTACTGTTGAAGAGAACCACGCTTATTCCGGTGAGGACGCCGACCAAACACGCCGAGGCTATCGCGAGCTCCTGCGACGGCGGCTGATCGAATCCGGCGTCATCCTGATTCGCTGCGGGGAACGCGGGAAAAGTCTCCCAGCGACGGAAGGAAAGCACGAAGAAGGGAGGAGATTGAAGTGAGAAGGCGTCGGTGGTTTCGCGAATCGGAGAGAGTCTACGGAAGAGAAGGGAGATCGGAGAGCAGCACAGAGTGCAGGCGTGGCTGCTGCCATGAACGGAGAAGTGACGTGGTGTTTTATCCATTAACTGATGATTGGATCTTAACGGATCGTAAAATCTGACGTGGCTCAGCCTCCGCCATACAAGCTTATTAATTCCGGTTCACATCACTGTACAAAATTTGGTTATATCGGTTTAATCGAAATGTACCGTGATCCAGTGGTAGTGAAGAAGGCTGGGCCCAAACAGCATAGACATTTACTAATTTTTTTTATTAAAAAAAGCTTTAGGTTCGTACTTCGATGAAAGCAGTGGCTGTTGTGTCTCGTCTTCTTCCCTATCCCAATCCATTACACAGCTGATAAAATCATTTTATCAATATATAAATATTAAAATTAAAAAATAAAATTGATTATCTGTTGTGAGGTTGCCACCACAACGTTGTCTTCTCGGGTTTTAACTCTTTTCTTTGATTGGTCTCGCCTCCGTCTCATCATCTTCTTGTACGATTATTTTCAAATATTGCATGCTTGTTTCTGAATAAATCTGTTTGTGTTGTTTCTAGGGGTTTAAGTTTTGATCTAATGGCTTCGGATCCAGAGAAAAACACGCTGCTTCCTTCAGGTAACATTTGCTTTCCACAGAGTCTTGTTCCCTCAAATCTGATTTATTTTCTTCAGTTTCGAATTGAATCGTCTCTGGTTAGATTTTTTGTGATTGGTTATTGTTATTCTGTAGGTGAGAAGACCGAATCGAAGGAGGAGAGCAAGAGTCCTAAACCGGAATCAGCAGCAGCAGCAGCCTCTGGGAGCTCACCTACATCATCAGCTAACAACCCTCCTCCTGGCCTCAATTTCAATGCTTTTGATTTCTCGAACATGGCTGGTATCCTCAACGTAAGTGCCCTTTTGAAATAGTCTTTTTAATTTTCTAGGAGGAGCTTTCTACTGATGGTTTTTTGTTTGCAGGATCCAAGCATCAGAGAATTGGCTGAGCAGATTGCTAAAGATCCTGCCTTTAACCAGTTGGCTGAGCAGCTTCAGAGATCTATCCCAAACGCAGCTGAGGGAGGAGCAGGAGGAGGTTTCCCTAACATTGATCCACAGCAGTACGTCAGCACAATGCAACAGGTTATGCATAACCCTGAGTTTCAGACTATGGCTGAGCGCCTTGGTAACGCCTTAGTGAAGGTGAATACGGAAAGGATTATATATTCGGGACTTTTGGTTATATTGAGGCATGGCTTTGAATTTAAAAATGTATTTTGCCTTCAGGATCCACAAATGTCTCCTTTCTTGGATGCTTTCTCGAACCCTGAAACTGCGGAGCACTTTACTGAGCGTATGGCGCGGATGAAAGAGGATCCAGAGTTGAAACCTATACTTGATGAGATTGATGCTGGTGGTCCTTCTGCCATGATGAAGTCAGTGTTACAAACCTTGCGTTTTCATTGAAATTGTAAAACCTGCTTCTGCTTGTAGTTGTTTGTGCTTATGCAGGAAGATTTTTTTATATATCTGGTATTAGGTACTGGAATGATAAGGATGTGCTGAAAAAGCTTGGTGAAGCAATGGGTATGCCTGTTGCTGGCTTGCCTGACCAGACTCCTTCTGCTGAACCCGAGGTAGCTGAAGAAGGTGAAGATGAAGAAGAAGAGTCTATTGTTCATCAAAAAGCCAGTCTTGGTGATGTTGAGGTTAGACTGCTTCCTACTCTTTATAACATTTATATGCTGAACCATTTGGGATTCTATCTTTTTTCTTTTTGAACACTTTATTTGATTGGTTGTTGATTCAATTAGGGTCTGAAAACTGCTTTGGAAGCTGGTGGTAACAAAGAAGATTCTGAAGGAAGGACAGCACTGCATTTTATGCGGTGGATATGGCGAGGTATGCAAGTCTTTTATTATCACTTCAGGCAATTTAATATTTGGTTACTTCTATGCTTGACGATTTGTTTATAACTATGGATTTGAATTCGAGATTGACACTATTGATCCCTTGCCACAGTTGAAATGTGCTCAAGTTCTTATCGATGCTGGAGCAAGTGTTAACGCGGTTGACAAAAACAAGAACACACCTCTTCATTACGCTGCTGGTTACGGGAGGAAAGAGTGTGTTAGTCTTCTCCTATGGTAGAGAATGGTGCAGTTTTCGAACACAACACTTACAGAGAAAGCCTTCATTGAAAAAACTTCTTTAAGACTTTGAGTTATATGACGGTTTCTGCGTATGTGTGTGTGTGTGTGGTTGCAGGACTCTGCAAAACTTAGACGAGAAGACACCCATTGATGTGGCCAAGCTCAACAACCAGCTCGAGGTGGTAAAACTGCTCGAGAAAGATGCTTTCCTTTGAGCGTGGGTCAAAGGAAACTCTGAGCCTCTAAAATCAAATTGTCTTTGATGGGTTTCTCTTGTGTTGCATCTTGAACCAATTGACAGACTTTTGTATGCTTCTTTCGGTTTTATTTGTGTTTTATTAGTGTCTCAAATTTGTGATGTTTTTGATTTTCATTAAAAAGTCAATAAAAAAAAGAAAGAGCAATCGATTTGTTTGATTTATGGTTTGTAAATTGTAATGTTCTGTTTTCACTGTGCAAACAAATTTGTGTTCTTGAGTTCTAAATGCTTCGACTTCACTAATCAAAATGAGGTTTGATCCTTATCCCTTAGCTAGTTTAAGGACTTGCAGTTGGAGTTGAGTCATCTCTTTCTAGAAATCTATAAGGCAATAGACCGGTCTGATCTTGAAGCTGAGCCAATTGAAAGTACGCACGCATCATAGCTTCGGGAAGCTTTTGAATTTACGGCCACAGGTTATCAAAAGGAGATGGTGCGTTGAAACTTGAGACTTTTATGTGATGTCAAGAAAGAGATGTGAAGTGAGAAGGCGTCGGTGGTTTCGCGAATCGGAGAGAGTCTACGGGAAGAGAAGGAGAGAGCAGCACAGAGTGCAGGCGTGGCTGCTGCCATGAACGGAGAAGTGACGTGGTGTTTTATCCATTAACTGATGATTGGATCTTAACGGATCGTAAAATCTGACGTGGCTCAGCCTCCGCCATACAAGTCAGCTTATTAATTCCGGTTCACATCACTGTACAAAATTTGGTTATATCGGTTTAATCGAAATGTACCGTGATCCAGTGGTAGTGAAGAAGGCTGGGCCCAAACAGCATAGACATTTGGGCCTAATTTTTTTTATTAAAAAAAAAGCTTTAGGTTCGTACTTCGATGAAAGCAGTGGCTGTTGTGTCTCGTCTTCTTCCCTATCCCAATCCATTACACAGCTGATAAAATCATTTTATCAATATATAAATATTAAAATTAAAAAATAAAATTGATTATCTGTTGTGAGGTTGCCACCACAACGTTGTCTTCTCGGGTTTTAACTCTTTCCTCTTTGATTGGTCTCGCCTCCGTCTCATCATCTTCTTGTACGATTATTTTCAAATATTGCATGCTTGTTTCTGAATAAATCTGTTTGTGTTGTTTCTAGGGGTTTAAGTTTTGATCTAATGGCTTCGGATCCAGAGAAAAACACGCTGCTTCCTTCAGGTAACATTTGCTTTCCACAGAGTCTTGTTCCCTCAAATCTGATTTATTTTCTTCAGTTTCGAATTGAATCGTCTCTGGTTAGATTTTTTGTGATTGGTTATTGTTATTCTGTAGGTGAGAGACCGAATCGAAGGAGGAGAGCAAGAGTCCTAAACCGGAATCAGCAGCAGCAGCAGCCTCTGGGAGCTCACCTACATCATCAGCTAACAACCCTCCTCCTGGCCTCAATTTCAATGCTTTTGATTTCTCGAACATGGCTGGTATCCTCAACGTAAGTGCCCTTTTGAAATAGTCTTTTTAATTTTCTAGGAGGAGCTTTCTACTGATGGTTTTTTGTTTGCAGGATCCAAGCATCAGAGAATTGGCTGAGCAGATTGCTAAAGATCCTGCCTTTAACCAGTTGGCTGAGCAGCTTCAGAGATCTATCCCAAACGCAGCTGAGGGAGGAGCAGGAGGAGGTTTCCTAACATTGATCCACAGCAGTACGTCAGCACAATGCAACAGGTTATGCATAACCCTGAGTTTCAGACTATGGCTGAGCGCCTTGGTAACGCCTTAGTGAAGGTGAATACGGAAAGGATTATATATTCGGGACTTTTGGTTATATTGAGGCATGGCTTTGAATTTAAAAAAAATGTATTTTGCCTTCAGGATCCACAAATGTCTCCTTTCTTGGATGCTTTCTCGAACCCTGAAACTGCGGAGCACTTTACTGAGCGTATGGCGGATGAAAGAGGATCAGAGTTGAAACCTATACTTGATGAGATTGATGCTGGTGGTCCTTCTGCCATGATGAAGTCAGTGTTACAAACCTTGCGTTTTCATTGAAATTGTAAAACCTGCTTCTGCTTGTAGTTGTTTGTGCTTATGCAGGAAGATTTTTTGTATATATCTGGTATTAGGTACTGGAATGATAAGGATGTGCTGAAAAAGCTTGGTGAAGCAATGGGTATGCCTGTTGCTGGCTTGCCTGACCAGACTCCTTCTGCTGAACCCGAGGTAGCTGAAGAAGGTGAAGATGAAGAGGAAGAGTCTATTGTTCATCAAAAGCCAGTCTTGGTGATGTTGAGGTTAGGCTGCTTCCTAAACGTTCTTATGCTTGACCATTTGGGATTTTATCATTAGGTCTATTGTTCATTGACGTTTTTGATTCATTTAGGGTTTGAAAACTGCTTTGGAAGCTGGTGGTAACAAAGATGAAGAAGACTCTGAAGGAAGGACGGCACTGCATTTTGCTTGTGGATACGGCGAGGTATGCAAGTCTTTTATTATATTCGGTTACTTCTATGCTTGATGGTTTGTTTATTACTATGGATTTGAATCGAGATTGAACCTATTGATCCCTTTGCGGCAGTTGAAATGTGCTCAAGTTCTTATCGATGCTGGAGCAAGTGTTAACGCGGTTGACAAGAACAAGAACACACCTCTTCATTACGCTGCTGGTTACGGGAGGAAAGAGTGTGTTAGTCTTCTCCTAGAGAATGGTGCAGCAGTGTAAGCCTTCGAACACAACACTTACAGAGAAACGACTTCATTGAAAAAACTTCTTTAAGACTTTGAGTTATATGACGGTTTCTGCGTATGTGTATGTGTGTGTGGTTGCAGGACTCTGCAAAACCTAGACGAGAAGACACCCATCGATGTGGCCAAGCTCAACAACCAGCTCGAGGTGGTGAAGCTGCTCGAGAAGGATGCTTTCCTTTGAGCGTGGGTCAAAGGAAACTCTGAGCCTCTAAAATCAAATTGTCTTTGATGGGTTTCTCTTGTGTTGCATCTTGAACCAATTGACAGACTTTTGTATGCTTCTTTCGGTTTTATTTGTGTTTTATTAGTGTCTCAAATTTGTGATGTTTTTGATTTTCATTAAAAAGTCAATAAAAAAAAGAAAGAGCAATCGATTTGTTTGATTTATGGTTTGTAAATTGTAATGTTCTGTTTTCACTGTGCAAACAAATTTGTGTTCTTGAGTTCTAAATGCTTCGACTTCACTAATCAAAATGAGGTTTGATCCTTATCCCTTAGCTAGTTTAAGGACTTGCAGTTGGAGTTGAGTCATCTCTTTCTAGAAATCTTCAAGACAATAGACCTGTCTGATATTGAAGCCGAGCAAACTAAGGTACGCATCACAGCTTCGAGAAGCTTTTGAGTTTATGGTCAGAGGTTATTAAGAGGAGGTGATGCTTTGAAATTTTTATGTGATGTCAGAGAGAGAGATGTGAAGTGTGAAGGGTGTTATGAACAGATGACGTCGTTTCTATAAAGTAAAGCAGTGTGTGCGACCACCAAAAGAGAATCTCCTACGAAGTTTATTCAGAAGAGGATATAAAAAGATTCGTCAAATTTTGTCATTGTGAGATGAGAGTGACGATAAATGTAAAATATTAAATGCTTACATCAAACATTATATATAGGCGAAGATTTTAAAACTATGATTTGAATAGTTGAATTAAATCTCTCTACTTTATAGCTTCAGAAACAAACAAAATCTTCAGCAGTTTATCTTCTTCTGCGTCGGCCGTTTATCTTTTTGATTTTGTGATTTGACTTTTTCAATACAAAGTATACGAATAAAAATCAAAATGAACTTCTTAAACAGAATTCAAGCATCTTTTCAAGTATAATATAACATTACTTCATTAGACCACAAACAAACATATACATTCAAATCAATGTTTTAGTAGTAGTTTTGCAATATATAACCTATTTTTAAAGAACGAACAGCCAACTAGTTTGAAAAGAGAATCTTGAATCGAGTAATATCTTAATAAATTTCCTTAGCATTGGCTAAGAGCTGAATCTACAACTTAGCAAAGATAAAAAGATCGGTGGGTCGATTATGGCCGTTAGATTTTCTTCATTTTCTACTTTTTATAAGAGCATTTGCATTAGAAGATCTATAGAAGAGTTTACAAGTTTTCAAAAATAAAATAATATAATAGTGTAAAATGGTGAACTTGGGTCGGAGGAGCTCTCTGCCGTGAAGCGGTATTATAACTATTTAATTAGTAATTGGTGGCGATTGAACAGTTTATTTTTTCTTTTTAAAAAAATCAAACAGAAAAATAATAATAAAAATATTTTTATGAACCCCAGCCAATATCACTAATATGGATGGTCTAAGGTGTTTACTTTTAAATCATCATGATTATATTATAACGGGTAGAATGCGGTCGAATACATATAAGTAAGAAACACTTTTCCAGAGCAGAAGCCGGCAAAGATCGAAATCTTTCCAGAACCAAATAAGAAAACAACTAGATAACTAATAAAGAAAATGACAAGGAACTCTCAATCATAAACCAAAAGCCGAGAAAATGGTCTAAGGTGTTTACTTTCGAGGAGGGTTTCTTGTATATTTGTTTGTTTGTAAAAACAAAAAAAATATTTGTAGAGGTTTTAGCGTTCTTATAATTCCGACCAAGATTTCACCATCTATAGATTAACCGCACCGCTTCACTATACCAGAAAAAAGTTGACATCGCCATGAAATATAGCACACCTTTCTTTTCCTAATACTATAAGTCTATAACACAACTTGCAATACTAAAAACACATTCGCACGTATAAAAGAAACTTCCGCTAATTTTAAAATATTTTTGAACGATGACCAGTATTCTATAGTGTTTAGAATTCTTTATATATCCTAACTGCTTGAGGCTTGCCACACTAAACTAATTGCTTACAAGTAGTTTCATACAGGTAATCTATGGGTTTATTCCATCAATAATTGTGTGTTTCTTAATATTAAAATAGATTTAGACATAATTCCAAATAGTTTAGCAGATAATGAGGATCATCATACATCACCAGTCTCATATATGCAACTGCATATGCGTATTCGCTCCAAGTGGGGACTGTGAACGTGACAGCTGGATCCAGGTTAAAGGACAACACATCATCGACCCTACCACCGACACGTGTCCCACCTCACACATGGCGTTCTTCTCTTTCACCTTCTTTTTTTTCGCCTCTCCGCTTTTACATTTACCTTTATTTCTGGTTCATTGTTGTTTTATTTCTTCGCAATTTCTTTTAATTTTATGTTTGTTCACGTTAATTTATTTATTTATTTATCGTATATATAAATAAATTTTTAATTCACATGTTTAGAAAATAATTTAGTTTAGTTAATCATGTTTTCTTACAAAAAAAAAACAAGACCATGTATAGTACTTACAAAAAGAAGAGCAATAATGGAGTACAGTGAGTTATTTAATGCTTATCCTTCATACGGACAGAATGGGCCTATTTAGTTATCTTTGATGATCCCCATATCATCCCAACTTCCAAGTCAGTCATATGCTTAGTGGAGTAGTATATAACGGTAATGAAGAATTACTCTCTTTGGAGACATGAAAAATGGAAACAGGCATTAATCTCCGCAGAATCTAGTGCACATAATGCTCTTTTTCGAAATGAGTTTGATACTTTCCAATACAAAATACGTGGAGAATACGAGATGAAAATGTGTGTATATAGGGAGAAAATGGGAATAACGTGATATACAAAATCCACCAGATAAGCAATAAGTCACCATCCCACGGTTCACGTTATTCCCGTCGCCTTTATTTAAAAACACATAAGAAAATATCCTCTAATGATTTTGTTAATCAAGTAAACATTTAGGAAATTATATACTTCCTTGGTAAACAATTATAAAAAGTAATTAATTATTTCTAATGGAAACAGAAGAAGATGAACTGAGGAAAGGAAGGAACTAGAACAAGAGAAGAAAAAAAAAAACATAAAGAGTGATGGAAACAGCTGTCTTTATGAGGCGAAACAAGAACCTCCTCTGTGTTTCTACATAAACTCTCTCTCTATCTCTCCTCCTCTCCCTCTGAGCAACACAAAAATGAATTCGTTGCAGTTAGATAAGCGTCTGGACACGACGGAGCAAGTGGTCGAAGAAATCATGAGAATCCACAGATCTCTACCGCCGAGGCCAGGGCTCGACGAGGTCGAAGCCGCTACCTCTCTGATACAGAACGTGGAGAAGGAAGACCGAGCCTGGCTAGAAGCCATTGCTAACCAGAGGAAGCCCTCCGACGTTCCCGGCGAGCTGTTCTCGATACTGCAAGAGATGAAGAAAGGTCTCGTCCAGTTTAAAAGCAAAGAACAGATAAGAGAAGCCGCGAAGCTTCTCGATCTGGAAACCGTTCACTCTCTCTTCGACGATTTCATTCAAAGAGCTTCTGATTGCATTTCTTCTCCTTCTCCGAACGGTGTCTCTGCTCCTGCTTCTTCTCGTCCTCCGAGAGCTCCGACGCCGCCTTCGAGCTTGTATTTCTCGGGAAGACGCCTGCTCGTCCCAAGGAAATGGTTTCACGAGACGATAGCTTCGTGAGTAAAGCTAAGCCTTCTCTCTACGGTGATGGTTTCGTAGCTCCTCCTCGAACGCCACAGGTTGTGGATTCAACACTTACCGCCGGGAAATTCGCCGGTGAGTTAACCAGTCTTTCTCTCTTTAACTCTGGTTAACTTAAACTCTCTAGATTGGTTAGTCAAACTTTGAATTTTCTAGATATGGAAAGTGTGTGAAGCACTATAGATTGAGCAACACGAGTTATGTTTTAGGACGTTAGAGGTTAACAAATTATTAGTTTATTTTATATGTATTTTACATTAGATTATATTTTAGTTTTTAGTTTAATTATACAATTATTGTGATAAATTATCAAAATTAGATATAGAAAGCAAACAAATTAGATAAATTTGTGGATTTGTAATAATATTATTGATTGATTTATCAGATTTAAACTATTAAATCGATCAAAAAGACGGTTTAAACCAATTCGAATATTGTTCTAAGAAAATCTTTATGGATAGGACCAAGTTGCACCCTAGGCCGCGCCAACTAGACCAATTTTTAGAACCATATGTTTTTAGTAACTGTAGTTTGAATTATTTTGTTTATGTATAGGCAATGATGGAGAAAAATGTGAATTTTATTGATTAATTTAGCAGATTTAGATTAATTAAATCAATTTAAAGAACGGTTTAAACCAGGATTTTAAGAAAATTGTTTTGATAGGACCAAGTTGCACCCTAGGCCGCCAACTAGACCAATTTTTAGAACCATATGTTTTTAGTAACTGTAGTTTGAATTATTTTGTTTATGTATAGGCAATGATGGAGAAAAATGTGAATTTTATTGATTAATTTAGCAGATTTAGATTAATTAAATCAATTTAAAGAACGGTTTAAACCAGGATTTTAAGAAAATCTTTATGGATATGATGACCAATTTGTAGAACCATATGTTTTAGTAACTGTGGTTTGAATCATTTTGTGTTATGTGTAGGCGGCAATGACGGAGATAAGCTGAGTTTAATCAAGCTTGCTAGTTTAATCGAGGTATCATCCAAGAAAGCTACGAAAGAGCTGAACCTACAGAACAAACTATCCGAACAAGTAGAGTGGCTACCAGATTCTATCGGCAAGTTATCCACTCTAACCTCCCTCGACTTGTCTGAAAACCACATCGTGGTGTTACCAAACACCATAGGAGGGCTCTCTTCCTTAACAAACCTCGATTTGCGTTCCAACAGAATCACTCACCTCCCCGAGTCCATCGGAGAGCTGATCAACTTGGTTAGCCTCAACCTCAGCGGCAACCAGCTATCGTCTCTCCCTTCTTCCTTCAGCAGGTTGTTGCAGCTCGAGGAGCTTAACCTGAGCTGCAACAACCTCCCGGTCCTCCCCGAATCCATTGGTTCGCTCGGGAACCTAAAGAAGCTCGACGTCGAGACTAACGACATCGAGGAGATCCCTTACTCCATCGGCGGATGCTCTTCTCTTACCGAGCTCCGCGCGGATTACAACAAGCTCAAGGCTCTCCCCGAGGCGATCGGGAAAATCACTACTCTCGAGGTCTTGTCTGTTCGTTACAACAACATCAGGCAGTTGCCGACGACGATGTCTTCTTTGTCTAGCCTCAAAGAGCTGGACGTGAGTTTCAACGAGCTCGAGTCTGTTCCCGAGAGCTTGTGTTTCGCCACGGCGCTTGTGAAGCTGAACGTGGGGAACAACTTCGCTGATATGGTGTCGCTGCCGAGGTCGATAGGGAACCTTGAGATGCTCGAGGAGCTTGATATAAGCAACAACCAGATCCGTGTGCTTCCGGAGTCGTTTAGGATGCTTACGAAGCTGCGTGTGTTTCGTGCTCAGGAGAATCCGTTGCAAGTTCCTCCGAGGGAGGTAGCTGAGAAGGGTGCTCAGGCTGTTGTTCAGTACATGAATGATCTTGTGGAGGCGAGGAACGCGAAGTCTCTAGTGGTTAAGCCGAAGAAGAGCTGGGTGCAGATGTGCTTCTTCTCCAAGTCCAACAAGAAAAAACAAAGCAACATGGAGATTGTTTAATACACTGCTGACCAGTTTTCAGGTAACACTTCACGTAGATTCACTTTCTGTATTTATACATATAATAAGGGAAAAAAAAACTGATTTGTTTTTTTCCCTCTCTTTTTTTTCAGGTAATTCTGTTAATACTATTTGACAAGTGGCAGACAAATCCAGCTATCTTCACAAGACAATGAAAAGAGGGAGAAAGAGAGGAGCTTTGTTTCATTATTCATTCTTTGTTTTGTATGTTATGTTTCTTTACTAGTGTTCACATGTGTTATTGTGCGCATCATTGTTTCATTCATGTCTCTCCACATTATCTGTTCTTGCTTTTCATGGTTATGAGTTCTGACTGAACTGTAGAGCCGGTCCAAAACAGAATCAACCCATATTTGTGTGCCAGTCTATCGTTTTTTTTTTGTCAATGTGTAATCGTCACGAGACATCGTCTTTCTTTCTTTCATGTGAGTTATTACCATGTCATTATCCACGTCACATGTGAACCAATGAATGAGCACAGCCTTTCTTCATCATTTAGAAACCACAATATTTGATCCCCAAAAAAAACCACAATATCTTTCTTCGGTCTTGGATCGTAATCACATTGTGGTAGGTATTGCCACATGAAAGGAACAAAGCAACAAATAATAGCAAAACACCTGATTTGTTTTTCCCTATTTTTCAGGTAATTCTGTTAATGCTGTTGACAGCACAAGTGGCAGATAATCCAGCTATTTTGCGACTCCCAAGTACTGTATATGTATCACTATTCATTCTTTGATCCTTTCTTTCTTCTGTTGACATGATCATTGTGCACAGTTACAGCATTGTTTGGTTCATGTCTCTCCATGTATCTGTTCTTGCTTTCCCCAATTAGGACTGAACAGCGGAGCCCGTCCCAAAACATAACAGAACTAGGCCACTTGTAGATTATGAGTTTTTTTCTGGCTCTTAACACTTTTTTATTTATTTAGTTTGAATCCTAAAAAGAAGACACTCACACGTAAAGAAATGCAATTATATGTGTGTGGATAGAGATGTGATGTGGTAGTTTTTGATGTTGGAGAGACATGACATCGTGAGCTTGCTATGAACATGGTTTTGTCTAGAGAGAAAATTGGTGTAGTAATAATAGGCCCTTTTGTATTTAATGCAACTTCTATGAACGTGGTTGGTTTGTCGGTTTGTAATCTTCACGAGACATGGTCTTTCTTTCTTTTATTTGTGTTATCATATGGGTTACTTATACATGTGAACTAATGAATGAAGCAAAGCTTTGTTCATCATCGATCTCTCAATGTTATAAGAACATCCGGCCCATACCAAACTTATTGAGCTGGAAATGGGCGTATATTATTGAAGCATGTCTTTCTTATTATTCTATTGTTTATTTTTGAAACTAGTGTATCTTTAGGTTGGCCTCACCTCTTTTTCTTTCTGTTTAACCCCTGATCCGGATGAAATTGGGGGTTGCTTCGAGTACAAATGATCAAGAGATTCTATGACAAAAGAAAAGTACCACGCACGATATACAGAACTATGACCTAACCCACTTAAGACCTTAAAATGTATCTTCATAGATTCGAACATACCCTTAAAAAGTTGCATATTAACAATCATACCTCAACATAGTTATCTTCTCTCTCTATGATTTAAAGATGACTACTTCTGGAAAGTCATTTTTATTCACTTCCCACTCTTTAAGTCTTACGTTTTCCCTAAATATCAAAAATTATTCTTAGCACAATGGATTTGAATCTATGTATATAACTATACAAGGGTATAGGATTGCCATGATGAGGCTGGTAAAAAGTGAAGATGAACAGCGAATTAAAAGGGACAATATATCATGTGAACAGTTAAAAGAAGTAGGTAAAAAGGTTAGGGAAGATTAAGTCACTTAAGAGATGAAGAAGTGAATCTTTGAAATATATCACTTTTTTACTATGAGGGCAAAAGCTAGTTAGGAGGAAAGTATCTATAATGTGTTATGTTACATCTATTATTTATATATACTTCATAAGAAAAAATATAATGATTCTTTAAACCGCGGACCAACCTCTCTATCTAAACTTTCTTTGATTCTTCTTGGTTTATTAGCTGACTGGATTTATATATTCGGGAAATCATCTCCATCTAAAAAGAAAATATTCGTGAAAGCAAAGTTTCAGTGTTCTCATTTGTTAACAAATAGTATAACTCAAGTGCGAGGACTGTATTTGAAGCTAACAAAAATCAAAGAAAAAAATTGTTTTATCTACTTTTTCAGTGTTCTCATTTGTAATTGAGGATGTTTATCAAAGAATAAGAATACGTTCGGTCTTAGACAAGAAAATACGAACAAAAAGAGAGAGAAAAGATGGATAGCCTTGAGCTATTTGAAGAAGACAACGAAATTAAAAAGCAACGTTAAATGATCAAAAAGTTTTTGCCGAATTTTATCTTCACTTTTTTGCCTCTTGGGTGTTAGTATAATAAACATTTCGAGAAAAAAAAAAGAAAAGAAAATCGAATGAGATACTCCATCGGTGGATGTTCTTCCCTCAAAGAGCTCCGCGGATTACAACAAGCTCAAGGCTCTTCCCGGCGATCGGAAGATCACCACGCTGGAGATCTTGTCCGTTACAATAACATCAGGCAGTTACCGACCACGATGTCTTCTTTGGCTAGCCTCAGAGAGCTTGACGTGAGTTTCAACGAGCTCGAGTCTGTGCCGAGAGCTTAGGTTTCGCCACGTCGCTTGTGAAGCTGAACGTGGGGAACAACTTTGCTGATATGATATCGCTGCCGAGGTCGTTAGGGAACCTTGAGATGCTCGAGGAGCTTGATATCAGCAATAACCAGATCCGTGTTCTTCCAGAGTCTTTTAGAATGCTTACGAAGCTGCGTGTGTTTCGTGCTCAGGAGAATCCACTTCAAGTTCCTCCTCGTGATATAGCCGAGAAGGGCCCTCAGGTTTGCTCTCTCTCTTGCTCTCCTTTTCTCTGGACTTGGCTTAAATGGTACTTACTCATGGATGATTGATACTGCTTACAGGCCGTTGTTCAGTACATGAATGATCTTGTGGAGGCGAGAAACGCGAAGTCTCTAGTGGTTAAGCCGAAGAAGAGCTGGGTCCAGATGTGCTTCTTCTCCAAGTCCAACAAGAAAAACAGAGCACCATGGAGATTGTTTAAAACACTGCTGCTGACCCGTTTTCAGGTAACAACACTTCAAATATAGATTCACTCTCTGTATTTAACTATTTATTACAAATAACAATTAAAAAAAAAAACTGATTCGTTTTTCCCTCGCTTTTTCAGGTAATTCCGTTAAATACTATTGACAAATCCAGCTATGTTCACACGACAATGTGCAAAGAGGGAGAAAGAGCTTTGGTTTCACTATTCATTCTTTGTTTTGTATGTTTCTTTACTACTGTTCACATGTGTCATTTGTGCGCATCATTGTTTCATTCATGTCTCCCCATTATCTGTTCTTGCTTTTTCATGGTTATGAACTTATGATGACTGAACTGTAGAGATCCGGTCCAAAACAGAATCGAACCATCTTTGTGTGCAGTCTATCGTTTTTCTTTGTCGATGTGTAAATCGTCACGAGACATTGTCTTTCTTTCATGTGAGTTATCATGTCATTATCCACGTCACATGTGAGCCAATTAACGAAGCACAGCTTACTTCGTCATTAGAAACGTCACCATCTCTCCTCGGTCTTGGATAGTAATCACGTTGTGGTACTTGAAAGAACAAAAATTAACAGCAGAACACCTGTTTTGTTTTTGCCTATTTTCAGGTAAATCTGTTAATGTTGTTGACAGCACAAATGACAGACCAATCTTGCTATCTTCATGAGGCATTGCACGTTGCAACACTATTTATTTTTTTCTTTTTAGTTTTATGACATGCATCATTGTGCACATCATTGTTTGGTTCATGTCTCTTCATGCATCTGTTGTTCCTTTCACCAGATAGGACTGAACCGGAGCCCGTCCGTAAACATAACCGAACTAGGCCACTTGTAGTAGATTGTTGTGAGGTTTTTTTAACTCTTACCACTTTTTAACTTAGTTTGAAACTTCAGAAGAAGACACTCAACAGTAAAGAAATGCAATTATATGGGTGTGGATAGAGATATGATGTGGTAGTTTTGATGTAAAGTGGAGAGACATGACATCGTGAGTTTGCTATGAACATGGTTTTGTCTAGAGAGCAAAATTGGTTAATTAATAATAGGCCCGTTTGTATTTAATGCAACTTCTATGAACGTGGTTAGTTTGTCGGTTTGTAATCTTCACGAGACATGGTCTTCCTATCTTTTATTTGTGTTTTTATCGTATGGGTTATTATCCTCTCCATACACATGTGAACGAACGAATGAAGCAAAGCTTTGTTCATCACCTCTTCGTTTTGTGGATGCTTTATCCGATTCTAAATGTGATAAGAACATCCGGCCCATACAAAACTTATTGACCTGGAAATGGGCTTATATTATTGAAGCATGTCTTTCTTATTATTCTATTGTTTATTTTTGGAAACTAATGTATCTTTTCGGTTGCCAGCAAACTATCTTTTTTTCTGTCTAACCCTGACTCGGATGAAATTATGGGTTGCTTCGAGTAAAAAGTAATCAAGAGATTCTATGACAACAGAAAAGTAACCCACACGATATACATAACTACGACCTGAACCATTTAAATGTGTCTGAATACACCACTAAAAAGTTGCAGATTAACAATCATACTTCAACATACTTATCTTCTCACTTTCTATGATTTAAAGATGACTACTTCTGGAAAGTCATTTTTATTCGCTTCCTAGCTCCTCTTACGTTCTCTTCTAATATCAAGATTATTCTTTACCACAAGTTGATTTGAATTTTAATAGTATGATAAAGGAATAGGATTTTGCCATGATGATGCTGGTACTAAAAAGTGCAGATGAACAGTAAATTAAACGGACATGTATAATGTGCACACTGAAAATAAGTAGGTAAAAAGGTTAGGAAGATCGGTCATTTGAGAGATGATGAAGTGAATCTTTGATATACGTCACCTTTTACTATGAGGGCAAAAGCTAGTTAGGAGGAAAGTATCTATAATGATGTAAGTTACATTACATCTAATTCTTTGAAAAATAAAATATTTACTCTATAAGAAAAATTATAATATTCTTTAAACCTCGGACCAACCTCTCTATCTAAACTTTCTTATATTCTTCTGGACTTATTAGCTGATTGGATCATATATTCTTGAAGTCATCTCCATCTAAAAGAAAATATTCGTGAAAGCAAAGTTTCAGTGTTCTCATTTGTTAACAAATAGTATAACTCAAGTGCGAGGACTGTATTTGAAGCTAACAAAATTTCACTTCAAATATTTATTTATCATTGTTCTCATTTGTTAGTGCTCATAAACAATGGTTGTGGAAATTTTGAAATAGGATTGCCATGAATCCAACCGCGCAATAACTTATAAGACTTGTAATGAATTAAACTGTTACCAAGTGAAGGCATCAAGCTGAGATTAATAAACGGAGTCGTCTAAGACCATTGAGGGTGTTAATCAAAGAATGTGAATACGTTCGGTATTGGACAAGAAAATACGAAAAAAGAGAAAAGTTGGATAGCCTTGAGCTAATATGTAGAAGACAACAAAATTTCAAAGCAAATTTAAATGATGAAAAAGTTTTTGCCGAATTTTATCTTCACTTTTTTGCCTCTTGGGTGTTAGTATAATAAACATTTCGAGAAAAAAAAAAGAGATAAGGCATAAGATTCCATTGAGTGAAACTGAAAGGTGGATAATATTTGGGCTTGTCATGCGTTTCTAGTGTTTATAAGTTGAGTGTTACGTTTATCGTTTCACTTCAAATATTCCTCTTTCTCCACCTTTTCATCACTTTAGTTTTATTCCCATTTTTAAAAGGCCAAAATGATAGGAGTATCTGAGTGTAAATACCTGAGTGACATATCGGAGAAAAAGAAGTACGATGAACTAGTATATGTCGAACTTATGTTTCACAACTAAAACCTTATCTGGTCTGTGTTTTTAATTTGTCGTTCAAATACCGTAAGTCTAACTTTGGATATTTTTGGTCACTGAACTTTTAAATTTGTCTGCTCATTTGAATTGAATGAGAGAGGGAGTCATCCTTATTTGCAGGTAAAGGAGCCGAGCCTATACATTCTTTCTTTGAATACAATGACTGAAAATGGGGAAGACTTTTGAATACACTCCCATGTTTATTATCCTAATATATTTATTTAATTTGCATATAAATATCTTCATAGTTCTGTCATGCAATCACTACATGTTCTAGATACCTGATTTTCGCCAAAACCTACACTAAACTAGACTTATAATTCAAGTTGGAAAAAAAAAAACTAGACTTACAATTTCCCAGTTTTGGCAAATTATCATCCTGCTAATTTATTACTTCATTCGTTTTTCACTAACGTTTATATAAATTAAGAATTTTTTTTTTTGAAAATATGTCATTAATTATCTATATTATACAATTCAACTAATAATAAAAAAAATACAGATGGTTAAGTAATATAAAATTAATAAATTTTATATTAAAATTAAAAATTCATATATTAAAAATTGAAAATCCATCTACTTTGAAACAAAAAAATCTTTTAAACATTGTTTATTAATCGTTGAGTATTATTTACTTGTGCTGTTACATTTTAACAAATAATTTAGTTAATGTTGTCTTTCGAAAAAAAAAGATAAACGAACTCACTAGATAGTTTGCAAAACATTACAAGGAAATTAAGGAAATGCAAATACTTACCAGTTGCAAATACTTTTGTAAAAATTATGGTCTCCATTCCTTATTGGGTTTTGCTCACACATGACTCTCTTATCAGTGCTCATATTGCCCACTCAATTAAATTATTTTTAAATGTTACCTTTTATGCGAATTGTGAAAGAAATTAACATCTCGAACTTAGAAACTCCATCTGACTGATTCAGATTCAGATTCAGGACAGTGTTACAGTCTTACAGAGATGATAAAAGATAGAAGTAGCAAAAGATCACTAATTCCTAGTTAATTAATATTTTACTTTCTCCTTAATTATGCCGAAAAATAAAGTAAAAAAGTTTTAAGGAAGAAAAGCAGGAACAATGGCGGAAGTGAACTGTGAAGGATGTTGATGAGGAGGAGGAGGAGGCTGATCTTTAATCTGACCCTCCGCCGTGGAAGCTCGGTGTCCACACCGATCACACTTCACCGGAGCCAAAATCCGACGGCAAGAAGGACACGACGACCGAGACGTCAACCATTTGTCTATGCACGCCAAGTGGAAGGCGTGGTTACATAGCGGTAGTATCCTGATCTCTTCTCCGTCCGTAAACTCCGTCAAGCATATGGCGCACTCGGTGGACGAGTCTCCATCTCCGGCGGATGAGCTCGGAGAGTCTGCTGCAGCGGTGAAGGTGGATTTAGGGAGGGACTGGAGCGCTTTTTTCTTGAGGCCTTTGTTCGGCGGCGGAGATTCTCCTACGGCGGAGGAATTAACACCGACGAGACGACGGAGACAGGCGCAGCGAGCGACGGCGGCTAAGCCGGCGACGCATATGAGAGCGCAGAGAAGAGCCGAGAGGATCACGACCATGTCGGTTTCCGCGGCGAGGATTTCTTCCGGCGGCGGTGGCGCCGCCGCGGATCCGAGGAATCTAGAGGAGCGAGTCATCTTGGTTTGCTCTAGAGAGAATATGTGAAAGTGGTAAAGATAAAAGAAGAAAGGAAGGAGAAAAGTTTGTGTTGTTGTTCAAGAGAGGAAGAAGAATCTGATCCAATTGGTAACAGAAACACACACATAGACATCTGTACTTATATACATACATGCCCAATTGCAGATAATTAAGTTAAAAATAATTATTAAATCATGTCATACGGCAGAGAAGTTTGTATGAATAGAAAAAGAAACGTAGTTCTACAACTTTACTAAAATAATTAAAATGAGACTGAAGTATACATAAAGCTAAACATACTTACATCTTTAATTAGAGTAAAAGATTGAGTTGTTTTATCTGGCTTTGGTGATTTAAAATATTCGTTGAATTTTGTTTTACTAAATAACGGATATTGCAAAAAAATAGTGATATAAAATTAAAAATTCATATATTAAAAATTGAAAATCCATCTACTTTGAAACAAAAAAAAATCTTTTAAACATTGTTTATTAATCGTTGGAGTATTATTTACTTGTGCTGTTACATTTTAACAAATAATTTAGTTAATGTTGTCTTTCGAAAAAAAAAAAGATAAACGAACTCACTAGATAGTTTGCAAAACATTATAAAGAAATGCGAATACTTTCGAGTTGCAAATATTTTCTTTTCAAAGTAGTCTTTTTTCGTTATTGGGTTTTGCTCACACATGACTCTCTTATCAGTGCTCATATTGCCAATTTAAATGTTGCGTTTTATGTGAACTGCGAGTTCTCTGAAAAAGTTAACATCTCGAACTTAGAAACTCCATTTCACTGATTCAGATTCAGAACACTAGGACAGTGTTACAGTCTTACAGACAGGATAGAGATCGAAGTAAACTAAAGATTCCTAATTCCTAGTTAATTAATATTTTACTTTCTCCTTAATTATGCCGAAAAATAAAGTAAAAAAAGTTTTTAAGGAAGAAAAGCAGGAACAATGGCGGAAGTGAACTGCGAAGGATGTTGATGAGGAGGAGCCTGATCTTTGATCTGACTCTCAGCCGTGGAAGCGTGGTGTCCACACCGATCACACTTCACCGGAGCCAAAATCCGACGGCAAGAAGGACACGACGACCGAGACGTCAACCATTTGTCTATGCACGCCAAGTGGAAGGCGTGGTTACATAGCGGTAGTATCCTGATCTCTTCTCCGTCCGTAAACTCCGTCAAGCATATGGCGCACTCGGTGGACGAGTCTCCATCTCCGGCGGATGAGCTCGGAGAGTCTGCTGCAGCGGTGAAGGTGGATTTAGGGAGGGACTGGAGCGCTTTTTTCTTGAGGCCTTTGTTCGGCGGCGGAGATTCTCCTACGGCGGAGGAATTAACACCGACGAGACGACGGAGACAGGCGCAGCGAGCTACGGCGGCTAAGCCGGCTACGCATATGAGAGCGCAGAGAAGAGCCGAGAGGATCACGACCATGTCGGTTTCCGCGGCGAGGATTTCTTCCGGCGGCGGTGGCGCCGCCGCGGATCCGAGGAATCTAGAGGAGCGAGTCATCTTGGTTTGCTCTAGAGAGAATATGTGAAAGTGGTAAAGATAAAAGAAGAAAGGAAGGAGAAAAGTTTGTGTTGTTGTTCAAGAGAGGAAGAAGAATCTGATCCAATTGGTAACAGAAACACACACATAGACATCTGTACTTATATACATACATGCCCAATTGCAGATAATTAAGTTAAAAATAATTATTAAATCATGTCATACGGCAGAGAAGTTTGTATGAATAGAAAAAGAAACGTAGTTCTACAACTTTACTAAAATAATTAAAATGAGACTGAAGTATACATAAAGCTAAACATACTTACATCTTTAATTAGAGTAAAAGATTGAGTTGTTTTATCTGGCTTTGGTGATTTAAAATATTCGTTGAATTTTGTTTTACTAAATAACGGATATTGCAAAAAAAAAAAAATAGTGATATAAAATTAAAAGCTCAAACTCCTACTATATAGTACTATTGGTTATTTGGATTTTTAAATTTTTTGTTATTTTACTAAATGAGAATTTATCAAAATCATTAAATAAAATAACTAATTAATAGTTATCAGAAAGTACCTCATTTATAAATTGATAGATAAATAACTCGCTGTGATTTTGAAAACTGAAAACTACGAAACGCCAAAATATCATATACTCCTTCGGACATTTCTAATATACTATATTTAAAATATCTGATATAAAAATCTTTAAATTAATTATCATTATCTCTTAAGACCAATGTTTTTAAACCCCTCCAGATACTGAACCGTACGATTTACCAGGTTGCTGGGTCACAATATCGACTGTGGATGAACCATGGATTAATAAATAAATTAATTTTATTATATAATAATATATTAACTATGAAAATAAATATATAAAAACTAAAGTTTAATATTTTCTAAATATTTTTAAAACATAAAATAATAGTTTGGATATGTATATATTTTATGTTTAAAAGGTATTTAGAAAATACTTAACTTTAGTTTTATTCCCATTTTTAAAAGGCCAAAATGATAGGAGTATCTGAGTGTAAATACCTGAGTGACATATCGGAGAAAAAAAGTACGATGAACTAGTATTTCACAACTAAAACCTAAAGTGGTCTGTGTTTTAATTTGTCTATCAAATACCGTAAGTCTGTAATTTTGGATACTTTTGGTCACTGAACTTTTAAATTTGTCTGCTCATTTGAATTGAATGAGAGAGGGAGTCATCCTTACTTGCGGGTAAAGGAGATAAAAGGCTATACATGCTTTCTTTGACTAGCGACTGAAAATGGGGAAGACTTGTGAATACACTGACACGTCTACGAACTAGATTTTAGCCAAACCTTTTTTTTAACCTACACTAAACTAGACTTATAATTCAAGTTGGAAAAAAAAAAACTAGACTTACAATTTCCCAGTTTTGGCAAATTATCATCCTGCTAATTTATTACTTCATTCGTTTTTCACTAACGTTTATATAAATTAAGAATTTTTTTTTTTGAAAATATGTCATTAATTATCTATATTATACAATTCAACTAATAATAAAAAAAAAATACAGATGGTTAAGTAATATAAAAATTAATAAATTTTATATTAAAAATTAAAAATTCATATATTAAAAATTGAAAATCCATCTACTTTGAAACAAAAAAAAATCTTTTAAACATTGTTTATTAATCGTTGGAGTATTATTTACTTGTGCTGTTACATTTTAACAAATAATTTAGTTAATGTTGTCTTTCGAAAAAAAAAAAGATAAACGAACTCACTAGATAGTTTGCAAAACATTATAAAGAAATGCGAATACTTTCGAGTTGCAAATATTTTCTTTTCAAAGTAGTCTTTTTTCGTTATTGGGTTTTGCTCACACATGACTCTCTTATCAGTGCTCATATTGCCAATTTAAATGTTGCGTTTTATGTGAACTGCGAGTTCTCTGAAAAAGTTAACATCTCGAACTTAGAAACTCCATTTCACTGATTCAGATTCAGAACACTAGGACAGTGTTACAGTCTTACAGACAGGATAGAGATCGAAGTAAACTAAAGATTCCTAATTCCTAGTTAATTAATATTTTACTTTCTCCTTAATTATGCCGAAAAATAAAGTAAAAAAAGTTTTTAAGGAAGAAAAGCAGGAACAATGGCGGAAGTGAACTGCGAAGGATGTTGATGAGGAGGAGCCTGATCTTTGATCTGACTCTCAGCCGTGGAAGCGTGGTGTCCACACCGATCACACTTCACCGGAGCCAAAATCCGACGGCAAGAAGGACACGACGACCGAGACGTCAACCATTTGTCTATGCACGCCAAGTGGAAGGCGTGGTTACATAGCGGTAGTATCCTGATCTCTTCTCCGTCCGTAAACTCCGTCAAGCATATGGCGCACTCGGTGGACGAGTCTCCATCTCCGGCGGATGAGCTCGGAGAGTCTGCTGCAGCGGTGAAGGTGGATTTAGGGAGGGACTGGAGCGCTTTTTTCTTGAGGCCTTTGTTCGGCGGCGGAGATTCTCCTACGGCGGAGGAATTAACACCGACGAGACGACGGAGACAGGCGCAGCGAGCTACGGCGGCTAAGCCGGCTACGCATATGAGAGCGCAGAGAAGAGCCGAGAGGATCACGACCATGTCGGTTTCCGCGGCGAGGATTTCTTCCGGCGGCGGTGGCGCCGCCGCGGATCCGAGGATGCAAAAAAAAATAGTGATATAAAATTAAAAGCTCAAACTCCTACTATATAGTACTATTGGTTATTTGGATTTTTAAATTTTTTGTTATTTTACTAAATGAGAATTTATCAAAATCATTAAATAAAATAACTAATTAATAGTTATCAGAAAGTACCTCATTTATAAATTGATAGATAAATAACTCGCTGTGATTTTGAAAACTGAAAACTACGAAACGCCAAAATATCATATACTCCTTCGGACATTTCTAATATACTATATTTAAAATATCTGATATAAAAATCTTTAAATTAATTATCATTATCTCTTAAGACCAATGTTTTTAAACCCCTCCAGATACTGAACCGTACGATTTACCAGGTTGCTGGGTCACAATATCGACTGTGGATGAACCGCGGATTAATAAATAAATTAATTTTATTATATAATAATATATTAACTATGAAAATAAATATATAAAAACTAAAGTTTAATATTTTCTAAATATTTTTAAAACATAAAATAATAGTTTGGATATGTATATATTTTATGTTTAAAAGGTATTTAGAAAATACTTAACTTTAGTTTTTATATTTATATTTTTATTTGACATACAAAATATCAAAAAATAGTTTAGGCTATTTAAAATTTTCTTTAACAAAGTAAGAATTAGGACATCTAAAAAAAATTAAGATATAAAATTCATAAATATTTAAATGTCTAATGTGAATAATAAATTAAACTTCGAATTCAAAATAAACCAAAAGTAAAAGACCATTGTAATAAATTGTAAATAACGAAAATAAAGTAACACCAAATCATATCAACTAATTTTCATTCTCTCTACCATTGTTCACTTCATTTTCTTCAAATTGCATAGTGAAATCTTCATCAAAATCTAAAAATCACAAATATAAAACTGAAAAGAGAAAACATAACTTTTTTTTTGTTAGCACCTAACTTATTAATTGGAAACTTAGAATATAAAACATAATCTAGAAACTAAAAAAAAAATAAAAATTATTTATTGGTTCAACCGGTAAGGTTCCGGATTTTAGTGGGGTTTTATAGGTTTTTGGGAGTTTTTGTGGGTTTCTAAATATTAGATTTTTTACGAAATCCAAACCGAATTTTTTATGGTCATCGGATTTACCGATTCAACCGCGGATCCGGATCGGGTTTCAAAGCACTGCTTAAAACCCATTTAGATGTAAATAGATTTGGAAATCTCTAAATCGTATACCAAATCATTCCCTTGACTATAATAAGAAATAAAGAATCAAATTGCCGTATGCTATTAAGAAACCAAATAGAGAAAAGATGGGTAACTGTGGGCACTCTTTATAGGTTTAGTTTGACGAACTCATTATCAAAAGGTATAATAACTGTAGTATAACTTGGAAATTACTTTATCACCTAAACCTACTTCGACTAGACTATTTTTTATTTATTTATTTTCTTCACTTTTTCTCTATTTCAATTAACTTTAATTAGCATCGAGAAGAATCCCTTCGAAACAAAAAGGCAAATGATTGAGGTTTGGAACAATATGGAATTGTTGACAGCTGGTTCAAAAGTTGGATTCAATGAATTGAATTTCGAAGTTCTTGCAGCATTACCTAATTTTCTTCAAATTCTCATCTCCGGTATTAAACTCAGAGCCGGTTCTGATACAAAGCTTCTGAAACCATTTCTAATGGTGTTCTATAATCTCTTCTATAATTTTCGCTAAAATAGAATAATATTATAGAGTTAGTTTTGCTCCAAAGATTAACACTATAAAGAGTTATTCTATAATAGAGTAACTTTATTATATAGTTAATCATTGGAGCAAAACCAATTTTATAATAGAATTATTCTATTTTAGTGAAAATTATAAAGGAATAGGATTTTGCCATGATGATGCTGGTACTAAAAAGTGCAGATGAACAGTAAATTAAACGGACATGTATAATGTGCACACTGAAAATAAGTAGGTAAAAGGTTAGGAAGATCGGTCATTTGAGAGATGATGAAGTGAATCTTTGATATACGTCACCTTTTACTATGAGGGCAAAACAGTTAGGAGGAAAGTATCTATAATGATGTAAGTTACATTACATCTAATTCTTTGAAAAATAAAATATTTACTCTATAAGAAAAATTATAATATTCTTTAAACCTCGGACCAACCTCTCTATCTAAACTTTCTTATATTCTTCTGGACTTATTAGCTGATTGGATCATATATTCTTGAAGTCATCTCCATCTAAAATGAAAATATCCGTGAAAGCAAAATTTCACTTTACGAAAAAGTGCAAGAATATAATTGAGATTTAAGCTAACAAAATTTCACTTTCAAATATTTATTTATCATTGTTCTCATTTGTTAGTGCTCATAAACAATGGTTGTGGAAATTTTGAAATAGGATTGCCATGAATCCAACCGCGCAATAACTTATAAGACTTGTAATGAATTAAACTGTTACCAAGTGAAGGCATCAAGCTGAGATTAATAAACGGAGTCGTCTAAGACCATTGAGGGTGTTAATCAAAGAATGTGAATACGTTCGGTATTGGACAAGAAAATACGAAAAAGAGAAAAGTTGGATAGCCTTGAGCTAATATGTAGAAGACAACAAAATTTCAAAGCAAATTTAAATGATGAAAAGTTTTGCCGAATTTTATATTCACTTTTCTGCCTCTTGGGTGTTAGTATAATAAAATTTCGAGAGAAAAAAAGAAAAGAGAGAGAGCATAAGGCATAAGATTCCATTAAGTGAAACTGAAAGGTGGATAATATCTGTGCTTGTCATGCGTTTCTAGTGTTTATAAGTTGAGTGTTACGTTTATCGTTTCACTTCAAATATTCCTCTTTCTCCACCTTTTCATCACTTTAGTTTTATTCCCATTTTTAAAAGGCCAAAATGATAGGAGTATCTGAGTGTAAATACCTGAGTGACATATCGGAGAAAAAGAAGTACGATGAACTAGTATTTCACAACTAAAACCTAAAGTGGTCTGTGTTTTAATTTGTCTATCAAATACCGTAAGTCTGTAATTTTGGATACTTCTGGTCACTGAACTTTTAAATTTCTCTGCTCGTTTGAATTGAGTGAGAGGGAGTCATCCTTATTTGCAGGTAAAGGAGCCGAGCCTATACATTCTTTCTTTGAATACAATGACTGAAAATGGGAAGACTTTTGAATACACTCCCATGTTTATTATCCTAATATATTTATTTAATTTGCATATAAATATCTTCATAGTTCTGTCATGCAATCACTACATGTTCTAGATACCTGATTTTCGCCAAAACCTACACTAAACAAACTCGCTAGATATTTTGCAAAACATTACAAGGAAATTAAGGAAATGCAAATACTTACCAGTTGCAAATACTTTTGTAAAAATTATGGTCTCCATTCCTTATTGGGTTTTGCTCACAAAGAGGGTTCACGTGACCGACTCTCTTCTCCGTGCTCATATTGCCCACTCAATTAAATTATTTTTAAATGTTACCTTTTATGCGAATTGTGAAAGAAATTAACATCTCGAACTTAGAAACTCCATCTGACTGATTCAGATTCAGATTCAGGACAGTGTTACAGTCTTACAGAGATGATAAAAGATAGAAGTAGCTAAAAAGATCACTAATTCCTAGTTTAATTAACATTTTACTTTTCCTTAATCATATGCCGATGCCAAATTATAAAATAAAGAACGTAAAAAGTTGTTTTCATGGAAGAAAAGCAGGAACAATGGCGGAAGTGAACTGTGAAGGATGTTGATGAGGAGGAGGAGGCTGATCTTTAATCTGACCCTCCGCCGTGGAAGCTCGGTGTCCACACCGATCACACTTCACCGGAGCCAGAACCCGACGGCAAGAAGGGCACGACGACCGAGAAGCCAACCATTTGTCTATGCACGCCAGGTGGAACGCGTGGTTGCATAGCGGCAGTATCCTGATCTCTTCTCCGTCGGAAAACTCCGTCAGGCATATGGCGCACTCGGTGGACGAGTCTCCGTCTCCGGCGGAGGAGCTCGGAGAATCCGCGGCGGCGGCGAAGGTGGATTTGGGGAGGGACTGGAGCGCTTTTTCTTGAGGCCTTTGCTCGGCGGCGGAGATCTCCTGCGGCGGAGGAATTAACGCCGGCGAGACGACGGAGACAGGCGCAGCGAGCTACGGCGGCTAAACCGACTACGCATATGATAGCGCAGAGGAGAGCCGAGAGGATCACGACCATGTCGGTTTCGGACGCGAGGATTTCTTCCGGCGGTGGTGGCGCCGCCGCGGATCCAAGGAATCTAGAGGAGCGAGTCATGTTGTTTTGCTTATAGAATGTGAAAGTGGTAAAGATAAACAAGAAAAGTTTGAGTTGTCGTAGAGACCACAAAATAGTGTAAGAAACGGACCGAAACCGTTCCTTATCTCGCGACTTATGAAACCCGTTTTTATCAAAAGCGTGGGATCCACTCCTTAAGAAACGCGTTAGTATACCGCGTTTATGCACTAATTTTCTTCAAATTCTCATCTGCAATATAATACATTTATATTGTGGTAATTAGGAGGTTAACATATTGTTTCTCTAGTTCCTTTAGTCGCTCGACTCTTGGATATAGCTATTTTGGTTTAGGTAAGTCAGTTGCTTTCTAAAATAATATTTTTCGTTAAGTGTTTTAGCTTAGGTTTATCTTGGATTTTGTCTAGATGTAGGTGGGATCTTTGATAATGATAACTATCAAGTTTCAGAATCTTTGTATAATGGATCTACGCGTCTTTAAAGTTAGTAGGAGTAATATTTTACATTATAAAATTAACGACTGCTAACACCGTCCACGTGTGTAGAATAAGGTTTTAGCAATACTAGTAAAAATATAGGATCCGACTGGAAACGTCAATGGAGTAAATCAGAGTAAAATGGAAAGCATTAATTATCCAATAGTGTTACTCTGATTTACTCTGCAATATTCTAGAGTAAAAAGCTGGTAAAAAAACAAGCGAATAGTTTGTTTTCTAGCGCAACTGAGTGGAAACAATTTTATACCTTTTTCATCCTGATTGGATGTACTTAAGTGGGATTCAAAGTAAAAGTATTTACTCCAACTTTTATTACTCTAACAATACCATCCAGTCATACTCATAATCAAATTTAACGTTAAATTAAACAAATTTTTTTTGTCAAATTCAACCAGCTATCTTAAAAAAAAATGGTTTCTACTTCGATAAAACAACTTTCGACTAAGAAGTAAAATCAAAAGCTTGTAAGCTGAAATATCTTAAGATTCATCAGGTCTTGAGCTATATAAAGGAGGATGGATGGAACTTAGCAAGCTTGAAATTGAAAGTACACTCGGAATGGAATAATCTTTACATGTGATGCGAGTCTTAACGTCTTTCATGGAACCACAAAAAGTGAAAAAAGGCAGACCGAATTACTATAAATATAAACCAATAAATTAAAGATAAGAAGACATTGGCACACCGAAACCGAAAGAAAACACAACAATAATGAAGCATTAAATATAACATGTAAGCGGAAACAACATTAATGATTAATGGCAAAAGATCAATTATATGGGATAGGAGCACCGAAAATTCATTTCATAGTTTTGGATAATGCCTAGTTAGAGGTTTATATTCGCATGCTGCTTGTTTTTATAACAAAAGATAAAGATGCTGTATCTGTAATCTGTTATCCTTTTGTCATATTACTATAAACAAGAGGACTTGTATATGACAAAATATAGAAACCCATGGAAACAACTTGAGACCTGAAGAGTTTAATAATGCAAAGCAACGAGTCAAAGTCGTGCCTCACGCATGTTACGTATAGTATTGCATGTTCATGCTATAACGCAAGATTCATGTCGTTTTCTCGGTCGGCAAACTTGTGTTGACTGTTAGGTAATGAAACATCAATGTCAAAATAAATATGGACACCACGTCGTAAATACTTGATTGAATCATCAAAACATCATGTACCCTTGATCTTGTTTTCCCGATTTATGGATTAAGAAACTTCTGTCTATATTTTATTGGGGGCTTTGGTCTTGATGACCGAAGAGCAAAGACACTAGAGAGCTCAAGTTAAGGCCCAAGTCAAAAACAAAGGCCCACTCTTTACACAGTGTTAATTCCATGGGAATCAAGATTGTTAAGGATTTGGAGTGATTATTGTTTCATTTGCTTGAGCGGTGAGAGTGGAATCGATCAGTCTCCAAATGGTCTTTTTGTTTTCTTTAATAAATGAACGTCCTCTTAATCTCTTGCTTGTTTCAAAGCTTTGCAATCATCTCATTAGTCATTACGATTGTATGGTTAGAGTAAAGCAAAGCAATATATAAAGTTGGTTCATTTAGCTAGTAAGACCTGCTTGATGATGCTTCTTCTACTGTCCCACAGAAATGCGTTTCCAAAGTTTACTAATTTGAATGAAAAACGGGTACTTTGAATTGCAGAGTCAAGTAAGATCGATCATAGTGGAACACATTTAATAACTGCCCAATAGCTCGATCAAAATGCTTTTGGACCGGTTCTTCAAAAATTGGGAGCCAAACCGGTCTATGGTCAAGGAGGACACAATGAGTCCCTTTCAGAATTAAAAAGACGACACCTGACCAACCGGAGAAATAAACTCCTCTCTGTGTAAGGGGCAAAACAGAGAATTACGCAAAAAAGTTTAAATCGGGAAAATCTGAAGCAAAAGAAAAGAGCAAAAAGAGGAGAGTGGGTTTGGTCTCAGGGACACACGCAATCTCAGTGCCATTTGTCTTTTCTCTCTTTAAGCACTTTACCAAAGATCTAGAGAGACAGAGAGATATGTCGTGTTCATCCTCGTCTGGATCAGAAGGTGAAGAAGAAGGCTTCGATTCTTACCGCAAAGGTGGTTATCACGCCGTCAGGATCGGCGATCCTTTCTCCGCCGGTCGTTACATCGCTCAGAGAAAGCTTGGCTGGGGTCAATTCTCCACCGTCTGGCTTGCCTACGACACTCTCTCCTCTGTACATACACTCTTCATATCAAAAAGGCTCCACCTTTATACAATTACGCATCTGTAGATTTTGATTCAAGATCCTAGCTTTATGTGATTTTTGAAATTGCAGATCGATCCGTAAATTTAGCACTTTACTACTCTCTAGTTTAGGAGACTTGTTTGCTCAAAAAATGAATTGAGTACTAGATGGTTATGGAATCGTTGATCATAAGCAAGGCCGGTCCTGAGATTTTGGAGACTATAGTCGATTTATTAAGAATTTCAATAAGTCTGTAATTTTTTTTTCAAAGGCTAATGTTTCATTCGTCTTTGCCTAGGACAATATTCATATGAAGATAATGTATCAACGTCTATGCTAAGAATGTTTTTTTTTTTTACTTTGTATGTGTTGTTGTTGGCAGAGCTATGTTGCTTTGAAGATTCAAAAAAGTGCACAGCAATTCGCACAAGCCGCACTCCACGAAATCGAGTTCCTTTCAGCTGCTTCCGACGGAGACCTCCAAAACACCAAATGCGTTGTCCGTCTCATCGACCATTTCAAGCACGCTGGCCCCAACGGGCAGCACTTATGCATGGTGCTCGAGTTTCTCGGAGACAGCCTTCTCCGTTTGATCAGATACAACCATTACAAAGGTCTGAAGCTAGACAAAGTCAAGGAGATTTGCAGATGTATACTAACCGGTTTGGATTACTTGCACCACGAGCTCGGCATGATACATTCCGATTTAAAACCTGAAAACATCCTTCTTGTTTCCACCATTGACCCTGGTAAAGATCCGGTTAGATCCGGTTTAACTCCGTTGTTGGAAAAGCCTGAGGGGAACGCAAACGGTGGTGGTGGTGGTAGTTCGACGATGAATCTGATTGAGAAGAGGTTGAAGAGGAGAGCGAAGAGAGCTGTTGCTAAGATCTCGGAGAGGAGGGTTTCGATGGTGGGTGAAGAGGCGTCGTCCAAGAGTGAGAGGAGTCTCGATGGGATTGATATGAGATGCAAAGTGGTGGACTTTGGTAACGCTTGCTGGGCTGATAAACAGTTTGCTGAAGAGATACAGACGAGACAGTACAGAGCTCCTGAGGTGATATTAAAGTCTGGTTACTCGTTCTCTGTTGACATGTGGTCTTTTGGTTGTACTGCTTTCGAGCTTGTCACGGGTGATATGTTGTTTGCTCCTAAAGAAGGGAATGGTTATGGAGAAGACGAGGATCATCTTGCTCTTATGATGGAGCTTCTAGGGAAAATGCCGAGAAAGGTAATTGTTTTTTTTTTGTTTCTTTTTTCTCGGTTCTTGTCTTCTTGACGTGGTTTGATTTGAGCAGATTGCTATTGGTGGAGCGAGGTCTAAAGACTATTTTGACAGACATGGGGATTTGAAGAGGATCCGGCGGTTGAAGTATTGGCCGCTGGATCGGTTGCTGGTGGATAAATACAAGCTTCCGGAAGGAGAAGCGAAGGAGTTTGCTGAGTTTCTGAGTCCGGTTCTGGAGTTTGCGCCGGAGAAACGACCAACTGCTCAGCAGTGCTTGGAGCATCCATGGATGAATGTAGTAAGTACACAGAAGAATGCAGATAGTGTAGAATCCCAAGTGAGGAACTTGAAGATCAAAGGGTGAACAGAAACTCTCAGCTTCGTCTTTTTGTTCTGTCTCTTTTTTTTTCCTTCACACCTTTGTTCTTGTACTTCTTTTTGAATTTCGATATTTTTATGCTTTTTTTGTCTTGTTTTATTGTTTTTTTTTTTGTCTTTTTGGGGAACTATGATTATATTGGTTAACCATCGATTTCATTTGTTGCTTATGAAGAATTGCCTTGTAGTGAATGAATTAATTGACTAACAAAGAATCATACTTATATATACACTCCTTTCCACCACCAGATTCTTACGTGCATGATCTATATTATTGTTAGCCATGTCATTGTCAATTAATGTATTGAAGTTTTTTTCAAAAAAAAAATTTATGTATTGAAGTAATAACATTTTACTTTCGCATAAAACAAATATTTGATTTGGATTAACAGGACCTTCTCCAATTTGAGGCTAAGAGCAATAGTTAAGCTGATCCTGCAAGGGGTAATATATTTTCTATGGAAGAAGAGAAATTCTAGACTTCACGCATCAACTTCGCGACTAAAACATGTTTATAAGAGAGATCAAAACTCAGATCAGAGCTCGCCTATTGGGACTTGATCTGGACGTATCGGCAAGATTCTCAGGTATTAATCAGCAGCCTGAGGCCTATCATATCCATCTGGTTTGGTTAAAATGCTTCATCATTCCACCTAATAAAATGATGAGATTATGATATCACTAAATGTCTTATATTTTGCATGTGAGATTTGATTCATATATGTCTAAGCGACATTTAGTGATATCATAATCTCATCATTTTATCGGTATATGTAAAAAGCACATACCTTTGCTATATAAAAGAGAGAGAATCTATTTTTTTTGTAATTTATATACAATGTTAACTGATGAAATTTCATCAATACTTGGGTTGTGTATATGCTTATAATCATGCATATAACTCATTTTCTTTGTTGTTTAAAAATATTATAACACCGAGAAAGTCTTATTTCAACTTGCTAGTGACCAACAAATGTATTAACAAATAAAATTTATTTGTGTATTGCTTTGAAATGGATTGTGAATTTCTAATTTGCTTGCACAAAATTGTGATGTTTCCAAATTATTTTAAATTGGTTAATGAATATTTGCAACTCCTCTTATGAGTAGTGATCTAGTATCATATTATACATTAAAAAGAAAATAACAAAATGTGTGATTTTTGCAGACTGAACATGTACCTAGGAGCATTTCACAGCTGGAAGATAGATCTTTATATGCTGCGATTTCACCATGTCCGGATTCCAGCAATTACAAAGATCACTGATGATTATGTACATGTTACTGGAGAGGATGATGAGAGAGCTAACGAGAAGATCAAGAAATTGCTAACAAGAGTATATCAAATTGATTCACTAATCAGATCTTTCACACCTTTTTATTGTTTGACTTTTTCGATAACTTTGACATCTTTTGTTTTGTTTTATTGTTCTTTAATTTTTGGGGAGCTAGATTTATTAGTTAACCATCGATTTCATTTTTTTTTTGTTAAAGAGTTTTCATATCAATTTCATTTGTTGCTTATAAAGAATTGTCTTTTAGTGAATGAATAAATAATTGTTTAACAAAGGAACAACGTATGAATTGAAGTAATAACATTTTACTCTTTGTAACACTTCTAGCCCACGTTTTATTGCTTTACCGTTATTGTTGTTTATCTTACCATTATTAAGGATATAACCTCTTGTAATTGTTATAGTGATTTAGACTTTAATTAATAAAATTTGTGCACAAAAAAAAACATTTTACTCTCAAACAAAACAAATACTTACTACTTAGTATCCACTTTCTCCCACTTGCAAACACAGATACTTTTAGAACAGGAGTTATTCTTAGTTTCACCTCTTACGTAACCGATAGTATTTCATTATTTTAAA
The DNA here is from genome assembly GCA_016771965.1 of Brassica carinata. Lineage (NCBI taxonomy): Eukaryota > Viridiplantae > Streptophyta > Magnoliopsida > Brassicales > Brassicaceae > Brassica > Brassica carinata. The sequence continues at coordinate 66,326 of JAAMPC010001253.1, read as the reverse complement.
TTCGATATCTTTAAAAAAAAGAAATAAAATATTACCAAGTTATATTATGTTTTTAAAATAAAAAAGATAAAAAAAATAGTGGTTACAGAAAAAATAATTTTAAAAACAATATTTTAACCTCGTCAGCAAAACACTAAACCCTAAATCCTAAATCCGAAACCCTAAATCCTTGGGTAAACCCTAAACCCTTAGATAAATCATAAACTCTAAATCAAAAACACTAAACACTAAAACCCTAAATCTTAAACCCTAAATCCTAAACCCTTGAGTGTTTTAGGGTTTAGTGTTTTTGATTTAAAATTTAGGATTTATCCAAGGGTTTAGCTTTTAGAATTTAGGGTTTAAAGATTAGAATTTAAGATTTAATTTTTTTGCTGACGACGTTAAAAATATTTTTTTTGTAATTACTACTATTTATTTATTTATCTTTTTACTTTAAAAACATTATATAACTTGACAATATTTGATTTCTTTTTATAAAAGATATCAGATTTAAAATAATGAAATCTTATTAATTAGTGAACCTAGAGATAAAAAATGTAACTCTTACAAACATGGTCGGATGGTTTTAACTTTCAGACCGCATGTGGCGTTGCATGACTGAGTTTGATCTGTGTCACACGTGGTTCACGTGCCACCCTCTTCTATTTAATTTTTCTTAATCTTCTCCACTAATTTGTGCCCACTTCTCATTATTAATTTTGATGTGCAACAAGCCAACAACCCACTTCTTATTAATTACGGTTTATTTGTTAATTAAGCAGAGAAGAAAAAAGATTAAATCAAAAGTAAAAATAACATTTAACAAAAACTACATCACGTTATTACAATTCTTCTCCATCTAAGAATCCAAACACCACATCCTCTCTAATGTAATTGCAGAAAAAACATTAAATTCAAAACACATTCAAAAAAAAAAAAAACAACAATGTGATTTTTTTTTCTACTGAAAATGGCAATGCTGACCAGAGATCTTATGACCGTATGGCTCTGTTCTGCTTTACACATTCTCTGACACACCTTCACTCCACCGTGTGATCCATCCACGCAGGTTCCAGTTTCTTGAGCCCTAGAATTACAAAATGCTCAAAGAAAGCTTCTTCAGCTTCACTCTTCCTCTTCTTCTTCTCCCCAGTGAGTTACTTTCTTCCTTCCCCGGTGTAGGTATCGAATCAACAACACCAGCAACATCAATCATCTTCTGCTTCTTGTTTATTTGACCATTCTCCTCGAAACTCGAGCGAGTTCCCAAGACTTTAGTAGTGTGCCTTTTGTCTACAGCTCGATGCAGCCTAAGCGTTAAATCCTCTTCTTCTTCTTCTTCGTCTCTAAACTCTCCCTTTGAATAATACAAGTGGTGAAGAGGGACATGTTTCCTCTCCTTGCAATCAGACATTGCTTCTTTGGGAAAAGAGTCAACCAACTCCAATGCCCTCTTGGCCGCAGCGATCGCCTTTGCGGAGATCAATGCCTTCTCGTTCGCCACTGCCCTCGCGGTCTTTGCGGCTTTAACCGCTGAAGCAGCGGCGGATCTCGCTGCTTCCGCGAGCTCTTCAGGGGACTTGTTTTGGTCATTGTTGAAACGGGAAGCTAATAAGTCGTCGAGGTGGGTGTAGACGTCGGTTGAAGCAGAGGAGGAAGATCGGTTAGAGTTTGAAGTCGAGGAAGAAGAAGAAGAAGATCCGTTGAGTTTCTTGAATTCAGCAAGTAGTCGCTTTCGAGGAGGGAGATGCGAATCTGAATCGAGCTGATCAGTTTCCATTTAACCAGCTATGAAAAACCCAAAATCGGTGAAACCAGAACACGAGTTAGTGTCCTAATCTTAATTACGGAGTGAGATCAACTCGATTCAAATCAAAACAATAAGTAAACATGGATACTTTATGCAATCAAACGTTAAACAAAGAATCCATCCTCAATACCCATTTGGCATCTCTAAACTCAATTTCATAATGATTAAGGAGCGATATTTGATATGAACAGCTCAATTACTCGATCATAAGGTGGTCAATGAAAGAAGAATTACGTAGCATTGAGACAACAATAATCAAACAAAATATTAAAAAAAAAAAAAACAGAGTGGCAGATGAATAAAGCCAATTACCTCTGTGTTTCTTTTCCAGTTTTTTTTTTATTGCTACAGTTTCTCGGGGATAAGAAAACAAACGAAGAAGATGAGAGAGTAGAGGACAAGGAAACTTAGGGTTTGCAGAAGGGAGAGACTATGGCAATGGAGAAGATTATTATTCCAAATTCTATTTTATATGTAAACCCCTACAAAATATCTCGCTCCTTCCTTCGTCTCTTTTTCATTTATTTTTAATTATCACTTCTAAATTTTTTTTTAACAGTGATCTCTCTTACAAGTTACAGACCCATATAACCACATAGTGATGGTCTAGTGGTTTCCATCGGAGGAGGAGTTGCCTTGTTGGTCCAAGCCAGGGATCGACTCATTTCTAGTCTAAAATTATTAGTTCAGCGTGTGGTAGCGGATATAAGAACATCTTTACGGCCCATTTGAATACCCGGAAGAGGATCCATCCGTGGGTTACACCTCCCATCCGGAGTTAAGTACAGGTCTTTAATAAACCCGGGTTTAACTTTTTTTATCAAAAAAAAAAAAAAAAAAAGTTACAGACCCATAGACACAAAGCAGAATAACTCACCAGCTGGTCAGAGACATTCCTCCGTCTAACCATAATAACGGCCGTTATGTTTTTTTTTTTCCTCTTCACGGAGTTTCTTTTATTTTATTTTATATCTAAGATTAATGTGGACTTATACTTGGCCCTGATAGTATAATATAATATTTAAAAGAAGCTAAAAAAAGAATATTCGAACAATTTATGAAATTTATTGTTTATAGTCTGTCACCTAGCTAGCTAGATTTCAACTAAACACACTGAAAGTATAAACTACACAAAATAAATGATATCCTCGTTGAGAGTCATGTCTTTTCCGGGATAAACATTATATATATATATATATATATATATATATATTATTTTATGAATTATATATTATTTTATATATTATAAAATAATAAATATATATTCAGTAATTAAAAAATCAGTAACTATTATATATATAATTAAATTGATGCAAACATATAAATAAATTTTATTAATCTAAACAATATTTTTTCTATTTGTTATGTTATATAATTAAATTTAAATGATATTAACATATATATAGTATATTTTAAAAATTTATATCTATTAAATGATATTTTATACTCATATGGTTTTTTTAAAATTAATTGTATCTCTTATAGAAAAAAATTTAAATTATTGATAACAAAATTTTCATTGTGGGATTAATAGTTTTAGTAATTTTTAATTTTTTTAAAAAATTAAGTTGTTCAAAATAATTTGTTCAAAGCTTTTATAAAAAAAAATGGTTCAAAGTAAATTTTGAAATTAAAATATTTATGTATTTTTATATGGTATATAGTTTAATTAAAAATAAAAAATTTTGATTTTGATTTTGTAATCATTTGTATCTTGTCATAATAAAAAATTTAAACTATGGATCACAAATTTAAATGTGAGATTTTTAACAATTTGGTAATTTATAGTCGTTTTAAAAAAATCAAAATGTACAGCAAACATAAAATTTTAATTTTAATTATATGATTAATCTGGTTATTTAATTTATTTGAATAGTTTTAAATTAAATAAATATGATTTTTTTCGTCAGCAACTTATACATACTCATTAGACTCTGCAAACCAAACTGGTAGCTTCACATCTATATGGACAATAAACAACGGTTGTTTTCTTATACTGCGTGCTAGACTGTCCGTCATTAAATTATGCGTATGTGGTATATGAATGAGCTCTGAACTGTTGAAACAAATATGATATTCCCTCCGTTTCAAAATACTTGAAGTTTTAGGATAATGCACAACAATTAAGAAACTTGTTTTTATTTAAAAAGTATGATTAAAATATAAATTTAAAACCGTTTTAACCATTTAAAAAATAGATTACAAAATATCTTTCGTTGCACAGTTTTTGATAAAGTTAAAAGTTACATTTAAATATGAAAATATTATCTATTCTGAAACATAAAACACTTCCTTAAACATCATATATTTTGAAACGGAGGGAGTAGAAGATACACTAATTTAGTAATTTTTATTCGATCTTTATTATTCAAAATCATTAATTATTAGACAATTTCGTAATTTTTACTTAATAAAATAATGAAATATTAATAATGAGTTTATCGTTAGTTTAATAAAAAAATTAGTATATATTTAGATGAACTAACCTATTTCTATAAAGATTTTAACACGTGATTACAAAAAATATGATTTAATGTTTCTCAATTAATATAGAAAGGATACGATGAAAATCATGATAATGGACAAAAAAAGTATTGAATCCCTCTCTGAATAAATAGAAAGAGTTCTCTAATTGCTTGAACGGAGTTTTTAAAAATTTAATCTCGCTATGATCAAAGTTACTGTTATTTGTTTTTGCTATAGAAAAGTTACACAATATGTAGATAGATGGTAAACAAAAGGTACAAAAAATAAATTTGACTTGTGGAATATGTTACTGTTATTTAGCTACATTATAATGATCTAGTGGTTTCTAATGGATGAGAAGTCGTCCTATTGGTATAGATCAGAGATCAATTTACAAGAGTACTAGTTCTATGCGTGGCGAAGCAGCGAGTCTTTAATTTTCATATAGAGCAGCCAGATTTGTTTGTCGCCAATTGACGGATCCGTATGAGCATAATTAGTCGGGTTTCGGACTGGACATCTCTTCTCTTTAATCACAAACTTATTAAAAACGGGTGGTTGACGTGATTTAGAATTTATGATGGATGGATGGATATTTAAGGAGCGTGGTCGATCCAATCGATACTGATGAGTATAGTATTACTTATAATTTAATCTGATAGATTTATGATCATTATTCCCTGTTCTATAGTTTGGCGGACATAGTCAACTTCACTATCAACTTGCCGTGCCATTTCATTCTCAACAGACCCCAAAAAGTTATTGAAATCATTAAAAAAAAAAAAAAAGTCTAAGGGAAGTAGTCCATCGTAATTATCAACACTGTCTAACCAAATAAATATCAATCAACACTGTAGAGATAAAATATCAACATCGTTGAATCTTTTTATGAAAGCTTTATCATTTATCACTTTACAAATTCAGAGAACTGTTTCCACATTCATCCCCTCTGATAAGGACTATGGTTACTATTAGAGTCATTGACCAATAATCTGGTGGCTATGTCTATATACAGACCAAACCTCGGTAGTAGCGTGCTAAGCCACGTTTAGATGAATCTATAAGCTAAAAGGTTGCAAGGCACCTGTATTATAAAGCCCTTGATGCCAACATATTCAGTAAACAACTAATTTCTAAGCTTGCTATACTCTTGTGCATGCTTTAAATTTTGGTAACGAAAAGCTAGCGTGGAAGGAAAAAATTCACCTATTTTAAAACTCAGATTCTGTCATTACACAACATATTGTGCTATCATATATTCATATTTCAGGTAAAACAGCCAGCAGGCAGTAAATCTATAAGTTCTGTTACCTCACAACTTCAGTTGTTTGTCTTCTAACGGATCTCCCATGTTCATCTGCTTGTAGTGACAGTAGAAATATTACGTAGATGCTTTACCAGATGCATCATGTTTTTCGTCAGTTATCATTTCACTTTGATCTGTGCCAATAACAGCACACAATGCCTTCCAAATGGGAACCAACATCTTCAATGACGGGCGCAGTTCCTGTACAAAAGAGGAAACTGAACTTAGAATCAATGTCCATAAAAAGAAACAACATAACGTTCCCAGATTTAATCATCGGTAGCTCTTGATTATTCTCCAAGTTGTCAGCAAAAAGTTTCTCTCACAATGTACGAGAACAAACTGTTTGGATTACCTTAAACAACAACGTAAGCTGTTTTTCACCTCGCAGAAATAAAGAGAGAGACTCGAATATAACATGTAACGGGTGTGACACATTCCACAAGCACAGGCTTCAAAATCTTGCCAATAGGGATAAACCTGGAGACTGTCTTTCCACTGCAAAGCAGAAAAACGTACAAAACATTAGTACTTGTATGTCTGGTAAAAGCACAGATCATAATAGCTAATGAAAATTACAACTAACTCCACCATTACCACCTCTCTAATATGCTGTATAGTTCAAATCAGTAAGTCATCATGGAGTGCAGACAATATATACTAACTAAAACGGTTAAGGCGTACCTTAAATATTGAGTTTCAAGTTGGATTCCAAAGGTTGGCATGATTATAACAGATTCTGAGCAGCTCAAGTAAGAAAATAATCAGTTTAAAAGATGTAAAGACTCTATAATATGGTGAAACTTAAAACCGTGTAACAAGGCCTCACCTTTCTTTACTAGCTTCCGACTTTGTATCATAACAAAGAAACCACTTAACAGACAGCTCCAAGACAACTGGATTGTCCTGTTTCATGTGAATTATCCATCTCAGACACCCTCGTGAAGAAAATACAGATGGAGCATCAATAAAACAATCTTTCTAAAGTAACACAAACTAACAAACATGCTTTATACAAAACTAGTCATGTATTAACATATTGCTCAAAAGGAATTGCAAAAATCAAACTGTAATCCATTTATCATTCACTGTGATTGATCCCTTAAGGTAAGAAACAAGACGCTATGCATTCCCCATGCTATGCACTAACATCCACTTAACTAAAATAACAACTATCTCTAAAACGTATCATTTACCACCCCCAAAATGACAAGGAAGAAAGCAAGGCCCATACGACGGGCATAGCCAGTTGATCTGCTTCTGTTGATGATCACATGGTGAATGTCAATGGCTCCTCTACGCAGCACACTTTCACTTTCGTGTATGTAAGTATATCTTTTATTCGAAAGAGACGAGCTCACCATTGTATTCACCGTCGTTTACTCCTATCCATTTAAAAAAAAGCCTTCCCCCAAACACAGGAGACCAGCTTCTCAATACCCAAAGCAAAAAGATTCAGACTTTCGCGTCTCACTAGATTCAGAGAGTAAAACGGTTTCTCAGCAGCTTTCAGTCGAACAACTTGCGTGCATTATAACCCAGTTTCACCATTAGCCTCACAAATCTCGCCATCTCTCCACACTGGGTGCCGTTTCTGAAAACAATCCTAAACGCCGCAGTTTTATTTAATTACAAAAACCGCTATTATTAACGCCTTGCTGTTTTTGTAGTCTCAACAAAAGTATAAGACCTTATGTAGTGTAGTCTAGGATAAAGCTGAATACTCATTACTTAATGCCTTATAGGATAAAGCTGAATACTCATTACTTAATGCCTTATGTAGTGTAGTCTAGGATAAAGCTGAATACTCATTAGGATAAAGTCGCTAATAAATATTATTTGTTGTAAGTAAACTATACTTTCATAACGAAATATATGTATTTTGTTTCTTCCTTTTTATATTAGATGCAAATATTTTAGTTGAAGTAATTTTGATGTCTTTTCCCAAATCTGAGTAAACGAAATAAACTTTAAATAGTATCTATCAGATAATTTTAAAAAAATTGGAAATATATCCAAATAACTCATGATACTTATAAGTATTAAGTAATCGAATGAGTCAAGTAACTTGTAGATAACATATTTTGGATAAGTATTTGAAATAATAAGTATCCATTTTCGATAAATCAAGTATAGATCAAAAATTTATTACTCGTTTAAAACAAAACCAAATATCAAATATACGTAAAAAAAAAAGTATTCGCCTTGCGTCCATCCCTAACGCAGTCTAATTTTTCGTATCTTAATTATAATCGGCTAAACGGAAAAAAAAAAAATAGACAATGGGCCGTTTCAAAAAAAAAAAACTCTAAACGGCGTCACCGTTTAATTTAATCAACTCCTTGCCGTTTTTTGTAATCTCCAGAAAAGTATAAAAACCAATTTAATCCACTCTAATTTTTCATTACATTAACTTTAACCGCCGTCCCTCCGGTCGTGTTTCGCTGTCGTTACGACGGAGAGCGCAAAAAAAAAAAACCCTAATCTAAAGTTCGAGACTTTCCGATTCCCAATCAATCATGCCATGCAAGAGATGCAACGGCACCGACTTCCAACGCGACGACGCCACAGGGAACTCGTATTGCTCCGGATGCGGGACGTTACAAGAGTACGACAACTACGAGGCCCAGCTCGGCGGCCTAAAGGGACCCCAAGGCACCTACATCCGCGTGGGCACCACCGGCACAGGCTCCACCCTCGCTTACAGAGACAAGAAGATCTTCGACGCCGGTAACTTAATCGACGACATCACAGAAAGGTTGCAGCTTGGTGACAAATCCGAAGAGGTTAGGCGTATGATCGGTAAGATCACCGACGGTGAGTTCGGGAGGGGGGAGTGGTTCTCGGCTCTGATCGGCGCGTGTTGCTACGCGGTGGTGAGGAAGGAAGGTAGTGGAGTTTTGACGATGGATGAGATTGTGAATGTCGTTGGGTGCGATTTGCATCAGCTTGGGAGTATGTGTAAGCGTGTTGTGGAGTATCTAGGGATTGAGTTGGGAGAGTTTGATCTTGTTGGGTTGTTTGTGAAGACGGCGAGTAGCTCCCCGAGGCTGAGTGGTGTTGATGGGAAGAAGAAGGAGAAGGTGGTGAAGCAAGGGGGGTTTCTGATGAACTGTTCGTTGAAGTGGTTTTTGTCTACGGGGAGGAGGCCTATGCCTTTGGTTGTTGCGGTTTTGGCGTTTGTTTGTCAGGTGAATGGTGTGAAGTGTAGGATTGATGATTTGGCTAGAGATTGCGAGGTTTCGTTGTGTACTTGTAAGTTGCGGTATAAGGAGTTGCTGGAGAGGCTTGTGAAGGTTGCGAAGGAGATTGGTTTGCCTTGGGCGGGGGATGTTAACGTGAAGAATGTGGTGAAGCATTCGGGGGCTTTGATTGGTTTGATGGAAGCCAAGTCCATGAGAAAGAAAGGAGATAGAAGCGATGGGGTTTGTTTGAAGGAGATTGTGAGGGATTGCTTAAGGCAAGAAGCTATGTATTGTTATGATGATGATGATGATGATGACGAAGGTGAGAGGAGCTCGTTTCTTCAGATGGTTTCGTGTGATGATTGGTGGAAAGGGAAGTCGAAGATGAGTCAAAGGCTTAAGTTAAAGGAAGTGTTGGAGAGAGACGTAGGGCTTGATGATTTGCCTGTTTCTTTTATAAAGGGGTGTGATGCGGTGGAGAGACGGAGAGAGAAGATTAAGGCGGCTAAGTTGAGGATTGGTGCGGTACAAGATCCTTGTGATGATGATAAAGTTAGTGGAAGAGAGCTGTCTCTGGAGATTGGAGATGGAAAGAAGAAGAGGAAGAGGGGATGTGAGATTGATTGGGAGGATTTGGTTATACAGACTCTGGTCTTACACAATGTGAAGGATGAAGAGATAGAGAAAGGGCATTACAATGCTTTGCTTGGTTTACATGTTTTCAACTAAATTGAAATGAAACTGTAAAAGCTGAAGCTGTTTATTTTATTTTTATTGTAACTAAAGAGAGAGAGGAATCCTTCTGAATGTAGAAAACATCAAAGCACACTCTCTAAGAGAGTTTAATATTCCATAAAAATTATATAATAAAAAAAAGAGTCTAAAACTGCTTAAGACTGACTAAGAAATCCATTTCTTTGATCTCTCTGATCCATTAGAAGTTTCCATCAGCCTGACATGCCATAGTCCTCAACATGATCATAGAGGTTGTAACTTTCAGACAATCCCATCTTTCCTACAAGATGATCATCCCCTGCAATAACACAAATCACAACAAAAACTCTGATTATTGTACACACACAAGTCACACAAGTTGTCTCCACCATGTCAACAAAGCCAACAATGTTAATACTCACTTTATTTTCATATTAAGTTTCGCTTTAGATTTGTGCACACATATTAAGAAAACATTTAATTTTGCATATTTTCTATATAAAAACATTATTACTTATACACTTAACCATATTTGAACCAATAAAAAAATAAAATTAATAAATTATGCCACGGAAAATCTTCTCTACAACAACACTTTGAAATAAAATGGAAGAAGTATATTCTAATGAACTTACTTGGGTTTGATAGGACTCCTAGCAAGTGAAGATCAGAGCTCATCTCAGGGCTCTGGAAGCAAAGATCTTCAGGCCTAGGACTAGTACCTGTTGTTGTCCCAATGCCATTGTTTCCATTAGGAAGAACACGAAGACTCTCTGGCATCTTCCTCTTCCCATTCAACGTCTCAGCCTCAGTCTCCACCTCAGACTCACCATTGTTGTTGTTAGAACCACCAATACCACCACCACCACCGTGCTGCTTCCTCTTGGACCGAGCACGCCGGTTCTGGAACCAATTGTAGACGTTCTGTTCCGAAATCTGGCCGTGCTGGCTAAGCTCTTCGGTTATGTCTTTGATCTTTTGCTTACTCGGCGTTCCCGTGCCTTGGTCGAATATACGCTCCAGAATCTGAAGCTGCACGGGGGTAGGAGTCCACCTCTGCCTAGCTGTCATCTTGTGACCAATGGTTGGGTCTACATATAGACCTCCCAGTCTCCCTCCTGTTAAATGAAAGCAGAGTTGGTAAAGTTGAAGTAAATAAAACTGAAACTTTATGCATCTTATAAGTACAAGCATCAGATTTGAACTGCTAAGTGTTATAAAGGTAGAGAATTTACAAGTGCCCATTTCACCAAACAGAAGAATCAATCAAACCAAACCAAAATTCTGAAAAATAAAATAAAATCACAGCAAAGAAAAAGGAAACTTTTTCCAATTCTATATGAACAGAGGAAGAAGCTAAATAAAACTGAAACTTTATGCAAGCATCAGATTTGAACTGCTAAGTGTTATAAAGGTAGAGAATTTACAAGTGCCCATTTCACCAAACAGAAGAATCAATCAAAACCAAACCAAAACTCTTAAAAAAAAACTAAAATTACAGCAAAAGGAAACTTTTTTTTCCAATTTATATGAACAGAGGAAGAAGCTAAATAAAAACTGAAACTTTATGCATCTTATAAGTACAAGCATCAGATTTGAACTGCTAAGTGTTATAAAGGTAGAGAATTTACAAGTGCCCATTTCACCAAACAGAAGAATCAATCAAAACCAAACCAAAATTCTGAAAAATAAAATAAAATCACAGCAAAGAAAAAAGGAAACTTTTTTCCAATTCTATATGAACAGAGGAAAGGAAGAGAAGACCTGCAAGATCTTGTTGAGAAGTGAGGGTTTTGTGCATCTCAACGAGACGATCACAAATGGTGGCGTAGATAGCAATCTGCTTCCTCAGAGTCTCGAGCTGCTCGTCGGTCATCACTTTCACGTACATTCCTCCTGAGCTGGAGCCGCCGCCACTAACGTCGATCCCCTGGAGATTTGAGGAGTTGTGGTTGTTGGGTTGCTGCTTTTGATTGTTATCCCACTCCATCATCTCTTTTTTTGTCAGAAGTGTTCGTCTTTTTCTTCTCTCTCTCTCTCTTTGTCTCTGTGTGAACGAAGCAAACAGAGGAAGAGTCAGTGCTTTTTCGGGAGTAGAAGGAAAGATAAAAGCAGAAAAGGACAAAAGAGCTGAATTTATATTAAATTCTACTTATTATTAATGTCAAGAACAAGAACAATGATTACCCAAGAATTAAAAAAAAAAAGAGAACAAGAACGATCAGAATTTTCAAGCAACGGTAACGTGATTTTTCACAATAAGAGTGTATGGATAAAAAGGAAACTATTTGAATCATATGGTTATTTGGTTTCCATATTAGAAAATGACCGTTGAAATTTGATTTGTAATATGTATATATCTACAGTTAAATGGCTACTTCCATAATTGCATATATTATATATGTTACCTTAGTTTAATGTCATTTACATTATAAACAACACTGTTATTTACTCTCACACAGTCCAAAAAATTCTACAATTAAAATTCTTATTATCGAATCATTTTTCGCCATGGCATATTAGAATTATAATTTATTCATAGAAAGCTTTGTTTGTCCATTCGTATAATATAATTATAAATGATAAGGAACAAAAATAATCAACGCTTTAATTTACTTATTTGCTGACCGGTTAGCTAACACATTCCGTGGATTGATAAACTGAGGTTGCGATCTAACTTTTCTGACACATTCCAGGTTATATCTTTCACAATTATTCTATAGAGAGTATTAGCTACATTGCCTATTATACAGTTCAAAATTAAGAAAAGTTTATTTAAAAGAGCTGGTGGGCCAGTCATCGGGACTTTTAAGTTAAGGAGCCACAGATTCCACGTGTTGTCTAAACCTTAGAACTTGTAGGTGGTCGGTGTCCGCCGCCCATGTTCCACGGGCACTGAAGAAGGGTTGTAGATTTCAACTAAATCATTAACTGTATAATACAAAAACAAAAACAAAAACAAAAATCCAGTGAAATTGATCTCCGAAGTCTGAATAATAGTAACAGAACGTTTAACCATGGTCGTTTCTGTTAACTCGAAATAAAATGTGAGTGAAAATAGAACCTTCATGGCTCATGCCGTCTAGTATGTGCTGGAACGTATAAATTATTTCTTAGACTTTTTTTTTGATAAAGGGCTTTTAATTATTTCTTATACTTGCATATTGCGACCTTTTCACATCATAATAACACATTTGAATTTATATGAAAACTTAGTTTGAATGTTTTAATTAATTCCTATTATTTCTCTGGTACTAATTCATGTTATTGTGTGGATTAATTTATGTTTCTGGTTTAGTAGTCTAGAGAAAAATATAGAAACATTTGTGATTTGTTCGTCTCGTCGTTTTCTTCCGACAATGTTTCGTCTTTGAGTAATTTTTAATTGTCAACATTATGGAAGAAAATAGTGAGGTTTGCATGTGCTAAGCCTAGCTTAGGTCAAACAACGAGACCAAAATGTTTACATAAACGCCAAAAAGGTCCATATTCATACATGTTTGCCTTTCTTTTGTTTGTCCATTACGAGTGTATGTTGTGGGCGCATATCTTAAAAATATACTCTGTTATTGTTATTGCAAGTAATTTAAGTAAAATTTGTTAAAATTTGTTTGTTTCAAAATATAAATAATTTTCATAATTTTAAGTAATTTTTACTTTTATTAAATATAGTGTGACCAATCAAATAATATATATTGATTTATGATTGGTTTAACTACACCTAATTTATATATCAAATGCTACTTTTGAAAAAATTAATCTATTCTATTAAAAGAGAATCATTATGAAAAAATCTACTTATACAAGGTTATTAGACCCTTTCACTAGACTATTAATATTTTTGTCTTATCTTAAATTTATACTAACAATATATTACCATATATTTTTTTAACAATGATTTAATCAATTTAATAGGTGATATAACTAGATTTTCTAAATTTTATAAGATTTGCCTTAAATAAAATATTTTAATTTTTTGTGACATGAATCAAAGCCATCTGTGATACTTATATATTTGCTAGATCATATCTACAATATAGCCTAAAAAATAATTAGCTATATATTAATTAATAATAAATAATATTCATTTCTTTCATGTAAACAAAACATTGTGAGATTCACGAGTGGACTATCATTATTTAAACACATGACATATAGACTATGCAATAAGAAAATATTTACTTACGGTTTTAACAATTTATGGTTCACGACTTCACAAGTTTTGACTGGTAAGGCTAAAAATACACATATCAGACACATATTAGACCTACTGAATACACAAGTTTAACAATATTGATTTTTATATTTGTATATAGTCCATAGAGTTTATATTAAAATGATTTACAGTTATATATTTGTCAATCTTAGAGCAGTGTCCCTAAATGTGTATATATGTAGAAGGATAATATTAAACTCTAAATCCTGAAAATAATAAATATATATACCGGTGTATAAAATATATGGTTAGTGAAATTTTGTCTACCTTAATATATTTACAAAATGGTTCAACTAATTCCCCTTAATAAAATGGTTCAAACAATACAAGTTCGTTAATACTTCAAATCCACGCAAGGTGCAAAACCGCTATAACAATCACAAATGTTTTCATCTGTTCAATAGTATAGATATTCTTAATACTGAAAATGTGAATCACTCAAAAATGTGAATAAAAATGTGAATTATTAATACTGAAAAAACTGAATCACTTAAATATTCTTATAAAAAATATTTATATTTATCTGAATTATCTGATATTTCATCCAAAAATAAAAATATGACTTTTACCTGAATTATTTAAGATTATGCTTAAAGCGAGAACCAAATCAGAACCGAATTGAACTCAAGATTTTAACAGGTTTTTAAAATTGGTATCTAAAACAAACTAAAAACCAAAACAATGAAACTGAAACCAAACTCAAACTTATAAATAACTAAACAGTTCCTATATTTCTTGAATAAAAAAATCAAAAATAAAAAATCGAATCGAAACCGAACTAAAACCTTAAAAAGAACTGAATCGAAACCGAACCTGTAGCTTTAAACATATTAGTGAACTAACAAACAATAAGTTTATCAATAAAAAAAATCCCGCGCTTTTAAGCGCGGATCAAAATCTAGTAACTTTCTTAATACTTGTGCATTCACCTAAAACTACCTACATAAAAAAACAGAGGGAGTAAAAAACTATTTTTTTTTTTTACTAAAACGATATGTAATAAGATTTAATCTTAACAATTAAAAGAAAACAATTTTAAACCTTAATTATAAACAATATAGTAAAAAATAAGAAGAAAATATGACATAACTATTTGACTAGCTTGAGATATTACATCAACAGTATCTACCACTTTCAAAATAATTTTAAGAGATGTTAATTGGTCTATTAATTTATAAAGAATCGTTTAGCTTATTATTTCTTGCATGGTGAGACAGTCAGTGATGAGTGATGACCCAGAATAAAACCCATTGGATTCTCTATGGCCTAGCTTCTTTGGATTCTTCCTTTAGATTGGAGAGTTTGGTGTACCTATAGCTTCTCTAGTCGTCTACCCTTATTTTATGCTTACTTCGCTATCATGTTTTTTTTTTGTATGTATTCTAATCTATCTTATTGTAATTTATGCTCTTAATCCAAGAGATTAATTAAATCCACTGTATCACTGTATGGCTAGATTAAAAGTGAGCATACTGATTTGGATATAGTTAGTGACTGTAAGACTTAATAACATGTTGGCAACTCAGTTTTACCTCAAAAGGACCTTTCCATAAAACATGATGAGAGTTTGACTACGTTTTATAACATAGAGATGCAATGAAGAGTCTTAACTGTCTTTACTTTGTTAGGCTTGTGGAATCCTTGAGCCAAGTTTACAAAAAGAATAGAACAGTTTATCAGGAAGGCGTGGTCACATCATCTCCCAATGACAAAAGGTGAAACAACATTGACTCTATAACGTTCTTGACACACAAATGAGCAACTAAATTCATGTTTGTATATATTGTTTGTTGCAGCCTGCAGAAACGCACCAAGGAAACTATCGAAGAGCTTTCTAAATTTTTTACTACATACAATTATTAGAGTTGACGATGAAGAATAGAAGAAGAGTTGGACATAGGTAAGGTCTACTTTGATATCTTTAGTGATGTAGTAATCGAGTCTGTGTACGTTTCTGATCGTTTTCTTCTTGACATACGAAGATGACATTGGCACCGAGGATAATAATCATCAACAAAACCAATATTCCATCAAACAGAGCCAGAAAAATAAAACTATTTCCTTCGAGACAAGTGTATAGCAATCATAAGATAGTAGAAAACTATTAGATGCATGCAAACAAATAATACCATCGTTTAAAAAAGTAGAGACAAAAGATCAAAGCTAAATCCAAAGTTGTCATGAGAAGTTGAAGAAGATTACGAATACATCCCAGTTAACATAAAGGAGGGGCAAGCATAGCAATAGTCACTAAAAACTAGCAGCTAATAACAGTACAACAGAAGATACTCCATAAAAGACAAATCGCTCGCTGATCCATCTCCTAATCATCATCTTCCTCCTGCAAAACAAAATCATGAGATAAAAGCAAGTGTCACACACTATGACACTAGCAAACACAAACAGAGATATTTCAAAATAGTATGAAGTACAAACCTCTTCACTTCCACCTTCTGCTTCATCGTTGACTTCGGACTTGGACTTGTCAGAGTCATCATCTCCAGCTGTGCTAGTTCCATTAGCCTGACAAAAAAAAGAAGAAACATACATCATAACATTTGGCTTAACATCAGAAAATGACAAAAAGAGGTCAACAAGAAGAATGAATACCAGTTTCATGTTGTACTTTTGCATAGTCTTGGTATATTCAGTCTTCTTGCTCTCTGCCTTGGCCACATAAGGAGCTTTGTCCTGTTTCATTCAAAATTAGGTATAACTACAAATTGATATATGATTTGAAACTATTAAAAACTAACAATACTCACTTCATCAGTCATTGATTTCCATTTAGCTCCAGCAGCTTTACCAACCTAAAATGTTACAAATATTCAAAACAACTAAGAACCATATGCTATATAGTAGTGATTGTAAATCTCAGATTAGCACTTACAGCTCCGACGGATTTGTTGTCAGGGTTAGCTAGATTGAACTCCTTACGGAATCCCTCCTTCATTCAATCAATCAATCACCAGAAAGTAATTAGCAAAAACTAATAATACTAATCAATTGAGAGAGAGACTTACAGGAAGACGAAGAAGGCACTTGGAGGCCTCTTAGGCTTGTTAGGATCCTTGGCTGCTTTCTTTCCAGCTTTCTTTCCTCTCGTTTTCAATCTGAGAATACAAATCAAATGAATCTCAGATTCATTCGCCATGTGTGTGAGTGATTAAAAGGAGAATATATATATACCTTTCATCGGTGCTCTTCGATTGAGCTTTGGTTTCACCACCTTTCATCTTCTTCGAGATCTGCGAACAGAGAAAACGTGAGGAATCGGAAGAGTGAACTCAGACGAGAGCGGGGAGCCTTTTACCTGTGAACGTTAGGGTTTTGTTTTGACGAGAGAGAGAGAGACCGACGACGATTCAGAGTTTTATTAAAGAGTCCACCAAATAATTACCATGTGGTCCTTTGAATCTTGACTGTCCGTATATTTCAACTGTTGTCTAGATTACAGCTGTAGTTGTGTTTGGTAATAATCTTGATTTCGTTTTATATATAAATACTTTTTCCGTTTTATAATATATTATGTTTTAATGTTTTAGAAAGGGTTTTATTATTTTAATATTTTATGTTAATTTTAACTTTATTAAAATCTTTTAACTAATTAGATTATATCTTTTCTTTTACGATTAGTTAACTTATTTTAACTAAATATTTTTAGCAGTGTATTTAAGAAAAAGTGAATTTTAACCTTTGTAATTTACTCCAAAACATCAATAAAATAGATGAAGTAATTTTCTTTTTTTTTTAAAGTAATTGTTTTCTTTTTTTTTTGGGGGGCAGAATAAGCTTTTAATACCTAATTCACTATTTACATTAACATATTATAATTGTGAAGTTACTTTCTAATAGAAAATACTAAGTGTAGTATTCGTACTATCTCCGGAAATATCTTACAAAAATGGTAAAAATCTTAACATTTTCACCAAAAAAAAAGTAAAATGTACTAATAAAAGGTTTTTGAAAATTTAATAGACCAATACCAAAGAAGCTCCTAATGGGGACGCCATGTACATCTTAATCGTTGTTTATGCGTTTTATAAGTGTCCTCTGCAAAACAAAATCATGAGATAAAAGCAAGTGTCACACACTATGACACTAGCAAACACAAACAGAGATATTTCAAAATAGTATGAAGTACAAACCTCTTCACTTCCACCTTCTGCTTCATCGTTGACTTCGGACTTGGACTTGTCAGAGTCATCATCTCCAGCTGTGCTAGTTCCATTAGCCTGACAAAAAAAAGAAGAAACATACATCATAACATTTGGCTTAACATCAGAAAATGACAAAAAGAGGTCAACAAGAAGAATGAATACCAGTTTCATGTTGTACTTTTGCATAGTCTTGGTATATTCAGTCTTCTTGCTCTCTGCCTTGGCCACATAAGGAGCTTTGTCCTGTTTCATTCAAAATTAGGTATAACTACAAATTGATATATGATTTGAAACTATTAAAAACTAACAATACTCACTTCATCAGTCATTGATTTCCATTTAGCTCCAGCAGCTTTACCAACCTAAAATGTTACAAATATTCAAAACAACTAAGAACCATATGCTATATAGTAGTGATTGTAAATCTCAGATTAGCACTTACAGCTCCGACGGATTTGTTGTCAGGGTTAGCTAGATTGAACTCCTTACGGAATCCCTCCCTTCATTCAATCAATCAATCACCAGAAAGTAATTAGCAAAAACTAATAATACTAATCAATTGAGAGAGAGACTTACAGGAAGACGAAGAAGGCACTTGGAGGCCTCTTAGGCTTGTTAGGATCCTTGGCTGCTTTCTTTCCAGCTTTCTTTCCTCTCGTTTTCAATCTGAGAATACAAATCAAATGAATCTCAGATTCATTCGCCATGTGTGTGAGTGATTAAAAGGAGAATATATATATACCTTTCATCGGTGCTCTTCGATTGAGCTTTGGTTTCACCACCTTTCATCTTCTTCGAGATCTGCGAACAGAGAAAACGTGAGGAATCGGAAGAGTGAACTCAGACGAGAGCGGGGGGAGCCTTTTTACCTGTGAACGTTAGGGTTTTTGTTTTGACGAGAGAGAGAGAGAGACCGACGACGATTCAGAGTTTTATTAAAGAGTCCACCAAATAATTACCATGTGGTCCTTTGAATCTTGACTGTCCGTATATTTCAACTGTTGTCTAGATTACAGCTGTAGTTGTGTTTGGTAATAATCTTGATTTCGTTTTATATATAAATACTTTTTCCGTTTTATAATATATTATGTTTTAATGTTTTAGAAAGGGTTTTATTATTTTAATATTTTATGTTAATTTTAACTTTATTAAAATCTTTTAACTAATTAGATTATATCTTTTCTTTTACGATTAGTTAACTTATTTTAACTAAATATTTTTAGCAGTGTATTTAAGAAAAAGTGAATTTTAACCTTTGTAATTTACTCCAAAACATCAATAAAATAGATGAAGTAATTTTCTTTTTTTTTTAAAGTAATTGTTTTCTTTTTTTTTTGGGGGGCAGAATAAGCTTTTAATACCTAATTCACTATTTACATTAACATATTATAATTGTGAAGTTACTTTCTAATAGAAAATACTAAGTGTAGTATTCGTACTATCTCCGGAAATATCTTACAAAAATGGTAAAAATCTTAACATTTTCACCAAAAAAAAAGTAAAAATGTACTAATAAAAAGGTTTTTTGAAAATTTAATAGACCAATACCAAAGAAGCTCCTAATGGGGACGCCATGTACATCTTAATCGTTGTTTATGCGTTTTATAAGTGTCCTCTGTAAAACAAATCTATGGTATAACACTTGCACACAGACACAGTCAACACTCTCCTCCTGACATTGATTAGCAGAATTACTAGTATTGTTTTGACATTTATTTACTAAATATCTACTCGTTAAAACTTCAATTTGTCCTGAATACGAATCAAATTCTTTTGTTGCCGGATTATTTTCTGTTTTCTTGCAGTCCATATATGTTTTTATAAATCTGAATGGTCTATTGCAATTTATACATAATCAAACAAACAAGATAATTAGAGAAACAAAAAAGAAGGAAAGACTTGCACAAGAAATATTTCAACATTTCACACACTTCATCTTCTGGTCTCCTCTTACAGTAGCGAAAGATTCGAACGTACGGGAAAATGAGACACTATGATTGGAGCCCTCAGACATTTGGAGTTGCTTTTTGGTTTCTCCAAGGACAATACTTTAGGGTTACTACTACCATCGGTTGAGGTTCTCTTTGAGCCAGATTTTGGAATGAAGCAACCAAAAAAGAAGTCTAAGAGAGACATGAACATCGGAGTGTCAAAGCAAACGTGCGTGATCCGGAGTCTATATACGATGGATGATGTTTTAGGTTTAGTATGGATGATGTTTTAGGTTTAGTATCAGGTAACTATGTGAAGTGTATGTATTTATAAGAGAACATCAGCGTTGAATGTTCTTTGGACACGTTTTCTTGAAAGTGACCTCTTTAATTATCTTGGTCGCCAAGCTTTGCCCTATCTTAACTATGATATCTTTGACAATTCATGAATACTTTCTGATTCTTCTTGTTAACATATATGACTAAAATGGAGCAACTATCACGGGGTCATTGTCGTCTTTCCTAATAAACTCCATATCACTAATCCAATCAAGTTGTTATTATGGATGTGAGAAAACAAAAGCGCAATGAAAGACAAATATTCACATGGTTCATCAATGTATATCGGTAAGGTCTAGGGTAAGAAAAAGTTGTTTGGTTAATAGAGGGGAAGATTAAATCTACTGTATAAGATTGAATAATTCTCTACAGCTAAGTGACAGACACGTTAGGATTGAGTCCTGAAACGAAAATTCATGCCCAATAAGTCCTGAAACGTTTCACTTCTTTTGTCTTCTCTTCAAATTTTGCAAGTTCAACTATTGAGTAGAGAACAAGTGTCCAGCCTCTTAGGCGTCGGAAGATTCCTATCATTAACCGGTTTTTGAAACTGTACTCTCTGCTCACCGTCAAGTGTCTTTACATAGTCAATAATTATGTTTTATGACTTTAGGCAGCATGTTCTTATGGCTGCTGTCTTATTTGTAAAACAGAAAATAAAGAGATTGCAAAAGAGAAAAACATGCGCCTAATCTTGAGGATCAGACTGTCTAAGCTGCATTCTCGTCTGTACCTCCTTTTTGGAAAAGTTTGAGAGGTTGTTAACGTTTTGTTGAGCTTTTTATTTGATACTATCAACTACTTCACTTCTGCCTTACTTATGTGAACGTTAAATTTCAATCCGGTTTTATGCAAAGCAATTATACTTTCCTTTTTTGTGTGGTCTATGTATGTTTTATCCAATACTCTTTTAAAGGTTTTCATATTATTTTCTTATTTATAAATTACAAAAACAGAAAATGAAAGCTCCAAATTAAAAGAACAAACAAAGGCCATAGTTAACCTCTAATAGGCCATAAATTGAACTCCTAAAGCAGAGAAGCACAAAACAGATGTTACTGAGAGATACATGACCTAACGCAATTTTGGTTCTATAGACAGCCTCTGCCACCTCAGTTGTCTAGAAACTGACTACCAGTGTGAAGCCTGCAAGCCTAGGACCAAGCGCAGCGACGAAACCATCTTCACAATAGGAAATGGTATTCTCGCCATTTATTAAATATTTAAATGGTCTATTACAATTTATACATAATCAAACAAAAAAAAGAGGACTAGAGGAACAAAACAAAAACGAAAGCCTTCACAACAGATATGTCACCTTCTGGCCTTCTCTCACAGACGCGAAAGATTCGAACCTACGGGAAAATAAGACACTATCATTGGAGCTCTCGGAGATTTGGATTTGCTTTTTGGTTTCTCCAAGGACAAGGTTTTGGAATTACTACTACCATCGCTTGAGCTTATCTTTGAGCCAGATTTTGGAACGAAGCAACCAAAGAAGGACGCTAAGAGAGACATGGTCGTAGTTTATAAGAAAACGTGTATGAGCCGGAGTCTATATACTATGGCTGATGTTTAGATTTAATTCCATGTTGCTATGTATTTATAAGACAAAACCAACGTTGAATATTCTT
This sequence comes from Brassica carinata, assembly GCA_016771965.1. Lineage (NCBI taxonomy): Eukaryota > Viridiplantae > Streptophyta > Magnoliopsida > Brassicales > Brassicaceae > Brassica > Brassica carinata. The sequence continues at coordinate 44,583 of JAAMPC010001253.1, read as the reverse complement.
GGACACGTTTACTGAAAGTGACTGACATCTTTTATCTTGGTCGCCAAGCTTTGCCGTTTCTTAACTATGATAACTTTGACAATTCATAAATACTTCCTGACTCTTCCAGTTAAAATATATGACAAACTGGACCAACTGTTGATATAATGATCGATGTAGCATAAATTTCCAGAATATAAGATTAAAATTAGGAGCCATCTTCTTCATATCACTATCAAATCACGTTTTCAAAAAAAAATTTACAATTAATTAAAGACTATCACGGGATCACTGGCGTCTTTTCCTAATTGTCTTCGTATCTTATATATTAAAATAGAAATCTTATTAAATGTATTTTATTAAGACTAATAATACATATAATATTTAAAATACTTTAATCCAAATATCTTTTGATATCTTTTCATTTTATTTTAAAATTTTAACAAATCTGTTTTAAAAGATTTTTACAAGATCTTCATTTTTGAAATAATATTTATACTAATTTCAAAATTAGTTTGAAATATTATTATACATTAATATATTCAGTTATCGTTTATAAAATAAAAATAAAATATTCTATAATATTTTATCTATTATATAATCATAATCAATCATATTAAAAGATAATTATTATATTGAGGTAAATATAATAAAATTGTACTAAATTTATAAATTTATAAATTTTATTTTTCGTAAGTATAAAATATTTATGTTCAAAAATAAAATCTAATACGTCGGTAAAATAGGTTAACATTAGCAAACTATTTAATATATGCATAAAAATTAACATGTATTTTTTAAAGCTAATAATATAAAATATTTGTAACTACTTTATTCATAATATATTTTCATTTTAAATATAATATAATATATATTATATTTTCATAATATAATATATATTCATTTATATATTATATTTTAAAATTCTAATAAATCTGTGTAAAAATATTTTAACAATAACTTAATTTATTTTAAGTTATCTTTTATAAAATGAAAAATAAATAAATTATATTCTACTTTATCTACTTTATAGTCATGATCATGTTAAAATACAGTTATTATACTTAAATAAATATGATAAAAGTATATTCAATTGATAAATTGATAAATTTTATTTTCATAAATATAAATTGTTTATTTTAAAAATTAGCAAACTATATAATACATGTCTAAAAATTAACGCATCTTAAACTTTTGTATATACAATAATATATTATCTAAAATAAATAAGCATAAAAATATTGGTAAAAAGAAATCCAGCTTTGAAAGACGGGTCAGAATTTAGCGTAAATTAAATACAAAATAATTTTCAAATATGTTTTCTCATGAATATATTAATTTTTTTTTAATAACTAAATTCAAATACAATAAAATAAAAATATAATAATAAATGACAAATACATATGATTTTAAATAATTGATTAATTATAACATGTAAATTATAAAATTATTGTATTTGAAATAGTTATATAAATATTTAAGTAGACGGTTAACGTTAAAAATATATAAGTTTTAAAACAATAATTTATGTATAGAAAAAGCGAAAACAAACATCCGTCCGCGTGGTTGCGCGGATCTCAAGTATACACTACAAATCAAGTTGTTATTATGGTTGTGAGAAAAACGCAATGAAAGACACATACATGGTTCTTCATGTGAATCATATCGGTTACCACTTCTCAGACATGGGCCGAGCGTGTGAGAATTTCGCTAATTGGGCTCGGTCTCGTTGAGGCCCGCTTCCCATTGCTATTACAGGAAGACCCTCACACACTTACACGTGCGCTCGCGAATATTTTGAGTAACCGAGAACAACAATAAATTAATGAGTAGGTCCAGTGGCTTGAACGGTAGTTTTAGTGGTGAACAAAGGTCATTTTATACCAATCTCGCCTTTGAACCTTTTTCACTTGATGACGAAACGCTTCTATATTCTCATAATACAAACCTTTGGATTCTTTAGCAGATTTGTTTACATTAAAAAGGAAACATTCTATTAAAAAAAAGTCGCTTTGGGTAAAATCTCCAGTCCTTGCGTCTCTTCGTCTTCTTCGGACAATGGCACATTCCTTGACCTCACTCGCCATTTTCCAGGGCGTCAACCATAAAGGTAAGTCAACACTATTGTAAGAGAATCTCATTCCTGTCGGGTCGGGTTTAAAAGTAGATTTTTTTTTTTTGTGTGTGTGGGGTCAATGCAGAGATGATTAGGAGTTTGCATGTCTACGGATCCGTGGAGATTGAGCGAGAGTTCTTGTTCGAGAGGAAAGGCCGTTATGTGGAGAAGAAAGCGAAGCCTCTGTTTTGTTCGGAAGGTCTCCAGCGGGCGGAGATCTCGCTAGGTTTGGTTTTTGGCACGTGGAGATGTATCTTCGTGTTCCGGTCTAACCACTCGCTTCCTCAGTTTCCTACCCTTCTATGCCCTTCAAGGTAACGCCTCCTCTCTATAAAGCTTCTCTCAGCATTTGATTTTGTTAGTAATTTAACTCTTTTTGTTGCCGTTTGTTTTGTATAATTCAGTGCGGTTACATAAATCATAAAGATTAGTTTTTACTTTTTGAAACACTACATAAATCATAAATATTAGTTTTTATTTTTCTGCTAGTCAAATCTCTTTTGAATGAATTCTAGATTAGTATTTCACAGAAATATACTTTATCACTCCTATTAAACCCAAGTTTGTCAAATATCACTGAGTAAATTGTAAAGGAAAAAAGAACAGTGTGATTAAACAAAGTAAACTTCTGTAGAGTTTTAGTGTTTTTTTTTTGTTAAAGGATTTAGAGTTTTAGTGTTTTTTTGTAATAGTGTTTTTTGCAAGACCGCAAAATCCTGATTAAAAATCACGAACGTAGGAGAGGATAATATATAAAACGTTTAGGAAATCAGTAAGGAAATAGGCAAATTTGTAGAGTCAAATTTAATTTATTTCCTTTACTCAATAAATCGCCCATAATGTTTGACGGTTCTATATAATTTTTGAATCCAACCACGATGAGACTGTTTTGCAACATTGTTAGAAACTAAACATGGTTTTGCTCTTCTTATTTGGCAGAAACCCTAAGCTGGTGGACATCCCTAATTTAGCTAACGTGCTTAAGTTCATCTCTGAATTGAAACCGAAGAAACCATGCTTTGACGAGCATAAACTGCTGGACCTCGTCTTCAAAGAAGATAGAGTTGGAGATGGTGAAGTTGATCAGGCTAAACCGGAAAGGTTTGCCCTCAAACAAGACCTTAACTGCCTTCCTGATTCAGAAACTGAATCCGAGAAATCTGAAGATGACCAAACTGAACAGTCAGAATCAGGTATCTCTTCCTACCCTAGTTGTTTTTCTTTCTTTAAAAGTGCCAAATCTAGTCTAGTTTTAAAGTGTATTGTAATAGTACAGATGTTAGGACAGAGATATTTAAGAAGAGGAGGACACCATCCCAACATGTTGCTGGACTTTGCTTAGAAGATCTTTCCAAATACTTTGGTGTTCCTATCGTGGAAGCGTCTCGGAAACTCAATGTCGGTCTCACGGTCTTGAAAAAGAAATGCAGAGAGTTTGGGATTCCTCGGTGGCCTCATAGGAAGATCAAATCTCTCGACAGTCTCATCCACGATCTTCAGGTCTTCTCCCTCTCTTTCTCTTCGTCGATCTAATACTTGAAATGACTGAAACAAGGATTGCTATGTTTTGTATTGATTAGGAAGAAGCAGAGAAGCAGCAGGAAAAGAACAAAGCAGCAGCAATGGTGGTAGCTAAGAAACAGAAGAAACTGGAGAGAGAGATGAGAAATATAGTTGAGAGACCGTTCATGGAGATACAGATAGAAACCAAAAGATTCAGACAAGACAACTTCAAAAAAAGACATAGAGCTTCCAGAGCCAAGAAGAATCAAGAATCTCTTGCCACTTCCTCTTCAACTTGAAAGATCTTATTATAAGTCTTTTTATTAACAAAATTATTAGTTATAGGATCTCTCTTAGTCCCAAAGTCCAACAGATCCTCCTAGGCCATGTTGATTTAAATTTTTGTTGTTGGTATCATGACTTCTTTGTGCTTTAAAACTCGGAATAATTGATGCAAAATGATCAGTCCGTAGTCAAAATTCAAAAATATCAAAAGTGATGAAAATTTTAGTTAATGCAGTTAGTATAGGTGTTAGGCTAATTAATAGGTGTGTTCTTGAGTGGTCCCTTTTGTTAGCTTGTGCTTTGAAATTCTGCAATGACTCAGTCCTCTCAACAACGACAATTGATTAACATGTACCGTACAAAGAGGTTTGCAACCACTTCAAGTGTGCATGAGTGTTCCACCGACTATGTTTATGCCAAAAAACGAAAACATGTCTTTGCTGAAATTATCTGCGTTTGAATACGTGGATTGAATTTCGTTTTCATTTTTTACTTGGTCAAGTATCATTTCCGAAGTCCCTGTCAATGTATTTAATCAAAAATTTGTTTTAACAATTCAAAATAAATAAAATGAAAATAATATGAAACTCTTTTTTGATCTGGAAAAACTTGCTTATGACAAAAAAAAAAAACTTGTTTTCTAAAATATAACATATTCAAATGATATTATGAAAACAACAAAAACAAGTTATCATGTGAACATCTTTGACAAAGGGAAGAAAATAGATTCACCTACTAACGTTGGTAAACAGATTCATATACTAGTTTCTTTGCCAATAAAGAATCTGAATCTGATGTCTCCTGATTTCGAAACAACTTGCTATAAATAATAGAAACCAAATGATTACTAAAAGATTTGTGGAGAATAAAAATTCTACAAAAGACAAATACTCCAAGCCGTGTGTGACCCAGAGGCTGACTTTTACGCATTTTGCTTGCACAAGGAAATTACATTTTTTGACTCTGTAATGGGTTTCCCATCACTGTACACAATAAATAGAGTTCTTCATTTTCTATATTTCAATATATCTAATCATATCTACAATAACGAAAACTTGACTCCAGAATATAAAGTCCATGTTTATTATTCAGCGTCGTTGTAATCGGCTGAAAATCCTAAATTTATTCTGGATTAATCAGTAAATTATTTATTACTTGCTTCAAGCAATTTTTTAAAAATATATACATATAATTACGTGGTTTTTAAGCTATGCGCATCGATTATAGACTAAAAAGATTCTGCTAGGGTATATTTTATTTGGTCGATCTTGTTGGCATTTTGCTATATATTCATTTTAATTCAAAGGGAATGCATAAAAAATGGACTTTAACAAAGAAAATGTCGTATTTAAGAATGGTGGGTTCCTCGACCTCCTCTCCTTTCTTACATCCTTCCTCAATCTAAAAAAAAAAACTCTAAACTGATGAAATGGGTCTTTTCCTTTCATGCCTTTCGTCTCCCTCTTCATCCAACACAGGTCTCCACACTCATGGTAATTCATTATTAATTCATAGTATTTTATTTCTTACTATTTTCACTCCAAATCCATGAAAATTTTGGTTTTTTTAAATCTCTGTCACATACAACATAAAGAGATGTTCACTTTCGGACATAAAGATATGTTCTGTTTCGGACATAAAGATATGTTCTGTTTCTGACATAAAGAGATGTCCACTTTCTGACCTATCTGCCTTTTGTGATTTGATTAATCAGCCTTGACGAACAACCACAGTAATGGAATAAATTTCTCCTCGTCAACGTCCACCACCGCCGCGACGACAAACACTAGCGTCGGACAGAGTCAATTCTCGGAGGCGGTTAGCGAGAGCTCCGGGGGAGTAATGAGTTATTCCGGCCAAATATTGGCATCGCCAAATCTCAAAGTCTACAGCTTTGCGGATTTAGTTACGGCGACCAAGAACTTCAAACCGGAGTCGATGTTGGGTCAAGGAGGTTTCGGAAAAGTTTACAGAGGTTGGATCGATGCCAAGACTCTTGCTCCGTCTAAAGTCGGTTCCGGTATGATCGTCGCCGTCAAAAGATTGAATTCCGAGAGTGTTCAAGGATTCGCAGAGTGGCGTGTAAGATCTCTCTCCCTCTCTCTCTATTTTCAACGAACAACAGATTGTTTTCCGATCTTGATTGCTTCTTTGACGGGAAAAACCAAAATTTACGTGGTTCGATCAAGATGAAGAGTTGACTATTCTAATCGAGAAACGACCTTGACTCTCTGTTTGAGTGTTGCAGAAGAATGATTAGAATAAATATTTAATACTAACAAATAAAACTTGTTTGTACTAAGATTTAGGAAATTACTAGTTTAAATGCAGGCATTCTATTAGTATTAGGTTATTTTTATCAATTTTCTAAGTCCAACACAGAATTATATCGTTTGAAACTGATTTTAATCTGAAGATAATTTTATATCCATTGTTTGCCAACATATTCACTTTAGTTAGGAACTTCCCATTGCTACTGGACATTGAGTTGGGGACACGTAGCTAGGTTTATATAATCAAAGTATTATTCATATGTTTTGACCCAACTAGTATTATACTATTTATTATTCATGTATTTTGACCCAAAAAGGTATTATTCATATGTAACATTATAGTTTAGAATTGGTAAAAGTTTTGACGGATTAGTCTTCAAGTTAAAAAAAGCCAAATTTGAGATTAATGTGGTTTTGTTTTTGATTTTGGACAGTCAGAAGTTAACTTCTTGGGGATGCTTTCACACCCAAATCTGGTCAAGTTATTAGGATACTGCCGTGAAGACAAAGAACTTCTGCTTGTCTACGAGTTCATGCCCAAAGGAAGCCTCGAGAATCATCTTTTCAGACGTAATTAAGATCTTTTGACGCACAACACACCAAGCATGGTTGTCACAAAGATTGATTCTAAACTATATTTTACATTCTATGATCCTTATTTGATTCAGGAAGCGAGCCTTTTCCTTGGGACCTAAGGATCAAGATTGTGATAGGTGCAGCTCGTGGCCTTGCATTTCTTCACGGCTTACAAAGAGAAGTCATATATAGAGACTTCAAAGCCTCCAATATACTTCTCGACTCGGTTAGTCTAATTATAACATCCCATATTATATGATATTAATAACAAGATACTAGAATCTTCAATCGTTCTTTTTTTTGCTGACGTGATTTTGTTTTAAAATTTCATCTGCGCAGCACTATGATGCAAAGATTTCAGATTTCGGTTTAGCAAAGTTAGGACCATCACAAGAGAAGTCACACGTTACGACTAGGATCATGGGCACGTATGGTTACGCTGCTCCTGAATATATGGCGACAGGTACATTTAGAAAAGATGTATTAGCCATAGTTTATTTTATCACAAATTAATTATGGACTTGTGTTTAATCATTTCGGATTGGGGACCAAAGAGGTTAGTTTAGATTGCAGTTGATAAAATGATTCACCCTTTCAGTTTTTTATTTTATTTTTATCAGGCCATTTATACGTTAAGAGTGACGTATACGCCTTCGGTGTGGTATTACTAGAAGTGATGACCGGATTAAGGGCACACGACCCAAAACGGCCTAACGGACAAGAGAGTTTGGTCGACTGGTTAAGACCAGAACTCACAAACAGACATCGAGTGAAACATATAATGGACAAAGGAATCATAGGCCAATACTCATCCAAAGTCGCAGCAGAAATGGGACGCATCACACTCTCTTGTATCAAGCCAGACCCGAAAAACCGACCGCACATGAAGGAAGTAGTCGATGTACTTGAACACATCCAACGCATAAACGTTGTCCCAGACCGCTCTTCCACTAAACCAGCTGTTGCTAGCACATCTCGTTCCTCACCACTTCATTATCAGTATGCATATCGAGCTGGTGCGGCAGGGGCTGAACGAAGGCGACCCTCGCCTCGAAGATTTGGAGTAGAGAAAGAAATAGTTGCTTGATGTTTTTATTTTTTGGGCGATACTAAATGGTTTTGGAGTCGTTTTTGGTTCAAATCTATTTTAAAATGAGAGTAATTATATCTTGGTTTCCGTCCATATTCTTCGAATGCCATCAAATATCATGTTGATATAAATTGACTACGAATTGAGGAATTTCATACCATTTTTGTGAGGTTGGACGTATGTAACTATGTTTACTTTTATAAAGTTTCCCCATCTCTGCACACAATGTTTAAGAGGTTGACTGCTACTTACAGGTAGATTTTTGAGAAAAATTAATAGGTAGATTTTTGAGAAAAATTAATAGGTAGATTTTTGAGAAAAATTAATAGGTAGATTTTTGAGAAAAATTAATAGGTAGATTTTTGAGAAAAATTAATAGGTAGATTTTTGAGAAAAATTAATAGGTAGATTTTTGAGAGAATAATTAATAAGTAGATTTTTGAGACTGACGTTAATTACAACATCACCATGTTAAAATTAAGTTTACCGCATTATATCATTATACTATTTATTATTCATGTATTTTGACCCAAAAGGTATTATTCATATGTTTTGACCCAACTAGTATTATACTATTTATTATTCATGTATTTTGACCCAAAAGGTATTATTCATATGTAACATTATAGTTTAGAATTGGTAAAAGTTTTGACGGATTAGTCTTCAAGTTAAAAAGCCAAATTTGAGATTAATGTGGTTTTGTTTTGATTTTGGACAGTCAGAAGTTAACTTCTTGGGGATGCTTTCACACCCAAATCTGGTCAAGTTATTAGGATACTGCCGTGAAGACAAAGAACTTCTGCTTGTCTACGAGTTCATGCCCAAAGGAAGCCTCGAGAATCATCTTTTCAGACGTAATTAAGATCTTTTGACGCACAACACACCAAGCATGGTTGTCACAAAGATTGATTCTAAACTATATTTTACATTCTATGATCCTTATTTGATTCAGGAAGCGAGCCTTTTCCTTGGGACCTAAGGATCAAGATTGTGATAGGTGCAGCTCGTGGCCTTGCATTTCTTCACGGCTTACAAAGAGAAGTCATATATAGAGACTTCAAAGCCTCCAATATACTTCTCGACTCGGTTAGTCTAATTATAACATCCCATATTATATGATATTAATAACAAGATACTAGAATCTTCAATCGTTCTTTTTTTTGCTGACGTGATTTTGTTTTAAAATTTCATCTGCGCAGCACTATGATGCAAAGATTTCAGATTTCGGTTTAGCAAAGTTAGGACCATCACAAGAGAAGTCACACGTTACGACTAGGATCATGGGCACGTATGGTTACGCTGCTCCTGAATATATGGCGACAGGTACATTTAGAAAAGATGTATTAGCCATAGTTTATTTTATCACAAATTAATTATGGACTTGTGTTTAATCATTTCGGATTGGGGACCAAAGAGGTTAGTTTAGATTGCAGTTGATAAAATGATTCACCCTTTCAGTTTTTTATTTTATTTTTATCAGGCCATTTATACGTTAAGAGTGACGTATACGCCTTCGGTGTGGTATTACTAGAAGTGATGACCGGATTAAGGGCACACGACCCAAAACGGCCTAACGGACAAGAGAGTTTGGTCGACTGGTTAAGACCAGAACTCACAAACAGACATCGAGTGAAACATATAATGGACAAAGGAATCATAGGCCAATACTCATCCAAAGTCGCAGCAGAAATGGGACGCATCACACTCTCTTGTATCAAGCCAGACCCGAAAAACCGACCGCACATGAAGGAAGTAGTCGATGTACTTGAACACATCCAACGCATAAACGTTGTCCCAGACCGCTCTTCCACTAAACCAGCTGTTGCTAGCACATCTCGTTCCTCACCACTTCATTATCAGTATGCATATCGAGCTGGTGCGGCAGGGGCTGAACGAAGGCGACCCTCGCCTCGAAGATTTGGAGTAGAGAAAGAAATAGTTGCTTGATGTTTTTATTTTTTGGGCGATACTAAATGGTTTTGGAGTCGTTTTGGTTCAAATCTATTTTAAAATGAGAGTAATTATATCTTGGTTTCCGTCCATATTCTTCGAATGCCATCAAATATCATGTTGATATAAATTGACTACGAATTGAGGAATTTCATACCATTTTGTGAGGTTGGACGTATGTAACTATGTTTACTTTTATAAAGTTTCCCCATCTCTGCACACAATGTTTAAGAGGTTGACTGCTACTTACAGGTAGATTTTTGAGAAAAATTAATAGGTAGATTTTTGAGAGAATAATTAATAAGTAGATTTTTGAGAAAAATTCAAAATATGAAAATATTATTTTACCAGGATGATTTAATATATGTAATTGTCATATTATTCATATTTTTATTTCCAATAATATAATCATATATTTTGTTGTCTCCGAAAATAACGATTTTATAGTGGTTAGTCCACCAATTTCGGGAGTATTATGAAATTTTACTAAATTAATTGACAAAAAATTAAAACGATGTTCATGTACCATGAAAGAGAGTTTAATATACATTAATGCAAATGTAGAATGTGTTCAGAAATTTTAAAACAATACTAAAGATCATAAGCTTCAGTATATAGAGCATTTACCGAAAAAATCAATACTTTCCCTAAAAAATAACGATTTTATAGTGGTTAGTCCACCAATTTAGGGAGTATTATGAAGTTTTACTAAATTAATTGACAACAAATTAAAACGATGCCATGTACCATGAAAGAGAGTTTAATATACATTAATAAAAATGTAGAATGTGTTTAGAAATTTTAAAACAATACTAACGATCATAGGCTTCAGTATATAGAGCATTTACAAAAAAATTCAATATTTTCGTAGGGGTTAACACATAGATTTTGAGAAAAATTCAAAAATATAAAAAACTGTTTTAATGCATTTTTGCATCATTCACTAACATATGATGAAGGTCAAAGAGGTTTGAAACTTTTGTTGTCTCTGTTTCTCAAGAAAATAGCGATTTTATAGTGGTTAGACTCCACCAATTTAGGGAGTATTATGAAGTGTTACTAAATTAATTGACGAAAAATTAAAACGATGCCCATGTACCATGAAAGAGAGTTTAATATAAATTAATACAAATGTAGAATGTGTTTAGAAATTTTAAAACAACACTAAAGATCATAGGCTTCAGTATATAGAGCATTTACCGAAAAATTTAATATTTTCGTAGGCTTTAACACATATATTTTGAGAAATATTCAAAAATTCAAAAATATTGTTTTAATGTATATTTGCATCCTTCACTAATATATGATGAAGTTCAAAGAGGTTTGGAACTTTTGTTGTCTTCGTTTCTCTAGAAAATAACGATTTTATAGTGGTTACTCTACCAATTTAGGGAGTATTATGAAATTTTACTAAATTAATTGACAAAAAATTAAAACGATGTCTATGTACCATGAATGAGAGTTTAATATATAATAATAAAAATGTAGAATGTGTTCTGAAATTTTAAAACAACACTAAATATCGTAAGCTTCAGTATATAGAGCATTTACCGAAAAATTCATATTTTCGTAGGGGTTAACACATAGATTTTGAGAAAAATTCAAAAATATAAAAAACTGTTTTAATGCATTTTGCATCCTTCACTAATATATGATGAAGTTCAAAGAGGTTTGGAACTTTTGTTGTCTTCGTTTCTCTAGAAAATAACGATTTTATAGTGGTTACTCTACCAATTTAGGGAGTATTATGAAATTTTACTAAATTAATTGACAAAAAATTAAAACGATGTCTATGTACCATGAATGAGAGTTTAATATATAATAATAAAAATGTAGAATGTGTTCTGAAATTTTAAAACAACACTAAATATCGTAAGCTTCAGTATATAGAGCATTTACCGAAAAATTCATATTTTCGTAGGGGTTAACACATAGATTTTGAGAAAAATTCAAAAATATAAAAAAACTGTTTTAATGCATTTTTGCATCATTTACTAACATATGATGAAGGTCAAAGAGGTTTGAAACTTTTGTTGTCTCCGTTTCTCAAGAAAATAGCGATTTTATAGTGGTTAGAAACCACCAATTTAGGGAGTATTATGAAGTGTTACAAAATTAATTGACAAAAAATTAAACGATGCCCATGTACCATGAAAGAGAGTTTAGTATACATTAATACAAATGTAGAATGTGTTTATAAATTTTAAAACAACTAAAGATCATAGGGTTCAGTATATAGAGTATTTACCGAAAAATTCAATAATTTCGTAGGCTTACACATAGATTTTGAGAAAAATACAAAAATATGAAAATATTGTTTTAATGTATAGTTGCATCATTCACTAATATATGATGAAGGTCAAAGAGGTTAAGAACTTTTGTTGTCTTCGTTTCTCTAGAAAATAACGATTTTATAGTGGTTACTCCACCAATTTAGGGAGCATTATAAAGTTTTACTAAATTATTTGACAAAAAATTAAAACGATTCTCATGTACCATGAAAGAGAGTTTAATATACATTATTACAAATGTATAATGTGTTTTGAAATTTTAAAACAAGCTTCAGTATATAGAGCATTTATCGAAAATTCAATATTTTCGAAAGGGTTAACACATAGATTTTGAGAAAAATTCAAAAATAAAAAAAACTGTTTTAATGCATTTTTGCATCCTTCACTAACATATGATGAATGTCAAAGAGGTTTGGAACTTTTGTTGTCTCCGTTTCTCTATAAAATAGTGATTTTATAGTACATTATTACAAATGTATAATGTGTTTTGGAATTTTAAAACAAGCTTCAGTATATAGAGCATTTATTGAAAATTTAATATTTTCGTAAGGGTTAACACATAGATTTTGAGAAAAATTCAAAAATAAAAAAAAAACTGTTTTAATGCATTTTTGCATCCTTCACTAACATATGATGAATGTCAAAGAGGTTTGGAATTTTTGTTGTCTCCGTTTCTCTAGAAAATAGTGATTTTATAGTGGTTGGTCCACCAATTTAGGGAGTATTGTGAAGTGTTACTAAATTAATTGACAAAAAATTAAAACGATGCTCATGTCCCATGAAAGAGCGTTTAATATACATTAATACAAATGTTGAATGTGTTTAGAAATTTTAAAACAATACTAGAGATCATAGACTTCAGTATATAGAGCATTTACCTAAAAATTCAATATTTTCGTAGGCTTTAAAACATAGATTTTGAGAAAATTTCAAAAATATGAAAATATTTTTTAATGTATAGTTGCATCCTTCAATAATATATGATAAAAGTCAAAGAGGTTTGTAACTTTTGTTGTCACCGTTTCTCTAGAAAATGACGGTTTTATAGTGGTTAGTCCACCAATTTATGGAGTATTATAAAGTTTTACTAAATTAATTGACAAAAAATTAAAACGATGCCCATGTACCATGAAAGAGAGTTTAATATACATTAATACAAATGTATAATGTGTTTAGAAATTTTAAAACAACACTAACGATCATAGGATTCAGTATATAGAGCATTTACCAAAAAAAAAAAATATTTTCGTAAGGGTTAGCACTTAGATTTTGAGAAAAATTCAAAAATATGAAAATATTGTTTTAATGTATAATTGCATCCTTCACTAATATATTATGAAGTTCAAAGAGATTTGGAACTTTTGTTATCTTTGGTTCTCTAAAAAGTAATGATTTTATAGTGGTTAATCCACCAATTTCGGGAGTATTATGAAATTTTACTTAATTAATTGACAAAAAATTAAAACAATGTTCATGTACCATGAAAGAGAGTTTAATATACATTAATGCAAATGTAGAATGTGTTCAAAAATTTTAAAACAACACTAAAGATCATAGGCTTCAGTATATAGAGCATTTATCGAAAAATTCAATATTTTCGTGGGGGTTAACACGTAGATTTTGAGAAAAATTCAAAAATATGAAAAAATTGTTTTAATGCATAGTTACATATTTCACTAACATATGATGAAGGTCAAAGATGTTTGAAACTTTTATTGTCTCTGTTTCCCTAGAAAATAACGATTTTATAGTGGTTAGACTCCACCAATTTAGGGAGTATGATGAAGTGTTACTAAATTAATTGACAAAAAATTAAAACGATGCCCATGTACCATGAAACATAGTTTAATATAAATTAATACAAATGTAGAATGTGTTTAGAAATTTTAAAACAACACTAAAGATCATAGGCTTCAGTATATAGAGCATTTACCGAAAAATTCAATATTTTCGTAGGGGTTAACACATAGATTTTGAGAAAAATTCAAAAATTCAAAAATATTGTTTTAATGTATATTTGCATCCTTCACTAATATATGATGAAGGTCAAAGAGGTTTGGAACTTTTGTTGTCTTCGATTCTCTAGAAAATAACGATTTTATATTGGTTACTACACCAATTTAGGGAGTATTATGAAATTTTACTAAATTAATTGACAAAAAATTAAAACGATGTCCGTGTACCATGAATGAGAGTTTAATATAATTAATACAAATGTAGAATGTGTTCTGAACTTTTAAAACAACACTAAATATCATAGGCTTTAGTATATAGAGCATTTATCGAAAAATTCATATTTTCGTAGGGATTAACACATAGATTTTGAGAAAAATTCAAAAATATAAAAAACTGTTTTAATGCATTTTTGCATCATTCACTAACATATGATGAAGGTCAAAGAGGTTTGGAACTTTTGTTGTCTCCGTTTATCAAGAAAATAGCGATTTTATAGTGGTTAGATTCCACCAATTTAGGGAGTATTATGAAGTGTTACAAAATTAATTGACAAAAAAATAAAACGATGCTCATGTACCATGAAAGAGAGTTTAATATACATTAATACAAATGTAGAATGTGTTTATAAATTTTAAAACAACATTAAAGATCATAGGGTTCAGTATATAGTGTATTTACCGAAAAATTTAATATTTTCCTAGGGGTTAACACATAGATTTTGAGAAAAAGTCAAAAATATAAAAAAACTGTTTTAATGCATTTTTGCATCATTCACTAACATACGATGAAGATCAAAGGGGTTTGGAACTTTTGTTGTCTCTGTTTCTCATGAAAAATAGTTATTTTATAGTGGTTAGACTCCACCAATTTAGGGAGTATTATGAAGTGTTACTAAATTAATTGACAAAAAATTAAAACGATGTCCATGTACCGTGAAATATAGTTTAATATAAATTAATACAAATGTAGAATGTGTTTAGAAATTTTAAAACAACACTAAAGATCATATGGTTCAGTATATAGAGCATTTACCGAAAAGTTCAATATTTTTGTAGGCTTTAACACATAGATTTTGAGAAAAATTCAAAAATATAAAAAAATTGTTTTAACGTATATTTGCATCCTTCACTAATATATGATGAAGGTCAAAGAGGTTTGGAACATTTGTTGTCTTCGTTTCTCTAGAAAATAACGATTTTATAGTGGTTACTCCACCAAATTAGGGAGTATTATGAAATTTTACTAAATTAATTGACAAAAAATTAAAACGATGTCCATGTACCAGGAGTTTAATATACATTAATTCAAATGGAGAATGTGTTCTGAAATTTTAAAACAACACTAAATATCATAGGCTTCAGTATATAGAGCATTTACCGAAAAATTCAATATTTTCGTAGGGGGTTAACACATGGATTTTGAAAAAAATTCAAAAATATAAAAACTGTTTTAATGCATAGTTGCATCCTTCGCTTACATATTATGAAGTTTAAAGAGGTTTGAAACTTTTGTTGTCTCAATTTCTCTAGAAAATAACGATTTTATAGTGGTTAGTCCACCAATTTAAGGAGTATTATAAAGTCTTACAAAATTGATTGACAAAAAATTAAAACGATGTCCATGTATCATGAAAGAGAATTTAATATATATTAATACAAATGTATAATGTGTTTAGAAATTTTAGAACAACACTAAAGATCATCGGCTTCAGTATATAGAGCATTTACCGAAAACTTCAATAGTTTCGTAGACTTTAACACATAGATTTTGAGAAAAATTCAAAAATATGAAAATATTATTTTAATGTATAGTTGCATCCTTCACTAATATATTATTAAGTTCAAAGAGATTTAGAACTTTTGTTTTCTTCGTTTCTCTAGAAAATAACGATTTTATAGTGGTTAATCCACCAATTTAAGGAGTATTATAAAGTTTTACTAAATTAATTGACAAAAAATAAAAAAGATGTCTATGTACCGTGAAAGAGAGTTGAATATACATTAATACAAATGTATAATGTTTTCAGAAATTTTAAAACAACACTAAATATCATAGTCTTCAGTATATAGAGCATTTACCAAAAAATTAAATATTTTCGTAGGGGTTCACACATAGATTTTGAGAAAAATTCAAAAATATATAAAAAAACTGTTTTAATGCATTTTTGCATCATTCACTAACATATGATGAAGGTCAAAGAGGTTTGAAACTTTTGTTGTCTCCATTTCTCAAGAAAATAGCGATTTTATAGTAGTTAAACTCCATCAATTTAGGGAGTATTATGAAGTGTTACAAAATTAATTGACAAAAAATTAAAACGATGCCCACGTACCATTAAAGAGAGTTTAATATACATTAATACAATTGTAGAATATGTTTAGAAATTGTAAATCAACACTAAAGATCATAGGTTTCACTATATAGAACATTTACCTAAAAATTCAATATTTTCGTAGGCTTTAAAACATAGATTTTGAGAAAAATTGAAAAAATATGAAAATATTGTTTTAATGTATAGTTGCATCCTTCAATAATATATGATAAAGGTCAAAGAGGTTTGGAACTTTTGTTGTCTCCGTTTCTCTAGAAAATGACGGTTTTATAGTGGTTAGTCCACCAATTTAAGGAGTATTATAAAGTTTTACAAAATTGATTGACAAAAATTAAAACGATGTCCATGTATCATGAAAAAGAGTTTAATATACATTAATACAATTGTAGAATATGTTTAGAAATTGTAAATCAACACTAAAGATCATAGGCTTCAAGATATAGAGCATTTACCTAAAAATTCAATATTTTTGTAGGCTTTAACACATAGATTTTGAGAAAAATTCAAAAATATGAAAATATTGTTTTAATGTATAGTTGCATCCTTCACTAATATATTATGAAGTTCAAAGAGATTTGGAACTTTTGTTGTCTTCGTTTCTCTAGAAAATAACGATTTTATAGTGGTTAGTCCACCAATTTAGGAGTATTATGAAATTTTACCAAATTAATTGACAAAAATTAAAACGATGTTCATGTACCATGAAAGAGAGTTAACTATATATTAATACAAATGTAGAATGTGTTCAGAAATTTTAAAACAACACTAAAGATCATAGGCTTCAAGATATAGAGCATTTACGAAAAATTCAATATTTTCGTAGGCTTTAAAACATAGATTTTGAGAAAAATTCAAAAATATGAAAATATTATTTTAATGTATAGTTGCATCATTAAACACATATTATGAAGTTTTACTAAATTAATTGACAAAAATTAAAACGATGTCCATGTACCAGGAGTTTAATATACATTAATACAGATGTAGAATGTGTTTAGAAATTTTAAAACAACACTAAATATCATAGGCTTCATTATATAGAGCATTTACCTAAAAATTCAATATTTTCGTAGGCTTTAAAACATAGATTTTGAGAAAAATTCAAAAATATATAAAAAACTGTTTTAATGCATAGTTGCATCATTAAACACATATTATGAAGTTTTACTAAATTAATTGACAAAAATTAAATATTTTCGTAGGCTTTAAAACATAGATTTTGAGAAAAATTCAAAAATATAAAAAACTGTTTTAATGCATAGTTGCATCATTAAACACATATGATGAAGGTCAAAGAGGTTTGAAACTTTTGTTGTCTCCGTTTCTCTAGAAAATAACGATTTTATAGTGGTTAGTCCACCAATTTAGGAGTATTATAAAGTTTTACTAAATTAATTGACAAAAATTAAAACGATGTCCATGTACCATGAAAGAGAGTTTAATATATATTAATACAAATGTAGAATGTGTTCAGAAATTTTAAAACAAGACTAAAGATCATAGGCTTCAGTATATAGAGCATTTACAGAAAAATTCAATATTTTTGTAGCGGTTAACACATAGATTTTGAGAAAATTTAAAAAATATGAAAATTTTGTTTTAATGCGTAGTTGCATCCTTCGCTAACATATGATGAAGGTCAAAGAGGTTTGTAACTTTTGCTGTCTCCGTTTCTCTAGAAAATAACGATTCTATAGTGGTTAGTCCACCAATTTAGGGAGTATTATAAAGTTTTACTAAATTAATTGACAAAAATATAAAAAGATGTCCATATACCATTAAATAGAGTTTAATATACATTAATACAAATGTAGAATGTGTTTAGAAATTTTAAAACAAGCTTCAGTATATAGAGCATTTATCGAAAAATTCAATATTTTCAATAGATTTTGAGAAAAATTCAAAAATATAAAAATATTTTTAATGCAGTTTTGCATCCTTCACTAACATATGATGAATGTAAAAGAAGTTTGGAACTTTTGTTGTCTCCGTTTCTCTAGAAAATAACGATTTTATAGTGGTTAGTCCACCAATTTAGGGAGTATTATGAAGTGTTACTAAATTAATTGACAAAAAATTAAAACGATGCTCATGTACCATGAAAGAGAGTTTAATATACATTAATACAAATGTAGAATGTGTTCAGAAATTTTAAAACAACACTAAAGATCATAGGCTTCAGTATATAGAGCATTTACCGAAAAATTCAATATTTTCGTAGGGTTAACACATAGATTTTGAGAAAATTTTAAAATATGAAAATTTTGTTTTAATGCATAGTTGCATCCTGGGCTAACATATGATAAAGGCCAAAGAGGTTTTGAACTTTTGTTGTCTCCGTTTCTCTAGAAAATAACGATTTAATAGTGGTTAGTCCACTAATTTAGGGAGTATTATAAAGTACCATGAAAGAGAGTTTAATATACATTAATACAAATGTAGAATGTGTTTAGAAATTTTAAAACAACACTAAAGATCATAGGATTCAGTATATAGAGCATTTAAGAAAAATTCAAAAATATAAAAAACTGTTTTAATGCATTTTGCATCATTCACTAACATATGATGAATGTCAAAGAGGTTTTGAACTTTTGTTGTCTCCGTTTCTCTAGAAAATAGCGATTTTATTGTGGTTATTCCACCAATTTAGAGAGTATTATAAATTTTTACTAAATTAATTGACAAAAATTAAAACGATGTCCATGTACCATGAAAAAGAGTTTAGTATACATTAATACAAATGTATAATGTGTTATAGAAATTTTAAAACAACACTAAAGATCATAGGCTTCAATATATAGAGCATTTACCAAAACATTCAATATTTTCGTAAGGGTTAATACGTAGATTTTGAAAAAAATTAAAAAAATATGAAAATATTGTTTTAATGTATAGTTGCATCCTTTACTAATACATGATGAAGGTAAAAGAGATTTGGAACTTTTGTTATCTTTGTTTCTCTAGAAAATAGCGATATTATAGTGGTTAATCTACCCGTTTAGAGAGTATTATAAAATTTTACTAAATTAGTTGACAAAAAATTAAAACGATATCCATTACCATGAAAGAGAGTTTAATATACTTTAATACAAATGTAGAAAGTGTTTAGAAATTTTAAAACAACACTAAAGATCATAGGCTTCAGTATATAAAGCATTTACCGAAAAGTCAATATTTTCGTAGGCTTTAACACATAAATTTTGAGAAAAATTCAAAAATATGAAAATATTGTTTTAATGTATAGTTGCATCCTTCACTAATATACGATGAAGGTCAAAGAGGTTTGGAACTTTTGTTGTCTCTGTTTCTCTCGAAAATAACGATTTTAAAGTGGTTAGTCCACCAATTTACGAAGTGTTATAAAGTTTTACTAAATTAATAGACAAAAAATAAAAACGATGTCCATGTACCAATAGTTTAATATATTTTAATACAAATGTATAATGTGTTCATAAATTTTAAAACAACACTAAAGATCATAGGCTTTAGTATATAGAGCATTTACCGAAAATATCAATATTTTCGTAGGGGTTAACATATAGATTTTAAGAAAAATTCAAAAATATAAAAAAAAAACTGTTTTAATGCATTTTTGCATCCTTTACTAACATATGAAGGCCAAAGAGGCTTGGAACTTTTGTTGTCTCCGTTTCTCTAGAAAATAGAGATTTTATAGTGGTTAGTCCACCAATTTAGGGTGTATTATAAAGTGTTACTAAATTAATTGGCAAAAAATTGAAACGATGCTCATGTACCATGAAAGAGAGTTTAATATACATTAATACAAATGTAGAATGTGTTTCAAAATTTTAAAACAACACTAAAGATCATAGGCTTCAGTATATAGAGCATTTACCGAAAATTCAATATTTTCGTAGAGGTTGTTAACACATAGATTTTGAGAAAATTTTAAAAATATAAAATTTTTGTTTTAATGCATAGTTGCATCCTTCGCTAACATATGATGAAGGTCAAAGAGGTTTGGAACTTTTGTTGTCTCCGTTTCTCTAGAAAATAGCGATTTTATAGTGGTTAGTCCACCAATTTAGGGAGTAATATGAAGTTTTACTAAATTAATTGACAAAAATTAAAACGATGTCCTTGTACCTTGAAAGAGAGTTTAATATACATTAATACAAATGTAGAATGTGTTTAGAAATTTTAAAACAAGCTTCATTATATAGAGCATTTACCAAAAATTCAATATTTTCAGTAGGGGTTAACACATAGATTTTGAGAAAATTTTAATATTATGAAATTTTACTAAATTAATTGACAAAAATTAAAACAATGTTCATGTACCATGAAAGAGAGTTTAATATACATTAATACAAATGTAGAATGTGTTCAGAAATTTTAAAACAAGCTTCATTATATAGAGCATTTACCAAAAATTCAATATTTTCGTAGGCTTTAACACATAGATTTTGAGAAAATTTTAATATTATGAAATTTTACTAAATTAATTGACAAAAATTAAAACGATGTCCATGTACCATGAAAGAGAGTTTAATATACATTAATACAAATGTAGAATGTGTTTAGAAATTTTAAAACAACACTAAAGATCATATGGTTCAGTATATAGAGCATTTACCTAAAAATTCAATATTTTCGTAGGTTTAACACATAGATTTTGAGAAAATTTTAATATTATGAAATTTTACTAAATTAATTGACAAAAATTAAATATTTTCGTAGGCTTTAAAACATAGATTTTGAGAAAATTTTAATATTATGAAATTTTACTAAATTAATTGACAAAAATTAAAACGATGCTCATGTACCATGAAAGAGAGTTTAATATACATTAATACAAATGTAGAATGTGTTTAGAAATTTTAAAACAACACTAAAGATCATAGGCTTTAGTATATAGAGCATTTACCTAAAAATTCAATATTTTCGTAGGCTTTAAAACATAGATTTTGAGAAAATTTTAATATTATGAAATTTTACTAAATTAATTGACAAAAAATTAAAACGATGCTCATGTACCATGAAAGAGAGTTTAATATACTTTAATATAAATGTAGAATGTGTTTAGAAATTTTAAAACAAGCTTCAGTATATAGAGCATTTACCTAAAAATTCAATATTTTCGTAGGCTTTAACACATAGATTTTGAGAAAATTTTAATATTATGAAATTTTACTAAATTAATTGACAAAAATTAAAACGATGTCCATGTACCATGAAAGAGAGTTTAATATACATTAATACAAATGTAGAATGTGTTTAGAAATTTTAAAACAAGCTTCAGTATATAGAGCATTTACCTAAAAATTCAATATTTTCGTAGGCTTTAACACATAGATTTTGAGAAAAATTCAAAAATATGAAAATATTATTTTAATGTATAGTTGCATCCTTCAATAATATATGATAAAGGTCAAAGAGGTTTGAAACTTTTGTTGTCTCCGTTTCTCTAGAAAATAACGATTTTATAGTGGTTAGTCTACCAATTTAGTGAGTATTATAAAGTTTTACTAAATTAATTAACAAAAAATTAAAACGATGCCCTTGTACCATGAAAGATAGTTTAATAAACTTTAATATAAATGTAGTTTAATATACTTTAATATAAATGTACAATGTGTTTAGAAATTTTAAAACAACACTAAAGATCATAGGCTTAGTATATATAGGATTTACCTAAAAATTCAATATTTCCGTAGGGGTTAACACATAGATTTTGAGAAAATTTTAGAAATATGAAAATTTTGTTTTAATGCATAGTTGCATCCTTCACTAATATATTATGAAGGTCAAAGAGGTTTGGAACTTTTGTTGCCTCTGTTTCTCTCGAAAATAACGATTTTAAATTGGTTAGTCCACCAATTTAGGAAGAATTATAATGTTTTACTAAATTAATCGACAAAAAATTAAAACAATGCTTATGTACCATGAAAGAGAGTTTAATATACATTAATAAAAATGTAGAAAGTGTTTAGAAATTTTAAAACAAAACTAAAGATGATAGGCTTCAGTATATAGAGCATTTACCGAAAAATTCGATATTTTCGTAGGCTTTAAAACATAGATTTTGAGAAAAATTAAAAAATATGAAAATATTGTTTTAATGTATAGTTGCATCATTCAATAATATATAATGAAGGTCAATGAGGTTTGAAACTTTTATTGTCTCCGTTTCTCTAGAAAATAACGATTTTATAGTGGTTAGTCCACCAATTTACGGAGTATTATAATTTTTTCTTAAATTAATTGACAAAAAATTAAAACGATGCTCATGAACCATGAAAGAGAGTTTAATATACATTAATACAAAAGTATAATGTTATTAGAAATTTTAAAACAAAACTTAAAATCACAGGCTTCTTCAGTATATAGAGCATTTACCAAAAAAAAATATTTTCGTAAGGGTTAACACAAGGATTTTGAGAAAAATTAAAAAATATGAAAATATTGCTTTAATGTATAGTTGCATCGTTCACTAATATATTATGAAGTTAAAAAGAAATTTGGAACTTTTGTTGTCTTCGGTTCTCTAGAAAATAACGATTTTATAACGGTTAGTCCACCAATTTCTGGAGTATTATGAAATTTTACCAAATTAATTGACAAAAAATTAAAACGATGTTCATGTACCATGAAAGAGAGTTAACTATATATTAATACAGAATGAGTTCAGAAATTTTAAAACAAGCTTCAGTATATAGAGCATTTACCTAAAAATTCAATATTTTCGTAGGGGTTAACACATAGATTTTGAGAAAATTTTAATATTATGAAATTTTACTAAATTAATTGACAAAAATTAAATATTTTCAGTAGGGGTTCACATAGATTTTGAGAAAATTTTAATATTATGAAATTTTACTAAATTAATTGACAAAAATTAAAACGATGTTCATGTACCATGAAAGAGAGTTTAATATACATTAATACAAATGTATAATGTTTTCAGAAATTTTAAAACAACACTAAATATCATAGTCTTCATTATATAGAGCATTTACCAAAAAATCAATATTTTTGTAGGGTTAACACATAGATTTTGAAAAAATTCAATATTTTTGTAGGGTTAACACATAGATTTTGAAAAAATTCAATATTTTCGTAGGGGTTAACACATAGATTTTGAGAAAAATTCAAAAATATGAAAATATTGTTTTAATGTATAATTGCATCATTCACTAACATATGATGAAGGTCAAAGAGGTTAGGAACTTTTGTTGTTTCCGTTTCTCTAGAAAATAGCGATTTTATAGTAGTTAAACTCCATCAATTTAGGAGTATTATGAAATTTTACTAAATTAATTGACAAAAATTAAAACGATGCCCATGTACCATGAAAGAGAGTTTAATATACATTAATACAACTGTAGAATGTGTTCTGAAATTTTAAAACAAGCTTCAAGATATAGAGCATTTACCTAAAAATTCAATATTTTAGTAGGGGTTAACACATAGATTTTGAGAAAATTTTAATATTATGAAATTTTACTAAATTAATTGACAAAAAATTAAAACAATATTCTTGTACCATGAAATAGAATTTAATATACATTAATATAAATGTAAAATGTTTTCAGAAATTTTAAAACAAGCTTCAGTATATAGAGCATTTACCTAAAAATTCAATATTTTCGTATGCTTTAACACTTAGATTTTGAGAAAAATTCAAAAATATGAATATATATTTTTAAGGTATAGTTGCATCCTTCACTAATATATGATGAAGGTCAAAGAGGTTAGGAACTTTTGTTGTTTCCGTTTCTCTAGAAAATAACGATTTTATAGTGGTTAGTCCACCAATTTAGGAAGTATTATAAAGTTTTACTAAATTAATTGACAAACAATTAAAACGATGACCATGTACCATTAAAAAGAGTTTAATATACATTAATACAAATTTAGAATTTGTTTAGAAATTTTAAAACAACACTAAAGATCATAGGCTTCAGTATATAGAGCATTTACCGAAAAAATTCAATATTTTTGTAGGTTTTCAGAAAAATTCAAAAATATGAAAATATTGTTTTAATATATAGTTGCATCCTTCACTAATATATGATGAAGGTCAAATAGGTTTGGAACTTTTGTTATCTTCTTTTCTCTAGAAAATAGCGATTTTATAGTGGTTACTCCACTAATTCAGAGAGTATTATGAAATTTTACTAAATTAATTGACAAACAATTAAAACGATGTTCATGTACCATGAAAGAGAGTTTAATATACATTAATGCAAATGTAGAATGTGTTCAGAAATTTTAAAACAATACTAAAGATCATAGGCTTTAGTATATAGAGCATTTACCAAAAAAATCAATACTTTCCCTAAAAATAACGATTTTATAGTGGTTAGTCCACCAATTTAGGAGTATTATGAAGTTTTACTAAATTAATTGACAACAAATTAAAACGATGTCCATGTACCATGAAAGAGTTTAATATACATTAATAAAATGTAGAATGTGTTTAGAAATTTTAAAACAATACTAACGATCATAGGCTTCAAGATATAGAGCATTTACCGAAAAATTCAATATTTTCGCAGGGGTTAACACATAGATTTTGAGAAAATTTTAAAATTTTAAAAATTTTGTTTTAATGCATAGTTGCATCCTGAGCTAACATATGATAAAGGCCAAAGAGGTTTTGAACTTTTTTGTCTCCGTTCTCTAGAAAATAACGATTTAATAGTGGTTAGTCCACCAATTTTGGGAGTATTATAAAATTTTACTAAATTAATTGACAAAAAATTAAAACAATGTCCATGTATCCTGAAATAGAGTTTAATATAAATTAATACAAATGTAGAATGTGTTTAGAAATTTTAAAACAAGCTTCAGTATATAGAGCATTTAAGAAAAATTCAAAAATATGAAAATATTGTTTTAATATATAGTTGCATCCTTCACTAATATATGATGAAGGTCAAAGAGGTTTGGAACTTTTGTTATCTTCTTTCTCTAGAAAATAGCGATTTTATAGTGGTTAGTCCACCAATTTTGGGAGTATTATAAAATTTTACTAAATTAATTGACAAACAATTAAAAGCGATGTTCATGTACCATGATTGAGAGTTTAATATACATTAATACAAATTTAGAATTTGTTTAGAAATTTTAAAACAACACTAAAGATCATAGGCTTCAAGATATAGAGCATTTAAGAAAAATTCAATATTTTTGTAGGTTTTCAGAAAAATTCAAAAATATGAAAATATTGTTTTAATATATAGTTGCATCCTTCACTAATATATGATGAAGGTCAAATAGGTTTGGAACTTTTGTTATCTTCTTTTCTCTAGAAAATAGCGATTTTATAGTGGTTACTCCACTAATTCAGAGAGTATTATGAAATTTTACTAAATTAATTGACAAACAATTAAAACGATGTTCATGTACCATGATTGAGAGTTTAATATACCGTAATACAAATGTATAATGTGTTCAGAAATTTTAAAACAACACTAAATATCATAGGCTTCAGTATATAGAGCATTTACCGAAAAATTCAATATTTTCGCAGGGGTTAACACATAGATTTTGAGAAAATTTTAAAATTTTAAAAATTTTGTTTTAATGCATAGTTGCATCCTGAGCTAACATATGATAAAGGCCAAAGAGGTTTTGAACTTTTTTTGTCTCCGTTTCTCTAGAAAATAACGATTTAATAGTGGTTAGTCCACCAATTTTGGGAGTATTATAAAATTTTACTAAATTAATTGAAAAAAAATTAAAACAATGTCCATGTATCCTGAAATAGAGTTTAATATAAATTAATACAAATGTAGAATGTGTTTAGAAATTTTAAAACAAGCTTCAGTATATAGAGCATTTACCGAAAAATTCAATATTTTCGTATGCTTTAACACTTAGATTTTGAGAAAAATTCAAAAATATGAATATATTGTTTTAATGTATAGTTGCATCTTTCACTAATATGTGATGAAGGTCAAAGAGGTTAGGAACTTTTGTTGTTTCCGTTTCTCAAGAAAATAACGATTTTATAGTGGTTAGTCCACCAATTTAGGGAGTATTATAAAGTTTTACTAAATTAATTGACAAACAATTAAAATGATGCCCATGTACCATGAAAAAGAGTTTAATATACATTAATACAAATGTAGAATTTGTTTTGAAATTTTAAAACAACACTAAAGATCATAGGCTTCAGTATATAGAGCATTTACCGAAAAAATTCAATATTTTCGTAGATTTTGAGAAAAATTCAAAAATATGAAAATATTATTTTAATATATAGTTGCATCTTTCACTAATATATGATGAAGGTCAAAGAGGTTTGGAACTTTTGTTGTCTTCGTTTCTCTAGAAAATAGAGATTTTATAGTGGTTACTCCACTAATTCAGGGAGTATTATGAAATTTTACTAAATTAATTGACAAACAATTAAAACGATGTTCATGTACCATGATTGAGAGTTTAATATAAGTTAATACAAATGTATAATGTGTTCAGAAATTTTAAAACAACACTAAATATCATAGGCTTCAGATATAGAGCATTTACCTAAAAATTCAATATTTTTAGTAGGGGTTAACACATAGATTTTGAGAAAAATTCAAAAATATGAAAATTTTGTTTTAATGTATAGTTGCATCCTTCACTAATATATTATGAAGGTCAAAGAGGTTTGAAAATTTTGTTGTCTCCGTTTCTCTAGAAAATAACGATTTTATAGTGGTTAGTCCACCAATTTAGGAAGTTCACCAATTTAGGAAGTCCACCAATTTAGGAAGTATTATATAGTTTTACTAAATTAATTGACAAAAAATTAAAACGATGTCCCTGTACCTTGAAAGAGAGTTTAATATATTTTAATACAAATGTTGAATATGTTCATAAATTTTAAAACAACACTAAAGATCATAGGCTTCAGTATATAGAGCATTTATCGAAAAATTCAATATTTTCGTAAGGGTTAACACATAGATTTTGAGAAAAATTCAAAAATAAAAAAAAAACTGTTTTAATGCATTTTTGCATCCTTCACTAACATATGATGAATGTCAAAGAGGTTTGGAATTTTGTTGTCTCCGTTTCTCTAGAAAATAGAGATTTTATAGTGGTTAGTCCACCAATTTAGGGTGTATTATAAAGTGTTACTAAATTAATTGACAAAAAATTAAAACGATGCTCATGTACCATGAAAGAGAGTTTAATATACATTAATACAAATGTAGAATGTGTTTAGAAATTTTAAAACAACACTAAAGATCATAGGCTTCAGTATATAGAGCATTTACCTAAAAATTCAATATTTTCGTAGGCTTTAAAACATAGATTTTGAGAAAAATTCAAAAATATGAAAATATTTTTTAATGTATAGTTGCATCCTTCACTAATATATGATGAAAGTCAAAGAGGTTTGGAACTTTTGTTGTCTCCGTTTCTCTAGAAAATAACGATTTTATAGTGGTTAGTCCACCAATTTATGGAGTATTATAAAGTTTTACTAAATTAATTGACAAAAAATTAAAACGATGCCCATGTACCATGAAAGAGAGTTTAATATACATTAATACAAATGTATAATGTGTTTAGAAATTTTAAAACAACACTAACGATCATAGGATTCAGTATATAGAGCATTTACCAAAAAATTCAATATTTTCGTAGGGTTAACACATAGATTTTGAGAAAAATTCAAAAATATGAAAATATTGTTTTAATGTATAGTTGCATCCTTCACTAATATATTATGAAGATCAAAGAGGTTTGGAACTTTTGTTGTCTTTGTTTCTCTAGAAAATAACGATTTTATAGTGGTTAATCCACCAATTTAAGGAGTATTATGAAGTTTTACTAAATTAATTGACAAAAAATTAAAACAATGTTCATGTACCATGAAAGAGAGTTTAATATACATTAATGCAAATGTAGAATGTGTTCAAAATTTTAAAACAACACTAAAGATCATAGGCTTCAGTATATAGAGCATTTATCGAAAAATTCAATATTTTCGTAGGGTTAACACATAGATTTTGAGAAAAATTCAAAAATATGAAAATTTTGTTTTAATGCATAGTTACATCCTTCACTAACATATGATGAAGGTCAAAGAGGTTTGGAACTTTTGTTGTCTCCGTTTCTCTAGAAAATAACGATTTTATAGTGGTTAGTCCACCAATTTAGGGAGTATGATGAAGTGTTACTAAATTAATTGACAAAAAATTAAAACGATGCCCATGTACCATGAAAGAGAGTTTAATATAAATTAATACAAATGTAGAATGTGTTTAGAAATTTTAAAACAACACTAAAGATCATAGGCTTCATTATATAGAGCATTTACCGAAAAATTCAATATTTTCGTAAGCTTTAACACATAGATTTTGAGAAATATTCAAAAATTCAAAAATATTGTTTTAATGTATAGTTGCATCCTTCACTAATATATGATGAAGGTCAAAGAGGTTTGGAACTTTTGTTGTCTCCGTTTCTCTAGAAAATAACGATTTTATAGTGGTTAGTCCACCAATTTAGGGAGTATTATGAAATTTTACTAAATTAATTGACAAACAATTAAAACGATGTTCATGTACCATGATTGAGAGTTTAATATAAGTTAATACAAATGTATAATGTGTTCAGAAATTTTAAAACAACACTAAATATCATAAGCTTCAGTATATAGAGCATTTACCGAAAAATTCAATATTTTCGCAGGGGTTAAAGCATAGATTTTGAAAAAATTTTAAAATTATGAAAATTTTGTTTTAATGCATAGTTGCATCCTGGGCTAACATATGATAAAGGCCAAAGAGGTTTTGAACTTTTGTTGTCTCTGTTTCTCTAGAAAATAATGATTTAATAGTGGTTAGTCCACCAATTTAGGGAGTATTATAAAGTTTTACTAAATTAATTGACAAAAAAATTAAAACGATGTCCATGTACCATGAAATAGAGCTTAATATACATTATTACAAATATAGAATATGTTTAGAAATTTTAAAACAAGCTTCAAGATATAGAGCATTTATCGAAAAATTCAATATTTTCGTAGGGTTAACACATAGATTTTGAGAAAATTTGAAAAATATGAAAATTTTGTTTTAATGCATAGTTGCATCATTCGCTTACATATTATGAAGTTCAAAGAGGTTTGGAATTTTTGTTGTCTCCGTTTCTCTAGAAAGTAACGATTTTATAGTGGTTAGTCCACCAATTTAGAGAGTATTATAAAGCTTTACAAAATTAATTGACAAAAAATTAAAACGATGTCCATGTACCATGAAAGAGAGTTTAATATACATTAATACAAATGTAGAATGTGTTTAGAAATTTTAAAACAAGCTTCAAGATATAGAGCATTTACCTAAAAATTCAATATTTTCGTAGGGTTAACACATAGATTTTGAGAAAATTTTAAAAATATGAAAATTTTGTTTTAATGCATAGTTGCATCATTCACTAATATATTATGAAGTTCAAAGAGGTTTGGAATTTTGTTGTCTCCGTTTCTAGAAAATAACGATTTTATAGTGGTTAGTCCACCAATTTAGGGAGTATTATAAAGTTTTACTAAATTAATTGACAAAAAAATTAAAACGATGTCCATGTACCATGAAATAGAGCTTAATATACATTATTACAAATATAGAATATGTTTAGAAATTTTAAAACAAGCTTCAGTATACAGAGCATTTACCGAAAAATTCAATATTTTCGTTGGGGTTACCAAATAGATTTCGAGAAAATTTGAAAAATATGAAAATTTTGTTTTAATGCATAGTTGCATCATTCGCTTACATATTATGAAGTTCAAAGAGGTTTGGAATTTTTGTTGTCTCCGTTTCTCTAGAAAGTAACGATTTTATAGTGGTTAGTCCACCAATTTAGAGAGTATTATAAAGCTTTACAAAATTAATTGACAAAAAATTAAAACGATGTCCTTGTACCTTGAAAGAGAGTTTAATGTACATTAATACAAATGTATAATGTGTTTAGAAATTTTAAAACAACACTAAAGATCATCGGCTTCAGTATATAGAGCATTTACCGTAAACTTCAATAGTTTCGTAGGCGTTAACACATAGATTTTGAAAAAAAATTCAAAAATATGAAAATAATATTTTAATGTATAGTTGTATCCTTCACTAATATATGATGAAGGTCAAAGAGGTTTGGAACTTTTGTTGTCTTCGTTTCTCTAGAAAATAGCGATTTTATAGTGGTTACTCCACCAATTTATGGAGTATTATGAAATTTTACTAAATTAATTAACAAAAAATTAAAATGATGTCCATGTATCATGAGTGAGAGTCTAATAATATACATTAATACAAATGAAGAATGTGTTCAAAATTTTTAAAACAACACTAAAGACCATAGGCTTCAGTATATAGAGCATTTACCAAAAAATATCAGTATTTTTGTAGGTTTTCAGAAAAATTCAAAAATATGAAAATATTGTTTTAATATATAGTTGCATCCTTCACTAATATATGATGAAGGTCAAAGATGTTTGAGACTTTTGTTGTCTCCGTTTCTTTAGAAATAGCGATTTTATAGTGGTTAGTCCAACAATTAAGGGAGTATTATGAACTGTTACTAAATTAATTGACAAAAATTAAAATGATGTCCATGTACCATGAAAGAGGGTTTAATATACATTAATACAAATGTATAAAGTGTGATGAAATTTTAAAACACTAAATATCACAGGTTTCAGTATATAGAGAATTTACCAAAAAAATAATAATGTTTTCGTAAGGTTTAACACATGGATTTTGAAAAAAATTAAAAAATATAAAAATATTGTTTTAATTTATAGTTGCATCATTCACTAATATATTATGAAGTTCAAAGAGATTTGGAACTTTTGTTGTCTTCGGTTCTCTAAAAAATAACGATTTTATAGTGGTTAGTCCACCAATTTATGGAGTATTATAAAGTTTTACTAAATTAATTGAAAAAATTAAAACGACGTCTATGTAGCATGAAAGAGAGTTTAATATACATTATTACAAATGTAGAATGTGTTTAGAAATTTTAAAACAACACTAAAGATCATAGGCTTCAGTATATAGAGCATTTACCGAAAAATTTAATATTTTCGTAGGCTTTTTAACACATAGATTTTGAGAAAATTTTAAAAATATGAAAATATTGTTTTAATGTATAGTTTCATCCTTCACTAATATATGATGAAGGTCAAAGAGGTTTGAAACTTTTGTTGTCTCCGTTTCTCTAGAAAATAACGATTTTATAGTGGTTAGTCCACCAATTTACGGGATTTATAAAGTTTTACTAAATTAATTGAAAACAAATTAAAACAATGCTTATGTACCATGAAAGAGAGTTTAATATACATTAATAAAAATGTAGAAAGTGTTTAGAAATTTTAAAACAAAACTAAAGATGATAGGCTTCAGTATATAGAGCATTTACCGAAAAATTCGATATTTTCGTAGGCTTTAAAACATAGATTTTGAGAAAAATTAAAAAATATGAAAATATTGTTTTAATGTATAGTTGCATCATTCACTAATATATTATGAAGGTCAAAGAGGTTTGAAACTTTTGTTGTCTCCGCTTCTAGAAAATAACGATTTTATAGTGGTTAGTCCACCAATTTAGGAGTATTATGAAATTTTACTAAATTAATTGACAAAAATTAAAACGATGCTCATGTACCATGAAAGAGAGTTTAATATACATTAATACAAATGTATAATGTGTTTAGAAATTTTAAAACAACACTAAAGATCATAGGCTTCAAGATATAGAGCATTTACCTAAAAATTCAATATTTTCGTAAGGGTTAACACATAGATTTTGAGAAAAATTAAAAAATATGAAAATATTGTTTTAATGTATAGTTGCATCCTTCACTAACATATTATGAAGTTCAAAGAGATTTGGAACTTTTGTTGTCTCCGTTTCTCTAGAAAATAACGATTTTATAGTGGTTAGTCCACCAATTTAGGAGTATTATGAAATTTTACTAAATTAATTGACAAAAATTAAAACGATGCTCATGTACCATGAAAGAGAGTTTAATATATATTAATACAAATGTAGAATGTGTTCAGAAATTTTAAAACAACACTAAAGATCATAGGCTTTAGTATATAGAGCATTTACCTAAAAATTCAATATTTTCAGAGGGGTTAACACATAGATTTTGAGAAAATTTTAAAATATGAAAATTTTGTTTTAATGCATAGTTGCATCCTTCACTAACATATGATGAAGGTCAAAGAGGTTTGAAACTTTTGTTGTCTCCGCTTTCTAGAAAATAACGATTTTATAGTGGTTAGTCCACCAATTTAGGGAGTATTATGATGTGTTACTAAATTAATTGACAAAAATTAAAACGATGCTCATGTACCATGAAAGAGAGTTTAATATACATTAATACAAATGTAGAAAGTGTTTAGAAATTTTAAAACAACACTAAAGATCATAGGCTTCAGTATATAGAGCATTTACCAAAAATCAATATTTTCGTAAGGGTTAACACATAGATTTTGAAAAAATTCAAAAATATGAAAATATTGTTTTAATGTATAGTTGCATCATTCACTAATATATGATGAAGGTCAAAGAGGTTTGGAACTTTTGTTGTCTCCGTTTCTCTAGAAAATAACGATTTTATAGTGGTTAGTCCACCAATTTAAGGAGTATTATAAAGTTTTACTAAATTAATTAACAAAAATTAAAACGATGCCCATGTACCATGAAAGAGAGTTTAATATACTTTAATATAAATGTAGAATGTGTTTAGAAATTTTAAAACAACACTAAAGATCATAGGCTTCAGTATATATAGCATTTACCTAAAAATTCAATATTTTCGTAGGGGTTAACACATAGATTTTGAGAAAAATTAAAAAATATGAAAATATTGTTTTAATGTATAGTTGCATCATTCACAAATATATTATGAATGTCAAAGAGATTCGGAACTTTTGTTATCTTCGGTTCTCTAGAAAATGACGATTTTATAGTGGTTAGTCCACCAATTTAGGGAGTATTATGAAATTTTACTAAATTAATTGATAAAATATTAAAACGATGTTCATGTACCATGAAATAGAGTTTAATATACATTAATACAAATGTAGAATGTGTTTAGAAATTTTAAAACAACACTAAAGATCATAGGCTTCAGTATATAGAGCATTTACCAAAAAAAAAAATATTTTCGTAAGGGTTAACACATAGATTTTGAGAAAATTTAAAATATGAAAATATTGTTTTAATCTATAGTTGCATCCTTCACTAATATATTATGAATGTCAAAGAGATTTGGAACTTTTGTTGTCTTCGTTTCTCTAGAAAATAACGATTTTATAGTGGTTAGTCCAACAATTTAAGGAGTATTATGAAATTTTACCAAATTAATTGACAAAAAATTAAAACGATGTTCATGTACCATGAAAGAGAGTTAACTATATATTAATACAAATGTAGAATGAGTTCAGAAATTTTAAAACAACACTAAAGATCATAGGCTTTAGTATATAGAGCATTTACCGAAAATTCAATATTTTCGTAGGGGTTGTTAACACATAGATTTTGAGAAAATTTTAAAAATATGAAAATTCTGTTTTAATGCATAGTTGCATCCTTCGCTAACATATGATGAAGGTCAAAGAGGTTTGAAACTTTTGTTGTCTCCGTTTCTCTAGAAAATAACGATTTTATAGTGGTTAGTCCACCAATTTAGGGAGTATTATGATGTGTTACTAAATTAATTGACAAAAAAAATAAAATGATTCTCATGTACCAAGAAAGAGAGTTTAATATACATTAAAACAAATGTAGAAAGTGTTTAGAAATTTTAAAACAACACTAAAGATCATATGCTTCAGTATATAAAACATTTACCGAAAAAATCAATATTTTCGTAGGTTTTAACACATAGATTTTGAGAAAAATTCAAAAATATGAAAATATTTTTTTAATGTATAGTTGCATCATTCACTAATATATGATGAAGGTCAAAGAGGTTAGGAACCTTTATTGTCTCCGTTTCGCTAGAAAATAACGATTTTATAGTGGTTAGTCTACCAATTTAGTGAGTATTATAAAGTTTTACTAAATTAATTAACAAAAATTAAAACGATGCCCATGTACCATGAAAAAGAGTTTAATATACATTAATACAAATGTAGAATGTGTTTAGAAATTTTAAAACAACACTAAAGATCATAGGCTTCAGTATATAGAGCATTTACCGAAAAAATCAATATTTTCGTAGGGGTTAACACATAGATTTTGAGAAAAATTCAAAAATATGAAAATATTTTTTTAATGTATAGTTGCATCATTCACTAATATATGATGAAGGTCAAAGAGGTTAGGAACTTTTGTTGTCTCCGCTTCTAGAAAATAACGATTTTATAGTGGTTAGTCTACCAATTTAGTGAGTATTATAAAGTTTTGCTAAATTAATTAACAAAAAATTAAAACGATGCCCTTGTACCGTGAAAGAGAGTTTAATATACTTTAATATAAATGTAGAATGTGTTTAGAAATTTTAAAACAACACTAAAGATCATAGGCTTCAGTATATATATGATATACCAAAAAATTTAATATTTCCGTAGGGGGTTAACACATAGATTTTGAAAAAATTTTAGAAATATGAAAATTTTGTTTTAATGCGTAGTTCATCCTTCGCTAACATATTATGAAGGTCAAAGAGGTTTGAAAATTTTGTTGTCTCTGTTTCTCTCGAAAAGAACGATTTTATAGTGGTTAGTCCACCAATTTAGGAAGTTCACCAATTTAGGAAGTCCACCAATTTAGGAAGTATTATATAGTTTTACTAAATTAATCGACAAAAAATTAAAACGATGTCCCTGTACCTTGAAAGAGAGTTTAATATATTTAATACAAATGTTGAATATGTTCATAAATTTTAAAACAACACTAAAGATCATAGGCTTCAGTATATAGAGTATTTACCGAAAAATTCAATATTTTCGTAGGAGTTAATATATAGATTTTAAGAAAAATTCAAAAATATAAAAAAACTGTTTTAATGCATTTTTGCATCCTTCACTAACATATGATGAAGGTCAAAGAGGTTTTGAACTTTTGTTGTCTCCGTTTCTCTAGAAAATAGCGATTTTATAATGGTTAGTCCACCTATTTAGGGTGTATTATAATGTGTTACTAAATTAACTGGCAAAAAATTGAAACGATGTCCATGTACCATGAAAGAGAGTTTAATATACATTAATAAAAATGTAGAATGTGTTTCAAAATTTTAAAACAACACTAAATATCATAGGCTTCAGTATATATAGCATATAAAGAAAAATTCAATATTTTCGAGGCTTTAACACATAGATTTTGAGTAAAATTCAAAAATATGAAAATATTGTTTTAATGTATAGTTGCATCCTTCACTAATATATGATGAAGGTCAAAGAGGTTTGAAATTTTTGTTGTCTTTGTTTCTCTATTAAATAACGATTTTATAATGGTTAGTCAACTAATTTAGGGAGTATTATAAAGTATAACTAAATTAATTGACAAAAATTTAAAACGATACCCATGTACCATGAAAGAGAGTCTAAGTATAATACGAATTTATAATGTGTTATAGAAATTTTAAAACAACACTAAAGATCATAGGCTTCAATATATAGAGCATTTACCAAAACATTCAATATTTTCGTAAGGGTTAATACGTAGATTTTGAGAAAATTTTAGAAATATGAAAATTTTGTTTTAATGCATAGTTGCATCCTTCGCTAACATATTATGAAGGTCAAAGAGGTTTGAAATTTTGTTGTCTTTGTTTCTCTAGAAAATAACGATTTTATAGTGGTTAGTCCACCAATTTAGGAAGTCCACCAATTTAGGAAGTCCACCAATTTAGGGAGTATTATAAAGTTTTACTAAATTAATCGACAAAAAATTAAAACGATGTCCTTGTACCTTGAAAGAGAGTTTAATATATTTTAATACAAATGTTGAATATGTTCATAAATTTTAAAACAACACTAAAGATCATAGGCTTCAAGATATAGAGCATTTACCGAAAAATTCAATATTTTCGTAGAGTTAATATATAGATTTTAAGAAAAATTCAAAAATATAAAAAAACTGTTTTAATGCATTTTGCATCCTTCACTAACATATGATGAAGGTCAAAGAGGTTTTGAACTTTTGTTGTCTCCGCTTCTCTAGAAAATAGAGATTTTATAGTGGTTAGTCCACCAATTTAGGGTGTATTATAAAGTGTTACTAAATTAATTGACAAAAATTAAAACGATGTCCATGTACCATGAAAGAGAGTTTAATATACATTAATACAAATGTAGAATGTGTTTCAAAATTTTAAAACAACACTAAAGATCATAGGCTTCAGTATATAGAGCATTTACCTAAAAATTCAATATTTTCGTAGGGGTTAACACATAGATTTTGAGTAAAATTCAAAAATATGAAAATATTGTTTTAATGTATAGTTGCATCCTTCACTAATATATGATGAAGGTCAAAGAGGTTTGAAACTTTTGTTGTCTTCGTTTCTCTAGAAAATAACGATTTTATAGTGGTTAGTCCACCAATTTAGGAGTAATATGATGTGTTACTAAATTAATTGACAAAAATTAAAACGATGTCCATGTACCATGAAAAAGAGTTTAATATACATTAATACAAATGTAGAATGTGTTTCAAAATTTTAAAACAACACTAAATATCATAAGCTTCAGTATATAGAGCATTTACCTAAAAATTCAATATTTTCGTAGGGGTTAACACATAGATTTTGAGTAAAATTCAAAAATATGAAAATATTGTTTTAATGTATAGTTGCATCCTTCACTAATATATTATGAAGGTCAAAGAGGTTTGGAACTTTTGTTGTCTTCGTTTCTCTAGAAAATAACGATTTTATAGTGGTTAGTCCACCAATTTAGGAGTATTATAAAGTATAACTAAATTAATTGACAAAAATTAAAACGATGTTCATGTACCATGAAAGAGAGTTTAATGTACATTAATACAAATTTAGAATGTGTTATAGAAATTTTATAACAATACTAAAGATCATAGGCATCAATATATAGAGCATTTACCTAAAAAATCAATATTTTCGTAAGGGTTAATACATAGATTTTGAAAAAAATTAAAAAATATGAAAATATTGTTTTAATGTATAGTTGCATCCTTCATTAATATATGTTGAAGGTAAAAGAGATTTGGAACTTTTGTTATATTTGTTTCTCTTGAAAATAGCGATATTATAGTGGTTAAGTCTACCAATTTAGAGAGTATTATGAAATTTTACTAAATTATTTGACAAAAAAATAAAACGATGTCCATGTACCATGAAAGAGAGTTTAATATACATTAATACAAATGTATAATGTGTTCACTAATTTTAAAACAACACTAAAGATCATAGGCTTCAGTATATAGAGCATTTACCGAAAAAATCAATATTTTTGTAAGGGTTAACACATAGATTTTGAGAAATTTTTAAAAATATGAAAATTTTGTTTTAATGCAAAGTTGCATCATTCGCTAACATACAATGAAGGTCAAAGAGGTTTGAAACATTTGTTGTCTCCGTTTCTCTAGAAAATAATTATTTTATAGTGGTTAGTCCACCAATTTATGGAGTATTATAAAGTTTTACTAAATTAATTGACAAAAAATTAAACGATGCCCACGTACTATGAAAGAGAGTTTAAAATACATTAATACAAATGTATAATGTGTTTAGAAGTTTTAAAACAAGCTTCAGTATATAGAGCATTTATCGAAAAATTCAATATTTTTGTAGTTAACACATAGATTTCGAGAAAAATTCAAAAATAAAAAAAAAATATCTTTTTAATGCATTTTTGCATTATTCACTAACATATGATGAATGTCAACGAGGTTTGGAACTTTTTTTGTCTCCGTTTCTCTAGAAAATAACGATTTTATAGTGGTTAGTCCACCTATTTAGGGAGTATTATGAAGTGTTACTAAATTAATTGACAGAAAATTGAAACGAAGCCCTTGTACCATTGAAGAGAGTTTAATATACATTAATACAAATGTAGAAAGTGTTTAGAAATTTTAAAACAACACTAAAGATCATAGGCTTCAGTATATAGAGCATTTACCGAAAAAATCAATATTTTCGTAGGCTTTTAACACATAAATTTTGAGAAAAATTCAAAAATATGAAAATATTGTTTTAATGTATAGTTGCATCCTTCACTAATATATGATGAAGGTCAAAGAGGTTAGGAACTTTTGTTGTCTCCATTTCGCTAGAAAATAACGATTTTATAGTGGTTAGTCTACCAATTTAGTGAGTATTATAAAGTTTTACTAAATTAATTAACAAAAAATTAAAACGATGCCCTTGTACCATGAAAGATAGTTTAATAAACTTTAATATAAATGTAGTTTAATATACTTTAATATAAATGTACAATGTGTTTAGAAATTTTAAAACAACACTAAAGATCATAGGCTTAGTATATATAGGATTTACCTAAAAATTCAATATTTCCGTAGGGGTTAACACATAGATTTTGAGAAAATTTTAGAAATATGAAAATTTTGTTTTAATGCATAGTTCATCCTTCGCTAACATATTATGAAGGTCAAAGAGGTTTGGAACTTTTGTTGCCTCTGTTTCTCTCGAAAATAACGATTTTAAATTGGTTAGTCCACCAATTTAGGAAGAATTATAATGTTTTACTAAATTAATCGACAAAAAATTAAAACAATGTCCATGTACCATGAAAGAGAGTTTAATATACATTAATACAAATGTATAATGTGTTCAGAAATTTTAAAACAACACTAAAGATCATAGGCTTCAGTATATAGAGCATTTACCGAAAAATTCAATATTTTCGTAGGGGGTTAACATATAGATTTTAAGAAAAATTCAAAAATATAAAAAAAACTGATTTAATGCATTTTTGCATCCTTCACTAATATATGATGAATGTCAAAGAGGTTTGGAACTTTTGTTGTCTCTGTTTCTCTAGAAAATAGCGATTTTATAGTGGTTAGTCCACCAATTTAGAGAGTATTATAAAGTTTTACTAAATTAATTGACAAAAAATT
Source organism: Brassica carinata (assembly GCA_016771965.1). NCBI lineage: Eukaryota > Viridiplantae > Streptophyta > Magnoliopsida > Brassicales > Brassicaceae > Brassica > Brassica carinata. The sequence continues at coordinate 5,192 of JAAMPC010001253.1, read as the reverse complement.
AAAACGATGTCCATGTACCATGAAGAGAGTTTAATATACTTTAATACAAATGTATAATGTGTTCAGAAATTTTAAAACAACACTAAAGATCATAGGCTTAGTATATAGAGCATTTACCTAAAATTCAATATTTTCTAGGGGTTAACATATAGATTTTAAGAAAAATTCAAAAATATAAAAAAAACTGATTTAATGCATTTTTGCATCCTTCACTAATATATGATGAATGTCAAAGAGGTTTGGAACTTTTGTTGTCTCTGTTTCTAAAGAAAATAGAGATTTTATAGTGGTTAGTCCACCAATTTAGGGTGTATTATAAAGTGTTACTAAATTAATTGGCAAAAAATTTAAACGATGCTCATGTACCATGAAAGAGAGTTTGATATACATTAATACAAATGTAGAATGTGTTTCAAAATTTTAAAACAACACTAAAGATCATAGGCTTCAGTATATAGAGCATTTACCGAAAAATTCAATATTTTCGTAGGGTTGTTAACACATAGATTTTGAGAAAAATTTAAAAATATGAAAATTTTGTTTTAATGCATAGTTGCATCCTTCACTAACATATGATGAAGGTCAAAGAGGTTTGGAACTTTTGTTGTCTCCGTTTCTCTAGAAAATAGAGATTTTATAGTGGTTAGTCCACCAATTTAGGGTGTATTATAAAGTGTTACTAAATTAATTGGCAAAAAATTAAACGATGCTCATGTACCATGAAAGAGAGTTTAATATACATTAATACAAATGTAGAATGTGTTTCAAAATTTTAAAACAACACTAAAGATCATAGGCTTCAGTATATAGAGCATTTACAGAAAAATTAAATATTTTCGTAGGGTTGTTAACACATAGATTTTGAGAAAAATTTAAAAATATGAAAATATTGTTTTAATGCATAGTTGCATCCTTCACTAACATATGATGAAGGTCAAAGAGGTTTGGAACTTTTGTTGTCTCCGTTTCTCTAGAAAATAGCGATTTTATAGTGGTTAGTCCACCAATTTAGGGAGTAATATGATGTGTTACTAAATTAATTGACAAAAAAATAAAATGATTCTTATGTACCATGAAAGAGAGTTTAATATACTTTAATACAAATGTAGAAAGTGTTTAGAAATTTTAAAACAACACTAAAGATCATAGGCTTCAGTATATAGAGCATTTACCGAAAAACTCAAAATTTTCGTAGGCTTTAACACATAGATTTTGAGAAAAATTCAAAAATATGAAAATATTGTTTTAATGTATAGTTGCATCCTTCACTAATATATGATGAAGGTCAAAGAGGTTAGGAACCTTTATTGTCTCCGTTTCGCTAGAAAATAACGATTTTATAGTGGTTAGTCTACCAATTTAGTGAGTATTATAAAGTTTTGCTAAATTAATTAACAAAAAATTAAAACGATGCCCTTGTACCGTGAAAGAGAGTTTAATATACTTTAATATAAATGTAGAATGTGTTTAGAAATTTTAAAACAACACTAAAGATCATAGGCTTCAGTATATAGAGCATTTACCAAAACATTCAATATTTTCGTAGGGGTTAACACATAGATTTTGAAAAAATTTTAGAAATATGAAAATTTTGTTTTAATGCGTAGTTCATCCTTCGCTAACATATTATGAAGGTCAAAGAGGTTTGAAAATTTTGTTGTCTCTGTTTCTCTCGAAAAGAACGATTTTATAGTGGTTAGTCCACCAATTTAGGAAGTTCACCAATTTAGGAAGTCCACCAATTTAGGAAGTATTATATAGTTTTACTAAATTAATCGACAAAAAATTAAAACGATGTCCCTGTACCTTGAAAGAGAGTTTAATATATTTAATACAAATGTTGAATATGTTCATAAATTTTAAAACAACACTAAAGATCATAGGCTTCAATATATAGAGCATTTATCGAAAAATTCAATATTTTCAGAGTTAATATATAGATTTTAAGAAAAATTCAAAAATATAAAAACTGTTTTAATGCATTTTTGCATCCTTCACTAACATATGATGAAGGTCAAAGAGGTTTTGAACTTTTGTTGTCTCCGTTTCTCTAGAAAATAGCGATTTTATAATGGTTAGTCCACCTATTTAGGGTGTATTATAATGTGTTACTAAATTAACTGGCAAAAAATTGAAACGATGTCCATGTACCATGAAAGAGAGTTTAATATACATTAATAAAAATGTAGAATGTGTTTCAAAATTTTAAAACAACACTAAATATCATAGGCTTCAGTATATATAGCATATAAAGAAAAATTCAATATTTTCGAGGCTTTAACACATAGATTTTGAGTAAAATTCAAAAATATGAAAATATTGTTTTAATGTATAGTTGCATCCTTCACTAATATATGATGAAGGTCAAAGAGGTTTGAAATTTTTGTTGTCTTTGTTTCTCTATTAAATAACGATTTTATAATGGTTAGTCAACTAATTTAGGGAGTATTATAAAGTATAACTAAATTAATTGACAAAAATTTAAAACGATACCCATGTACCATGAAAGAGAGTCTAAGTATAATACTTAATTTATAATGTGTTATAGAAATTTTAAAACAACACTAAAGATCATAGGCTTCAATATATAGAGCATTTACCTAAAAATCAATATTTTCAGAAGCTTTAACACATAGATTTTGAGAAAAATTCAAAAATATGAAAATATTGTTTTAATGTATAGTTGCATCCTTTACTAATACATGATGAAGGTAAAAGAGATTTGGAACTTTTGTTATCTTTGTTTCTCTAGAAAATAGCGATTTTATAGTGGTTAGTCCACCAATTTAGGAGTATTATGAAATTTTACTAAATTAATTGACAAAAAATTAAAACGATGTCCATGTAACATGAAAGAGAGTTTAATATACATTAATACAAATGTAAAATGTGTTCATAAATTTTAAAACAACACTAAAGATCATAGGCTTCAGTATATAGAGCATTTACCTAAAATTCAATATTTTCGTAGGGGTTAACACATAGATTTTGAGAAAATTTTAGAAATATGAAAATTTTGTTTTAATGCATAGTTGCATCCTTCGCTAACATATTATGAAGGTCAAAGAGGTTTGGAACTTTTGCTGTCTCCGTTTCTCTAGAAAATAGCGATTTTATAGTGGTTAGTCCACCAATTTATGGAGTATTATGAAATTTTACTAAATTAATTGACAAAAAATTAAAACGATGCCCATGTACCATGAAAGAGAGTTTAATATACATTAATACAAATGTATAATGTGTTTAGAAATTTTAAAACAACACTAAAGATCATAGGCTTCAGTATATAGAGCATTTACCGAAAAATTCAATATTTTCGTAGGGGTTAACACATAGATTTTGAGAAAAATTCAAAAATATGAAAATTTTGTTTTAATGCATTTTGCATCATTCACTAACATATGATGAAGGTCAAAGAGGTTTGGAACTTTTGTTGTCTCCGTTTCTCTAGAAAATAACGATTTTATAGTGGTTAGTCCACCAATTTAGGAGTATTATGAAGTTTTACTAAATTAATTGACAAAAAATTAAAACGATGCCCTTGTACCATGAAAGAGAGTTTAATATACATTAATACAAATGTAGAATGTGTTTCAAAATTTTAAAACAACACTAAAGATCATAGGCTTCAGTATATAGAGTATTTACAGAAAATTTAATATTTTCGTAGGCTTTAGCACATAGATTTTGAGAAAAATACAAAAAATATGAAACTATTGTTTTAATGTATAGTTGCATCATTCACTAATATATGATGAAGGTCAAAGAGGTTTGGAACTTTTTTTGTCTCCGTTTCTCTAGAAAATAACGATTTTATAGTGGTTAGTCCACCAATTTATGGAGTATTATAAAGTTTTACTAAATTAATTGACAAAAAAATTAAAATGATGCTCATGTACCATGAAAAAGAGTTTAATATACATTAATACAAATTTAAAATATGTTTAGAAATTTTAAAACAACACAAAAGATCATATTCTTTAGTATATAGAGCATTTACCAAAAAAATCAATATTTTCGTACGGGCATAGATTTTGAGAAAAAATCAAAAATATGAAAATATTGTTTTAATCTATAGTTGCATCCTTCACTAATATATGATGAATGTCAAAGAGATTTGGAACTTTTGTCGTCTTCGTTTCTCTAGAAAATAGCGATTTTATTGTGGTTAGTCCAACAATTTAAGGAGTATTATGAAATTTTACTAAATTAATTGATAAAAAAATAAAACGATGTCCATGTACCATGAAAGAGAGTTTAATATATATTAATACAAATTTAGAATGTATTCAGAAATTTTAAAACAAGACTAAAGATCATAGGCTTCAGTATATAGAGCATTTACAGAAAAATTCAATATTTTTGTAGCGGTTAACACATAGATTTTGAGAAAATTTAAAAAATATGAAAATTTTGTTTTAATGTATAGTTGCATCCTTCGCTAACATATGATGAAGGTCAAAGAGGTTTGTAACTTTTGCTGTCTCCGTTTCTCTAGAAAATAACGATTCTATAGTGGTTAGTCCACCAATTTAGGGAGTATTATAAAGTTTTACTAAATTAATTGACAAAAAAATAAAAAGATGTCCATGTACCATGAAAGAGAGTTTAATATACATTAATACAAATGTAGAATGTGTTTAGAAATTTTAAAACAACACTAACGATCATAGGCTTCAGATATAGAGCATTTACCTAAAAATTCAATATTTTCAATAGATTTTGAGAAAAATTCAAAAATATGAAAATTTTGTTTTAATGCATTTTGCATCCTTCACTAACATATGATGAATGTCAAAGAGGTTTGGAACTTTTGTTGTCTCCGTTTCTCTAGAAAATAACGATTTTATAGTGGTTAGTCCACCAATTTAGGGAGTATTATGAAGTGTTACTAAATTAATTGACAAAAAATTAAAACGATGCTCATGTACCATGAAAGAGAGTTTAATATACATTAATACAAATGTATAATGTGTTCAGAAATTTTAAAACAACACTAAAGATCATAGGCTTCAGATATAGAGCATTTACCTAAAAATCAATATTTTTGTAAGGGTTAACACATAGATTTTGAGAAAAATTCAAAAATATGAAAATATTGTTTTAATGTATAGTTGCATCCTTCACTAACATATGATGAAGGTCAAAGAGGTTTGGAACTTTTGTTGTCTCCGCTTCTCTAGAAAATAGCG